>VDFB02105785.1:543308646-543389699 GCA_007258455.2 Sequoia sempervirens | reverse complement strand
GAGAGAGAGAGAGAGAGAGAGAGAGAGAGAATTAGGGAGAGAGAGAGAGGGGAGAGGGGGATAGACAGGTAGAGAGGTACTTCTTGAGCTCAAGAGAGAGAGAGAGAGAGAGGGGAGAGGGGGATAGACAGGTAGAGAGGTACTTCTTGAGCTCAAGAGAGATAGAGTTAGATAAAAGGATGAAGATAGTGAGAGAGAGGTCTAAAGCATAAGGGTTAAATAATGAGTGAGATATATGTATATATATATATAGAGAGAGAGAGAGAGAAAGATGATACAACTTGTTGATTACTAAAATTTGACCTCCTGATTATTGAAATTTGACATGCTAATTACTGAAATTTGACTATCTAAAAAATTATAAGATCTTCCAAAAACTAGAATTTTCATTATAACTCCTAGAGATCTAAAACCACTCTAAAACATCCTGAAACTATATACATGAAATATAACTTAAATTATATGAAATTACTTGTGTCCATATATAAATGCCAACTTATACTTTCATCAAAAGAGAAGGAGAAAGTGAAAGAGAAGGAAAACAATTTAAACCAAAACATAATGTGAGTGCATTATAACATACTCGTGTTTTTGTTTTCTTTCAAAATTTATAATCCTTTGGCTTGGATTTTCCTTGGGATTCCAACCCAAAGGCTTGGAGTGACTTTTCAATGTCCAAAGATGTGTTTTTACAAATTGTAAAAAATTGACATAATCTCAAACATGCTCCCCATCAAGTTTACATGTGTTTCAATGTCAAATCAAAAAACACAATGATAATGTTAAGCTCTTTCTTAGCTATCTAACCATGTAATTTTTTTCACATTTTGAGTATGTTAAGGTTTTCATGTTTAATTTCTTTTGTTAGTGTATCCATTTTTGTAAAAAACCAATATGTGATATTTTTTACTTTATTTTTTAATTTTTCATCAAAATTTCAAATAAATTACATTTTTACAAACTAGACTCCATTCTACACATTAAAAAAATGATTTTCAACCATTTTTCGAAAAAAATAAGGGGGGAGCATGCTCAATTTTCTATCTTTTTTAGGATGTGTCCACTTTGAAAATTAGTAAAAATATACATGCATTAAAAAATTAGAAGAAAACTTGGGGATAAACTACATGGTGTTAGATAATTTCTCACCAAAGTGATTTTTAAAATACTCAAAACAAAGTTAACATTTTAAGGGGACCACACTAAATGCTATGTTATGTTTTTTTGAAAAAAAATAGGACCAATTTGTGTGGCCTCCCTTTTTTAATCCCTTAATCTCTACCATTTAAAAAAAAAAAATAGTAGTTTAGAAATTAGATTCAGAGTACTACGACTTGTTTTTGTTGCATCTTCATATTTTGAATGTAACAATCTTCAATTTCTCATCCAAGGTTAGTCTTTTTGCTCTTACCCTTAGGATAATATCCAAGGTTAAGAACCTTGTTTGGTCCCCCCTCTTTTTGCACTTACCCAAGTTAGGATAGTTCCTCTTCAAGAAAGTAAAATTTAATGCTTATTTTAAATATTTGACAAATGTTACTCATGTTGTATACTTTTATTTTTGTAGGTTTAAAATGGAGAACACATTGCAAGGAGAATTGAAGAAAGATATGCTACTTTATACTAATACATGTCAGTTTACATAGATATGTAACCTTTTGTATCTAAAAAATATTTAATTTACATATGTTGATTATTTTGTTTGATTGGAAATGCACCTACCTAATAGTTCACATGTACATCAAAGTGGTGGTAAAATGTATTTTGGTGAAAATTAAATATCCATGTCATTTTTCCTTATGTTTTGGACCCACCTCAATTAAAGAGTACATCCTAAATGCAATAACTAGCTTAAAAGTGACATATTTTTGTATAAATTTGGCTCATGAACTCACACACCATGATCCCATTTATCACTAATCATATAGATTTATTCATGATCTCTAGACGTATCATTCATCACCTTAGATTAGATCTACAAGGGTGGACTTGACTCAAGTCACTTTTGTATTCATACATCTTAACCTTAAGATTTTAAAATTTAAATGTAAGCATGAAAGACCAAATCACTAACCATTGTTAGTAGACATGACACATGTTTTTTTGTTTTGTGTGCTTCATTGTTGTGTTTAAAGACATTCAATTTCTCATTTGAAATCATGTTGGAATTAGAGAATAATATCTAGATTAAAGATTTTAAAGCATAATCTATTTTGTATTTTTCTTCTTGTGATATCATTATAAAATTATTGCACACTTGTTTTTTGTCTTCAATATTTTACTAAAAATTATAAAGCCAATACAACTAGTAGTTTGACTAAGGAGGAATTTCCAATTATAATTCAATAGATTCCCCAAAGGTGTTCTTAAATACTACTAGTCCTCTTACACATTCAAACATTATAAATTAGGGAAATAAAATTCCAACATTCCACTTTCTATTATATTATTCTCATGGATGAAAATTTGATTTGTGCACATGGTTCAATTTTACAAGTGTAGATCTAATCATATTCATTTTTACACTTACAAATGTGATCTAACCAAATTCAAGATTGATCCAAGTTAGATTTCATTGTTTAATTTTCACCACACCAAGCAAGTAGTGGTTCTCATTTATGGTTCATAATTATGACCTAAACAATAAAAAATCACCTAATAGCATGAAGTTCCAAGAATCCATGATAAATTAGAATGATTTCTAGATTGAAACTCTATGTAGTTTTTTATATCAATATTTTTCTATCATACTCCATGATCCATTATCAAGATACTGAGTAGATAGAGAGAAGAATGCAAAAAGTATAGTGGCAAACATGTAAAGATAAATAGGTGAGGAGTTTTGGAAGGTTGGGAGACACAAAGCCCAAAAAATTGGAGGAAGAGTATGATATCAAAGGCTATAATGTATTCACGAAAAACTAAATTTATATTCTACAATTTTGTTTCTAAAAAACATTAATATTAATATTATAATAAAATATTCATATTAGCTATAATATTGTAGTTTATTATAATATTATACAATAGACAATAATAATCAATATACCATAAAAATTATATTAATGACTATATTATTATTATTCTATGATATTGTCCATTAATATTCTATTATAATATAATATACATTTGACTACATTATCATACAATAAAATAAATTAATGCAATAATATAGCTTAATGAACGCTAAGATATATAAAATAGAATTATAGACTATTATAAAGTTATAGACTAATAATACATAAGAATAATAATATGATAACAAAGAAGAATGAAAAAGTAAGAAGGTTAAAAGAAATTTCTAAAAAAACCTATAGAATAATGGTCTATTGCATCATTATACTATATTATTCTATTATATTATAGATTATTAAAGTCTAATACAATATTACAATAGACTATAATAAAGTTATGTAATAACATAAAGTATTTAAAAAGTATTATTAGAGAATTTTAAAGGAGAAGACTAAGAAACTATAAAGGGTTGTTCTATTATAATAGTCAATTATAATATTATAATCTATTAAAATATTGAAAGTAAAAGAATAAATTATCAAATGAGAGAATACTAAAATTTTAAATAATATAATGGGATGTTATAAGATATCAAGGAGTATTATGAACTCTCAAAGATATAGATATTCTTAGGGGCTATTAAAGGGTAATGAAGCCTATAAAAATATTAAGGTTTGTTAAGATGAAAAGGTTGAACAAGTAATATAATATCTAATATTATTATAGTCTATTTTAACAACAAATTTGGCTTTATCAGCCTTTTCATCTTAACAAACCTTAATATTTTTATAGGCTTTAATAGCCCCTAATAATATCTATATTTTTTAGAGTTCATGATAGTCCTTGATATCTTATAACATCCCATTATATTATTTAAAATTTTAGTATTCTCTCATTTAAGATTTCATTCTTTTATTTCCCATATTTTAATAGACTATAATATTATAATGGGCTTTTATAATATAGCATTCTTTTATAGCTTTTTAGTCTTCTCCTTTAAAATTCTCTAATAATATTTTTTTAATATTTTATGTTATTACATAATTTTATTATAGTCTATTCTAATATTATATTAGACCTGAATAATCCATAATATAATAGAATAGTCTATTATAATGATATGATAGACTATTTTTTATATAAAAAGCAGCAAAAACAAGGGTGTTGTCCCATCAAAACAAGGCACCAAAGGCCATCCATAGTAAGCACATTAACAGCATAGTGACAGCAGAGAGCACCAAGCCATCACCCACAACAAGTCATATCAAAAACCAAAAAGCAATAGTAAACATAGGATAAACATAGTCCATCATGCAAGCATGATACAGAGCAAATGAGTCCAAAGATCCCCAGGGGTCAAACTAGATAAACAACATTAACATATAAAAAGTCATAGAGAAATTGACAAAAACAAAAAGACTCAAAGGCCTAATTCTTTTCCTCCCTGCAAGGTTTATCCTAAATAGTAGTCACCCAATCCACCGTGAGGAACTCGAGCAACTCCTTAAAACCAACATCTTCTTCGCCATCAACCACGGACTTGTCCTTCTGCAGCAAGCATAGACTGGTAGCCAGCCTGTGCATGACCTTCAGGGAAAAATGTGACACCTCCTGAACCTTTTTTTCCAGCCTCTCCATGCTCCCTTTTAGCTTGCCAACTTCTTCCCAAGCCTGCTCTTTTTCATTGAGATCTTCCTGCAAGGGGGCTTTTCCCTTATCCGTATTAGAGGCTTGGGGGTTAATTTCCATCACATTGGCACTAGTAGGGCCCTTCTTCAAGCTTTCAGACACATGGGACGCGCTATTCACTGAGACAGACTGGTCATCCCCACCTGCCACCTTTTTCTCCTGGCTTTCACTGTCACTGCCATTATCTTTATCCGAATATGATAGACTGTTATTCCATAGGTTTTTTATAGTAATTTCTTTTAACTTTATAATACTCTATAATTCTATTTTATATATCTTAGCCTTCATTAAGCTATATTATTGCATTAATTTATTTCATTGTAGCCTAAAGTATATTATATATTATAATAGACTATTAATGAGCAATATCATAGTATAATAATTTAATAATAATATAGTCAATTATTAATATTATAATCTATTATTAATATAATTTTATGATATATTGATTATTATTGTATATTGTATAATATTATAATAAACTAAACTATAATATTATAGCTAATTTAAATATTTTTTATAGTAATTTATTTTAACTTTATAATAGTCTATAATTCTATATTATATATCTTAGCCTTCATTAAACTATATTATTGCATTAATTTATTTCATTGTATGATAATATTAATTTATTCTAATGTATATTATATTATAATGGACTAAACAAAATTTTGATAGACATAAAAAAAAGCAACTAAATTATGAATATCACCATTTTTAAATTTAAAATCATCTTCAACTAAATTAAAGTAAAAATAAAATATCAACCCATCACAATCATAAAAAAAATAAAAATGAAGAACTTTTAAAATTATTTTAAATATAAATTATACTTTTTTCAAGAATGGATAGGTACACCCTTATGTGAGAGAATCTCATTGGACATAAAAATTTGGGCGTGGTGTGATATTCTGTTTTCCACTATATAAGTTTGAAAGATATTAAAAACTCACTTCCTTCCCATTGGTTATGACAAATCACTAAAATACCTAACAGTACTTTTTAGGAGATATTTATGTGCTTATCTAAAGTCCACTAAAATGAGTTTTTTTTTTTTAATATTATTTAATGAATGATAAGATTCTAAAGTGATATCTTCCCACCTCACAATGACCAGCCATTTTTTCACCAATGTAGAAATTGAACTCGAGATAAAGAAGGAAATGGTGTTTAATATCCACTCCCATATGATTATATTTATTTATTAATTGAAAATTAGAATATAACGGATTTTATATACATTTTCAATTTTAAGTGGAGGAAAAAAGTTTTTATTATTTAATTAAGTTTGAAATATATATGATGAAATGTTGTTTGTATTAATTATAAAAATCTTTTAAAATATAAAATAATAAAATTAGAAATAAAATAGATTATAAGTAATAATAACAAGACCTTTTAATAGGAGGTAAGTCATGATCACCTAGTGTTCAAAGATATGATTTATCTTAACATTAGGAATAGACTTCTAACCAATAAGAGTACCATTACAAGCCAAATCCTTAGTAGTTTGTAATTCCTCAAGTGGCTAACTAGTAATCCTATGAGAAGAAACAACCAAAATGAGGTGAGGAAACTTTACAAAAGTATCTATCCATCAAGGAGATTCTCTATTGCATTATTAGGGAGAGGCTAAAGATTGGTAGGAAAACTAAGACTAGCCATGAATGCTATGGTCACAAGCTCTGCACTATAGAGTATGAGAACCATTATGTCCACAAGCATTTTGATTTATGTCATATCAACACCCTTGTGAAGGAGATTGGCCCCTAGTAGCAAGAGGAAGGGAGGTCAATGGTACTTTGGAAACCATAGAAGATGTGCCCCAATGATCAAGAAGCACCTAGAGATGGGCCACTTCAAGTCCAACTTTATTAGCTTGCACTTGCATATGCAATTAACATATTAGAACATAACATAGATTTATAATACATGGAGAAACTACTGTCAACAATACATCTAGAAAAAAATAGAACTCTTCTTTCCAAGTAATGAATAAGATCTCCATCCTAAAAAGAAATCATATTTGAAGGAATTTAGCAAGGATTTTGGGCCAATCTCCTAAGAAGATAATATGGAAAGAGAAGGGATCAAATCTAAAAGGCTTGAATAAATCACATATCTAATTCTAAGTAACTTGGACTCTAGGAAAAATAAAAGAGATAATTGAGAGTTCATAGATGCCCATAAAAGAGTAACAATTTATGGAGACTCCCAAGTGAATTAATTTGGAACCAATAAGAAGACCCTGGTATAAAATATACAAGGTAAAATGAGAAATTATCGGCTCAATAATAACCATTCAAATAAATTGAAAACTGCAATGATATGTGCTAGTTAAAGATTAGAGAGCCCATCTATCACTAAGCCTTTATACCACAGGAAATTGAGACAAAAGTCAAGGGTGATTTTTGTGGGCCTTATAACTACAAAATGGTGTATTGAGATACCAACTCCAATCTTTCAATCTTCAATCTTTCCATCATGGATTAAATAATCTCACCCTAATTTTGTTTAGTATTTCCATAATAATGAATTCAACAATGATCTAAAAGGACTAAAAAACCTAGAGTTAGTGAGTCTTCCTTCATTTTGGCTTCAAGCCAAGAAATAAAATTCCTTGATGTTCTTGAAAAATTATGTAGGACCATTTAGATTCCTTTGTTAAAATAATTCAATGTGCTTACCTAAGGAGCTTTGGTCAGAGGCATGTCCTAGCAAGTAATTGTAGCAGACCACCAAAGATATTGTTGATTAATGGGTAAACATATCTTGAAGCAATTTCTATTCCAACAAATCCATGGTTTAATATCCTCCCAAGATTCACATGTACTTTTTTATGATAAAATTTTGAAAAATCTCCTACATGATGAAGATAGTATGGAGGGAAATATTTTTCTAGGCTTTACACCCATGAGGCACACTAGAAGAAATATAACAATGAAGAATAATTTTATGAGATCCATCACCCTCAAGGACTCTAATTATCCAAATGGTACATAGTGTTGTATCATATTTTTGCATGTCTATGAGACCAAACCCTCCAAAGTCATGAGGGAAGAAAAATAATTCCCAAGAAACTTGATGAAAGCCTTTCCCTTACTATAAAAGGGCCCATTGAAAATATCTAAGGAGTTTTTCAAGATTTTGATGGGATTCTTTAGAAGGTACCCAACATGAATAGTAAACATGGGCAACTACAATAACTTTAAAACAAATGTGAAATTTCCCTACAAGAGAGGGAGGCTTAGTAATCTAGTAGGATATTTTTTTCCACTCAACTAATGACAGATTTCCACAGAGAAGGGGAAATATTCAAAGGAAAAAGAAATATTTAAGAATCTAAAGAATTATTCATGATCAATCAACTTCCACCCAAAAGAGTTAAGTCATGCTAGCTTAGGCAAGAAAGATTACCTATAGCACTACAAATTCTATCATTTAATATTGAACTAGATGCTAAGAAAAAAGTATCTAGACATTTAAGAACATCATTGGCATTACTCTCATCCTCTGGAGGAGTGAAATATCACTCATCAAAAAATGATCATCAACCAACTAGTGAGAAAAATTGGGGAGAGTGATTCCTTTGACTAAGTTCCATAACATAACATGAGCCAATATATATCAAAAACCTTTACCAAAAAAGTATATAAAGTAGGAACACAAGGACAACCTTGTTGTGTGGACAAAAAAATCCCAAATGAGGAGGATTGATGGATATTTATAGTGATCCAAATAGAGGCATCAATGAAGATAATTTCAATTTATCTTAGGAATTTGGGACCAAAATATAAGGCCTAGAGTATGGATAGAATGAAGGGCCATTATATGTGGTCACAAAATTTGGAAAAAATAATTTTGATGAATATGGCTCACTTTTGAGAACATCTCATTCATTCCTTCCTAGATAGAAATGATATTATCAAGAATATACATAGACTCAATAAACCTAGCATGCTTTGGATAAACAATACAATTGAGAAAACAAGATAGCTTGAGAGAAGAGGGCCTTGAAAATGATATTGTAGGAGACATGAGCAAGGTGATTGGCCACTAGTTGTAGATATCCTCCAAAACTCACTCTTAGGTATGAATTTGATATTACCTTTTTTGATAATATTTCTTAAATGTTTTAAATTCTAATCTTCCAAATAAACTATTTAAATATCATTACCAATCATATCCTAGAAGGCCTTATAAAATTCATATGGAAATGCATCTAGGGGATTTATCATTATTTATTGAAAAGGTAGCCTCATAAAAGGTCTTCTTGATTGAGAATATTTTCACACAAGGCTCTATGAGAAGGTGACACTCAATAGTGAACCACTTGAATGAATTATTGAAGAGCATTAGATCACTCCAAGGATGGCTCCTAAGATTTTAAAACCTATTCATAGTGTTGACAAAAATCTAAGTAATGGAAAGAAGTTCCTCCGAAAGTTGATAACCTTCTTTGATGTGTTTGATCAACTAAAATAATGGGTTATAAATTTGATTGGTTAATTGATATGCTTGTGGACTCAATCTAGCCATTTTTTAAGAATGAACCAATTTATAATTTATTCTTTATTTTCCATCACACCAAACAAGTAGTGATTCTTATTTGTGATTCAGAAATTATGGCCTAAACAATAGATAATCATCTACCAACCACTAAAATCAATAAAATATATTAATTTATATTATTTGTAAATTTGTATTTTTTTATATACTCTATCACAATTGTTAACTAAATTCATTAAAATACATTAATTATTATATTTATTAAACCTAATATTGATAAAAAAATAAAAAAATTAAGAGAGGCGAGGAATTTGGCTCTACTAGGGTTTGTGTCTTTTCTACTATCTTTGTCTTTCCTTATGTCATACTATGCCCTTGACATAGGAAACTCTTTAACCTTCCTTTTATTGAATATTTTTACCTAGTCCTTTTTATGACCTCAAACAACTTCAACCCAATAGTTCATGTTGGTGTTGATAATTTGGTAGCTCTACACAATAGCTCCTCCAAACAAAAATCCTTGAATGTTTGTTTTTAAATTTTTCACAAGGTATACACTCTTGATCCCTAGTGGATGTGTTTTTAGCCATCCTTGATTTTGATAACTCTTGTATTTCACTTTGATAGGGTATTTTTTTGGAAGGATGCCCCTGAAAGCATGCTCCAGGATTGGGTCAACAAGCATTCAACCTCACATGGGGTTTGTCTTGATGTTGTCCAGAACCTCACTAAAAGGTTATTTATTTTTTAGTTTGTTGAGGCCAACCATACAAAGGCTATCCTCAAATATGGCCCATGGTATGCATGTGTGTCATTGTTGGTCTTTCAACCTTGGACATGATATTTTATAAATTCCTAAATGTGAATATTATTTGTGTTCTGGTTTGGCTTGATTTCTTGAGCTTACCCCTTCCCTATTGGAACCTTCTAACCACCATTTTTACTTCCTTAGGGTAGGGAAGGTCATTTGTGTTGAGCCTAATATATTTTACTAGGCTCATCCATAGAAATGTGTTTGTGTTGAGATTGAATTTTCCAAGGATTTGAAAGAATTTGTGGATATTACATCAATTTTCCCATCACTTGTTTTTGGTTCCATTCCATCAAGCAGAAAATTAAGGATTACCCTTTGACGACCCCCAATTCATATCACCTCCCTAGTTAACCATTTGTTTGGTCTATAAAGGTTCCTCCCTCAAAATATGAGGAAAAAAGGATAACAATTTCACATCACAATAAAAAGTTAATCCTAGTAGCTCACAAGCTAAAACCTAGGCCACTTTGAATCAAACAACTATCAAAGTTAAATCTAAAAATGTATCAAACCCTTGTGAGAAGGGTAAAGAGGTTGTCCCACCTACTAGTGAACCATCTACCAAGCCAATATTTTCTCAAATTTCATAGTTGATGCTAGTTTTATCTTCTCAACTAGAAGTTCATGTTCACTCTCCCCCTTTGGCTAAACATTTGTGACATTCTCACAGCCCACCTAGGCAATTTGAGGAAGAGTATGCTATAGAGAAGTGAATAATGTCAATTCACAATTCATTCATTTGGGTAGTTTCTCCTCAAAATATTTTTGTAGAATTGCTATTCTTCTCTTTAGGATTTGTGTAGTGATGAAAAGCCTCTTGACTCTCGTTAATGAATTTTCTATCCTATAATGTTTGAAGTATTACTAGCCTCTCTAGGAAATATTTAATGCATGATATTCATCATAAGTAGTCATATTTAGATGTTCTATGTTTATAGGAAGTGAATATTACTAGTTTTCTTTGCTTTCAACAACTTGACATGTCATTTTTCCATCTATATCTTCGTTTTGCAACAATCACAACACTAATCATGGAGGGGTCATCACCTTTCTCTCTCCTAGGTAGCTTCAATATGTTTTTGACCATAATTGTGACCCCACTAGTCATGTGATTTGTATCCTCTTAAATGTCAACAATCATTATTTTGGTATCATAAGTATTTATGCTTCCAATGATTTTGTTGAGAGATCTCTTTTGTGGCAATGGATTGTTGATTCATTGTTACCACTTGGGCTATGTGTGAGGACTTTAATATGGTAGAGATGGCATATGATAAAATGGGGCACTATCCTTATGCTATAAATTTAGAAAATTAGAGGAATGGCATTATATGTGTAATAAATTGGGCCTTTTATCCCAATATGGGTTGTTGGCACAATCATTCCCATTGGTATACATGGAATAATTTTTGGGCTAGTTATGATAGAGTATTTAAGCTCCTTGATCATGCAATGATTTTTGCATAGTCCTTTTTATCATTCACCAACTATTTTTTTCTTTGGTGGACCCTTTTCCAAACATCACTTTGTCAAACCACTTTCGAGTATTCAGTTCAAAATTCACTTGCATGTGGGAATACCTTAGAGTTGTAAAACTTAGTTTTTTTAAATACTTCTCTACTAAGTCATCAACCATTGTTAACCCACATCAAGAAAGTGTGGAACCTTGAATCCTAGTCCACTCAACCAATTAGCTAAATTGTTTGGTGGAATAGATCCATCATGCATACATCTCACTTCCTTCACATTTATGGGTGCTAGTTGGAAATTTATTATGACATGCATATGAGGCCACAACCTCAAAGCTTCGTAGGTCTACTTCAAATCTTGAATTTGACACCTTCTCCTCTTCTTTGTAAGTCAAGGTGGCTAAACTTTTGAAATATAAATAAATTATTGATAACCATTTGGATAGAGGCACTCAAATCAAATATAGACTAAACTAGCTTAAGGTTGAGGATAGAGCTTATAAATATTTCTTCTAAGTGCTCAAATATTGATACACATACAATAGCATCAAGAAGATCAAGGATGAGTAGAATGTCCTTAAATAACTTCCAAATATTCTCTAATATTTTGTTAAACATGTTATGAGCAAGTTTTCATTTCCTAGAAAAACTATCTTGAATGTGATTAGGCACTTCAAGAGTGCCTTTAGGTTGTTCCATGTTGGCATTCGTCCTCATAAAATTCCTTATGTGATCAATTGCTCTCCACTGCTAACCTTAAGGAGGTTTTTTATACCATATCCAATGACAAGGCTCTTGGTTGTGGTGGTCTCCCTAGTGAATTTTATAAGGCCCTTTGGGATAGTCTTGGTGAGGATCTAGACAAAGTTTATCTTGAATCCTTCCAATCCATTTTTTTTAGGAAAATTAGCTAACAAAGGAAATATTAAATTCATACCTAAATCTAGGGACCCCAAGGATATTTATAATTGGAGGTCTATCAACTTGCTCAATTTCTCATAAAAGATAATTTCCAAAGCTTTGAATCTGAAGGTGCACCATCTCCTTCCTCAAATTGTGAGGCCTAAGCAAAGTGGATTCATTAAATCTAGGTCTATTTTAGATAATATTATTAGATTTTGGAAAGGCATGGAATGAGCTAGACACTCTCAACAGAAGGATCTATTCCTAAAAAAATGACTTTTCCAAGGCCCATGATCATATTAAATGGACCTTTATTCTAGACATGCTTCAAGCTCTAAGATTTGGGCCTTCATTCAATATGTTACCATGCTCTTTGAAAATTCCTCAAAATTCATTACTATTAATGGTTAGAAATCTAATGCCTTTGGACTTTTCAAATAGATTTTCCAATGCTGTCCCTTGGCTTTGACTCTCTATGCGCTTCTTGTTGAAGGATTTGGTTATCTTCTACCTCATCATGTGTCTTTAGGGATATTCAAAGCTATTGCTTTATCTAATTCCTTAGTTCAACTTGTTGATGCCCACTTTATATATGATTGGTTCTTCACTCTCTTAGAAGAGGAGAAAAATATCAAGTAGACCCTCAAGTTCCTAGATACTTTTTGTAAAGCTTATGGTTCTGATTTTTAGTGGTATAGGGCTTGATTTTACAAACAATTTTCCATCCCCGCACCTCCCTAGCTCAACTCCTATAGTTGGAAATGGATTATTCATGGACATATCTTGTTCTCCTTACAAGCTTCACAAGTATCCTTATGGCAAGTTGTTCTCACCAAAAAAAAATGGTGTATTAGCTCATCAAACCCATTTCTTTGCTAAGTAAATTTTAGGTTTGTTCCAATATTATAGTAGCCACCCATGTTTATTAATCCTCATGTTGGGATCCTTCTAAGGCCTCTTACATGAAATGGGACAAGTTTCTTTATGATTTTATTTGGGCTTCCTCCCAAAATTAAATGGGATTTCATAGGGTGGCCTAGTAGTTTTGTTGCTTTCCCCAAGATTTCAGAGGTTTGGGCCTCTTTTCTACTTAATTTCGAGGTTTGGCTCTTTCCACTAAGTGGATTATTTATACCCTTTAAGGTGATGAAGTCTAGAAAATTCTTATGCAACATTGCATTACCTCTAGCCATTTTTTGGATGACTTTCTTGGAAGGGGATTGAGTTATAAACCCTTCTTACCACAAAGAACATGGTATAGATTCAAGGGAATTTTATGATAAAATTATTTGGAGAGCTTGAGAAGCAATGAAACCCTAGATATTCTAGAATGGCTTTGGTTTTTATGATGAAATTTCTATCAACTAGCGAAATGTATGGTGGTCCACCATTTTGCAAGATCATGATTTCCCATTAGAAAGGTTTCCTTGGGCGTGTGCCTTGAGATTTCACAAGAAATGAATTTAGGCCTTGAAATACATCTTCTTTAGAGCCTTAATGAATCTCTTGTCATAGAATGAAGCTAAATCAAAGTTTCACCTTTTCAGTTTGGATTGTGAAAATTTGGATACAATCACGAGGGCAATTCCAGCTGATATGGTTCACAAAATTGACATCAATTCTTCTAGGTCCTATGGAAAGATTAGAAGTGGGGTCCACATACTACTTTCACAAATTATAAACCATAGTAAGGATATCTTTAGATCTCTCATAACTTTTCCATGGTTCCCATGCTAAATAGATGATGTAATTTGCAATCACCTGTCTCAATTTGGTAATGTAGATTTCATATCTTTTGGTCCACTATTTTGGAGCCCAAAATGGCTCACTTTGATTGGTGCATTCTTTTGCAAGGCCTTCTTGTTGGCTCTAAGTTAGCCCATTTGGGAATTCTCAGCCCATGTTTCACATTATGTGGGTAGTTAAAGTCTTTTAAGCACCTCTTTTGGTTTTATCCCAGAGCCTAGAATTTTTGGACCTAGATCCATGATTTTTTCAAGCCCTTCAGACTAGAGCCTTTTTATGGCACATGGCTCTTTTATGGGATTGGCCTTGCAGCCATCACAAATTCAACCAAATTCGGCATGCTTTTAGGGTGGAGATTCTCTTCAACATATGGAAAGATAGAAATTTAGCTATTTTTCCAATTGTTCTATTGATCAACATGTTTCTCATTTTTTTCTAAAGCTATGATATGTTCTAATGTCTTATTGTAGATTCAAGTTCAAGCAAACAAAGTTTCACTTGAGATATCTATGTTTTGGAACAATGTTAGCTTGAGAGAAGAGAGCCTTGAAAATGATATTATAGGAGACATGAGCAAGGTGATTGGCCACTAGTTGTAGATATCCTCCAAAACTCACTCTTAGGTATGAATTTGATATTACCTTTTTTGATAATATTTCCTAAATATTTTAAATTCTAATCTTCCAAATAAACTATTTAAATATCATTACCAATCATATCCTAGAAGGCCTTATAAAATTCACATGGACATATTTCCTTTTTCTCCCTCATCTTCCAAAGGAAACTCAGCTCCTCATAGGTGTCGTCATGGAAGTATTTCTATTTGAGGTACCTAGGAGACTCACTCCTAGGCTTCTCCCCTAGGTACAAGAAGGGATCATAGTCAGCAATTTTGTCAAGAATCGTCTTTAGTGCTTCATCTCCTCACCATTTATGAGAGGAAACTTCGGGTGACCTATTGGTGGTGCTTCCAGCTAGTTTGATTCCAACAAATTCCCTCAACTAGCTCTTGATATTTTTTTAGCTTGTGTTGCAAAAAAAGATAAAGATAAAGATAAAGATGACAATGATTAGGACCCTCTTGTGGACACTTTGAACCCCACTAATGTATCAAAAAGTCAAAATGACCAAGATCCTCCTCCTCCCCTATTGTTATTGCTTTAGCTACCTAGTGACATTACCTTTTTTTTTTATGTTTTATGCTCCAAACTACAGCCCCATATAGACTTTGGGAGTGTGATTTTTTATCCATCCACCTTTTTTGTGAATATACGTAATATAATTTTATAAATGATATTCTAGATACTTATTCATAAAAAAATAAAAATTATAAATTATAAATCTTTATATTATAGATTGATATCATCATCTTTAAATTTAAAATCATCATTACACTAAATTATTAGAAATAGAAAGTCCAATCGATCAAAATCATAAAAATTTAAAACTATATATATGAATGATGGAGACATCTCATCCTACAACTCTAGGAGTGTCTAGAATTTCCTCCCTATAGATGATAATTTAGGTGTCACTGCCTTTACGTGTGATATTATATAAATTCTGGAATTGGTGGAAGCTGAATCACTAAAGTAACATTACTTTTTGGGGGATATTTATGTGGTCACCTATCTAAAGTCCACAAAAATAAGTTTTTTCTATTATTTAAATAATGATAAGATTCCTCGCCCACCTAAACACTAAAGTGATATCTTCCCTCCAACCACGTTTGTCACCATCCTACAAATAGAAATCAAGGGAAAGACGGAAATGGTGTTTAATTTTACGTGGACTGGACAAAATGTAATTATTTGGATAACATTATTCCAAAACATATGTCCCACCCTAATAAATAAATAAAATATCTAATATGTTGTTTGGCCTTTTTAATTACTAAATAAGAAGTTTATTTAGTAAACTTATAGTAACAAACAAAATATTTAATATATTTTAGATTTGATTTAAATAAATAAATTTGAATTTGAGATTAAATTAGGACAAGTAATAAATGCATATGTATGTGATCTTATTGTTATAGGATTATTGGAAGAAGGATGCAAATAGATTATATTAACGGGTATGTAAGTATTTAAAATGAGTAAGTAGGCATACAGCACAATCTAATGATGACTTGATAACTAAGTGTATGACGTTGTAACATGCAAACTATTAAAATTACACCTTCTACTAACTTCTTTGTACTAAAAATGTCTTATAAACCTCTTATATGTTCTTTTTTTTTTTGTCACTTTCAATCAACATAAGTCACTCGCAAAGCATTTGTAATTCTTTTACATTTAACAATCTTTGTTTTCTGCTCAAAGTTGTGAGATTTCCCTAACACATATATTGTCCACTTGATATACAAAAGATTTCCAAAAGGGAAAACATGTGTTTTTGTAATTTGTCTGTAAGCCTTTTGCATGCACTTGATTTTCTTATCTTTGACAATTTTTACTCCAAAACTTAACCCTTTTTTCAAGCAATTATCTTTAGCAATCCTATTGTTTTTCCCTCCAAACTTACACCTACTCCAATTTCTACTATAGATAATGAATATTTTGTCATTTGTGAGGGTCAATTTTTTTAAAAAGTATATAAACAACATTGACACTCTTACCAATTTTATTCGAATTTTGCATCCATGCACTAGTACAACCATGTGCAAGAATTTGTGCCCATGCAAACAATTTAAACAATTAGATCGAATGAAACATAAACCAAACAAACACTCAACTTAGTCCTAGAAAATCCAACCAAGCATAAAGTTCAATAATAAAACCCTATGCTAGACTCTCTATTGCACTCCAAGAGTGGATTTGCCCCAATGGATTAGTTGGTGTGTGCTCAAAGTAAAATTTTGGCAGCATAGCATCACTTTGTTGAAATTGAGAGTATTCTTATGAAAATGACTAAGTGTTGGGAGATTATATAAATTTTGGGAAAATGGATGGAAGGTTGAGATGAAAAGATGAGATCAATGGTGGAGATAGCTCAAGTTGTCTCAAGAAGGGAGATAGTTCCAAGTGGCATGTGGAGATGGAGTGAGAGGATGTGGATACCTAGGACGTACCATTGGAAGATTTTTCATAAAGCCAATTCTTATCCCTCTCACTCAAAAGGGACAAGTGGGGAATTAAAAATCCCTTTTTATGAGAAAGAGGAAAAGAGCCCATATCTTCAAGGACAAAGAGGTATTTTCCAAATAGGGGCAAATTTACGGTGGGAGGATAAAGGTGGTTGTGAGGAAAGGGATAAGTCAAATCTCACTTAATCAAACATTTAGTGTGTGGACACAATTAATGAAGGGATTAGGAGAGGATTAAAGGGCTAATAAAAAGTGATGGAGGATGTGACATGTGAGTGAGATTAAATAAATAAAAATTATTTAATTAATTTTTGGAAGAAGGGGGTGATAGGAATGGATAAATAACTAAAAATAATGATTTACCTTAAGTTAGACTTTAGGGGGATAGAAGAAAATGATTTAGGATCAGGATCAGGATAATCAAATATTAATTAAATAATATAGAAGTTAAAAATATGATGAATTAGGGATAAAATTGATCAAAGGTAACAATCAATTTTAGGTGTCTACATTTCGCCCGTCTTTGAAATAGTGTTAAAATAATGTTATTTCAAAGAAAATAAAATATAACTCACACACAAAAATATAAGGCAAAATAGATACCCCAACATGAAGGGAATAAAATAAAATGATCAAGATGATGATGCCACCTCAAGAGAGTAGGTGGGAAAAGGGCCTCGAATGACCTCTTGAAAAGAGAAAATAACATATAAAGAAGATAGATAAAAGAAATAGAGATGGACATAAGAAAAATAGAGGGAAACAGAGCTATGACACAAAAAGGGGAGTTAAAACAATGATTATGAGTAAATAAATAGTAATTAGGGGTAAAAACTATTAATTTATACCCACATGAATAGTGATTAGGTGAGGAGAGTAAAAGAGTAGTGGAGCTATGATGGTGAATGTATCCAACATGGGGAACTAAGTGGATTGTGTGAGGCTACACGAGCATAGACCAAGCATTGGACAATAGGTGTGTATTTCAAAACTTGGCCTTGAGGTTAGTTGTAAGAAATGCTAAGGGGAGAACTTGTGGGATGTATTCACTAGTTATAATTTGGCAAAAACGTCCTTGATCCCAAGGTGAATGTGCAAGGAACTAAGAGAATGCGAGGTGTTTTGAGGTCTCTATGATTCTTGGTTGAATACACCAAAAATGAGTTGAAAGGATAGAAAACTAGGAAAACTTGTCAAACATCGATGAATAAATTGATCAACCAATGGATAGATGAAAAAAGGGATGAATGTGCCAAAATGGGTGTGAACATGTGAGAATATGGAAAATATGCTCTATGTTTGATCAAATCCACTTGGGATAGAAAAGAAGGAAAAAGTTGTATGGGTAGGAAGAATTGTTGGTTTAGATAGAAAAGGTTGATGATTAAAGGTGATGTGCATGATAGGTTATATTTGGCAATGGGAAGTCATCATTTGGACAATATTTATGTAGGTCTTTAAAATTAGTGCATATGTGGATTCCCCCAATTGGTTTGGAAATTGGTATAATGTTTGAGATCCATTCTAGATATTCAATCAAGCGAATGAAGCCTAATTCAAGTAGTTTCTCTAGTTTTTCTTTTACCAAGAGTATTAATTGTGGATGCATCTTTTTAAGCTTTTGTATAACTAATTTAGCATCTAAATGCACAACCAAGTGATGAAAAACTAATGATGAATGTAAACTAGGCATGTCAACATAGGATTGGATGTGAATTTCTTATACCCTTTGTGTAAGACATTTGAGATGATTTGGTGTTCTTCATTGGAGCTCGGGCAATGACAACATAGGTTACTTTTGGCTTTGCTTCGATTCCCAGGTTGATGTCTTGAGTTTATTCAATTAGGATGGTGTATCTTTCAGGCCTTTATTGATCCATAAGTAGAATATGGATTTCTTCATCTTCAGGAATATCAAGGAGGTTTTCACCCAAATATTTGTCCTTTCTTTCTAGTTTTTTGAAATCTAAAAGTGCCTTATAGAGGTTCTCACTAGGAGATTTTTATTTTTCTTTTTATTCTTACTTTTTTGACTAATGAATTCATCTTCTCCAAAGTAAGAATTAGTATTGAGTCTATAGATAAAACTAATTTTGACCCCCAAGAGGTATGTCATCATGAAGTCCCAGGAACTTGATGAAGGCTTCATCATTCTGAAACATGTCAAGAGGTGGTGATTTTTGTTGGTTCCAGTCAATGAGTTCAAGTTAGTAAAGAGGTAGGTAAATATTGAGGATGGCATGGTTAGTGAATAATGGGGAGACATCTAATTCATTAAACAAGGCTAAGATAACTATGTTTGCAATATTGCCCATGACATCAAAAACAATCTCAACATTGCCAGAAGTACTTAATGATATCATAGGTTGTTCCCATCAAGATCTATATCCAAGTCCTCTACTATCCTTATTTATTGGAGGATCAATAGGTTGTAAAATTCCTTGCTCATGAAGGCCTAAGACTCTTCCTTGATAGTTCATGTTTTGACTAATATATAATGAGGAATAGTAAATTTCTCTTAAAAATACTTGAGAAGAGTGTTATTTATGTTTAACTCCTCTTGATATAATCACTGATTAATGTATTCCTCCAATTTCCCATCTTCCAAATCACATGGTAACCAAAAGATATTAGTTCAATAATTCAAAAATATATACACTTGTGATATTTTATAAGATGGTTTTCTATAGGAGTTTAAAGTTAGAGGTATTGTGCCAATGTGGAAGGCATTATGCAACTTGTGTTCCCCACAAACTTTTCCATTAATCTTGACCTTTGGATTTTGTATTGAGGGATGGTGGATGAAGTGGATGAGGAGGCTAATTCTATAGGATCAATGTAATATGATGATGAGCTTGTGTTGGAAGGCGTAATCTCAACATTGGGGTAATGATGGTAATGCTAGAAAGAGGCTTCCAATGCTCAACATTATTTGAATGGATGTGGATTGGTATAGATGGTGATCACAATTTTGTTATGATGTAATTTGAGACATTGATGATAAGTGGAGGGGATAGCCTACATTGCATGGAGCCATGGGCAATTGAGGAGGAGGTTATAGGGAAGGGCAAGATCAATAACATCATAGTTCATATATTGCAATGTTGGACCCACTTGAATTAGAAGACACATCATACCCACATAATCTCTCTCTACATTATCATCGGCCTTGATAATTATCTATAAGGCTTTAAATCCATCACAAAGTATATCACTTATTTGATAAAATTCAAGGTACACAATTTCATAGTAGACCATTATCAAGTAAGACTCATTTGACTTTGTGTTTTTTGATGAGGAATTCAATATGTAATGCTCTATTATAGGATGGGTTGATGGGTGGCATGACATTATTGCTAAATGCAAGCTAAAAAATGGAGGAAACATGGCCCACAATTTCTTGGAATTGTTCAAGTCCAATATCATTAGCAACATGGGACTTGCAAAGCTTTGTCCAATATCTCTCTATGGACTGATGATGATCTAAGAAGCTCTAGGATTGAGACTTATGTTGGATTATTCCCAAGATTATCTAAGAGGTTATACATAGAGATTTTAGATGGGGAGGTGGATGGTCTAGGAATAGTGACCTTGTCATAGTGCGTAGTGACAACATATTTAAAATATTTGGTCTTGATTTTAATCATAGTAATTTGTGAGGGCATTGTGTGATGCATCCCACAATACTCTCATTATTAAAAGGGACTTTATCATAGTTGATATTATTAGTGTATTTCCCTTGGGTTCCCCCTTGATTGGGATTGATGGATGGGGATGGTTGATCTTGAGAGTGACTTGGAAAGGAATTATATAGTATATTCCCAATTGATCATTTGGTGAGGAGGACATCACTCCTACTTCAATTTCACCCATATCAATAAAGTTTTGGATATAGTTTTTGAAATTCATGCATTTTTTCATGGTGCGACCTTTGATCCTATGATAATCATAAAATTTGTTCACCTTATATCAAGATGGTTTAGTATTTGACTAATCAAACAGTTGTTTCATAATAAAGGAAATCATGTTTCCTTACACTAGTTTTATAAACACAATTCCTAACAATTCCCCAAGTGGGTGAATTTTTATTTAGGATTATTCTTATTTTTTTCTTCATTTTCCCTTGTGGAACCAAGATAGTATTAGTTTCATGAGGTATGGTTGCACTTTTATTTAGATTTATGTGGTTGTAGTTTGCACATGTTTTGCACCAGTGACACCATCACTATTAAAAAATTTATTCTTAGCCCAAAATCTAGCTTTGTTATTAGATTTTTTTTCATTTTTATCCTTTAAATCTTGACCAAACTTTTTGTAATAAGGTACTTTTTAATGGTTACCTTCTTTTCTATTATCTCATAAAAAATTGAAGCATAATGGATTTGTAAATGGAATGACATTTCTTGATTTCAATTTTGGATAAAAATGTTGATGAGTTTTCTTTCTGAAATAGGCCAAGGAATATTACTATAAATTACTAGATACTTCATTTTAAATATAATTCAAAACTTCTTTATTACATTGTTTAACATTGCAAAGGTCCGACATAGTGACTACATGTTGCACATTGTATAAGTGGGAAAAAAATTGTGATAGATCAATGAAGGTGTAGAATTTACCTTGAGTAAGGTGTTGGAAGAATGAAGAAGAAGCCCTCTGGTGTGTTTTCATTCTTCCAACACCTTCCTCAAGGTAAATTTTACACAATTGATCTATCAGAAAAAAAAATTCTCACTTATACAATGTGGAACATGTAGTCTCTATGTCAAAACTTTGCAATGCTAAACAATGTAATGAAGAAGTTTTGAATTATATGGATCCTCCTTATCTAAGGAAGATGTTGTTACCTTGCTAAAAGAATGCTCCTAGTTGTTCAGGGTTAAACAAAGAATCACTCTTTTGATGACTAGAGAGAAAGGCAATACCAAAAGGTTAAGGAAAGAAACTCATGATATAGTAAGGGAATTAGAAAAGAATTATGGGATGAGAACCAGTTCTTCATCTCATATAGCTCAAGCAAAGGAGTCGACTATTGTCAAGGTCATTGGCATAGAAGTAAAGGAACATCCTATTTTGAATAAGGTTGATGATGAGCATGTTGTCAAGGAGACGCCTTCCAATCCGAAAGATATAGAAGATGCAACCATCAAACACACCAATGAACAACAAAAAGGTGATACCGGTAACAATCCAAAAGAACACAATGAGAATAATGGAAATAGGGAAGAAGAAGATAGGAATAAAAATGAAGGAAACAAAGGTAAAAAGATAAATGGTGGTAGACATGATGAAGATAAGAAGGAAGAAGAAAATAAAGACAAACCTTCAAGAAAACCCTCTGAAGAGGAAGAAGAAGAAGAGAAAGAAGAGAATAAAGAAGATTCAGAAGTTGGAAGAAGTGAAGAAGAACAGTCAAAGACTACTGAGGCATCAAATCCATTTAGAGAATCATCCAGAAGTACTCTTAAAGGTCTATTAACAAGGGAAACAAGGATTAAGCCTGTGCTACCACCTTAGTTGATTCAACTTCCATCACTTCCAACACTATGTGGATCTAAGTAAGATCTCGTCGGTTGAGAGAATAAAGATTTGTGTCACTTTTCTTAACTCTGGTATAGAGGAAATGGTTGAAACTTATAAGAGAGGGACTAAATTAGTAAATGATGCAATCAAGGATTTACAAGAGATGGTTCCCAATCCTACAATTGATGAATCCCTAGCCCTTGTTAAGAACCTGAAGCCTCTAGTTGATTCAATCAAAGAATACAACTCTAGCCTTAAGAAGCAGAACAAGAAAAAGGTTGAATCAAGACTTTTGAAGAAAAGGCTACTTGTACTACAGGATAAATGTGCAATCGTACATAGAAGAGTAATGCAAATTCTAAAAGAGGTAAGGGATTGTGATGAGGAAGCTCAAATACTATTTTTATATTGCATGCGATGGCTTGATGCCACTCGAGGCATTAAAGACCTAATAGACTCAACAGAGTCTTAGCTTGCAAATTCCTTTAAAACCTACAAAATCACAGATGATAGAAACTATACTGCTTGGACTTCTATTGCGGACTTTTAGAGCAAGTTTTTCACCTTGTAGAGGTAGAAAGAAGACATAATAAGGCAGTTTGGACAACTTGGAGATTTTGTTATGTCTAGACACATCCCTATATCATATGCCCTAGTGGATGTAGAGAAACTTAAAAAGATGAAACTCAATCTATCCACTCGAAAGAAGGAGAAGAATGCTTAGTTGATTTGGAATCATTACACAAAACTCTTGTCAAAGCAAAGGGGATCTGGGATGAAGGAAAACTGGCTTGGGAAGATATTCTTAAGGAATTACAAGGTGCTTCTAGTTAAGGTTTTTCTACATTTCTTTTTGTTTTTTTTTTAGTTTGTCATCAAGATGCCCTTTGTCCTTGATGCCAAAAGGGGAGAAGATAGGGTTATAGGAGAAGATACTATTGTAAAGAAATTTTTTTTTTTTATCTTGGAGAATTTTTGTTCAGTTTGTATAGTTGAAAGGGGAGTGAAGAAGTTTTTGAGATCCATTTTTGGCACATGTTGCCATCAATGACAAAGGGCCCAAGATTTTTGGAAGAATGAAGAAGAATCCCTCTGATGTATTGTCATTGATGCCAACATTTGGTTGGTGACAATTTTTGTCCATCTGGTAAACTATGTTTTTGTTATTTTGATTTGGTAATTTGGTCTGAAACTACTCATAGTGGAAGATCGCTCCATGAGATTTTAATATATTTTTAAGGACTACTAATTGCATCTATGGACAAGTTTTCAGTGATTTTGGTCAAATGAGATGGAAGATATAAATGAAAGAAATGGTATGGATCTTCTTCTGGTTGACATAGTTAAGTGGTGTATGCTTCATGGATGATTTAAATAAACCCTTATTAAGTTTGAGCTAACTTAATTCATGTCTTGTACGTTTGGTTTTGAAGAAAAGAAGTTTTGGGTTGAGCTAACAAGCTACACTTGAATGAAGTATGTGTACATCTAATTTGGCTGATCTAACTGATGTATGAAGATGTAATGAATTTATTTTTTTGTATTGAGTAGGTGTAGAAGAGTGATATGTGATATGTAATAAGCAGTAATGTGCAACTATGTGATATTGTGCATTCCATCAATTCATCTTTTTGACAGTGAACCACACTTGTTTTTGTAATCATTTCATGTTGTGAGCCTTTCAAGGATAGTGTGTTCTAGTAGTGTGCCCTGTAATATCTTATGACCAGTTATAACATATTGTGAGCTATTCTTCACCGTGGTTTTTCCCATTTTGGGATTTCCACATAAAAATCCTAGTGTTCATGTATCATGTGATGTTATGATTCCTTTTATGTTTTTGTTTTCAGTTGCATCTAGATATATTATTAATTATTGAATGGTTATAAATTAAATGGTTTAGTAGAATATTGATTCACTCCCCCCTCTCAGTATTTGAGTGTTCAACAATTGGTATCAGAGCCTAGTTCCTTTGGAAAATTTTAAAGCTTAAGGAAGATCTTGAAGTTTGAACACATGGCTGACAAAAAGTATCCTATTCCTTTGGAAGAGATCTCTGCAACTAAAGAACTCCATGTTGCTCTTGATGTTTTGGATAGAATTGAAAATGAGAAATAAACTCCAAGGGAGAATTTAAAAGAAGCAAATGAGTGCATCAAGAAGCTCAGAGAACAAATCAAGAAATTCAAAGAAATTCAGAGAAGTAAGTGATCAGTTGAAGAAAGAAAATGAAGACATCACTGAACTAAATGTGCAAGTGGAAGAAAAGAATTGAAGAATGTTAGAAAGCTGAAATCTAGAGAAAGATTGATGAATGTACAAAGCTTGAACATGAAGTGGTAACCCTAAGGTCTGACTTGGAGAAAGCAAGAGCCCATGAGGAAAAATTCAAAACAAGTACTACAAAGCTTGATGAGTTAATTGCATTTCAAAAACTAGGTAAGAATAAAGGTGGTCTAGGACTTGAAGAAGGACAAAGCTCAAAGGAAAATCAGACCTCTAACAAAGATGACATTCAAGGGAAGACTCAAGGAAATAATAGAAAGATCAAGAACTAAAGAAGCAGTACTTGAAGAACTCCCATCTGACAACCAAATGCTCAAAGGTACCCATCCTTTAATGGTATTTTTTTTCATGCAATAAATTTGGTCATAGGGCATCAAAATGTAGAAGTAGAATAAATCAGAATGTTGGATTCTTTGTTGGACAATGTTTTTCCCGCAAGAAAATTGGACATAGAGCTACTGAGTATAGAAGTCAGATAATGATGATGAATAGATTCAATACTAGTAGAATGATTCAATCTTTTCAAGGCTATTGCTATACATGTTATGTTTTTAGACATAAAGCTAACCAATGTAGATCAAGGATAAATACAAATCAGTTTGGTCAGAGAAATGTTGTGTGCTACACTTGAAACAAACTAGGACATATTTCAAAATTCAGCAAGAGCAAGAATGGAAAGAAACCTGATCCGGAACAAAGGAATATAAGCCTAAAGTGGATCCAACTAAAGTAAAAAAGGAAATGGAGAAAATTTGGAAGAGAAAGGAAGAACCTAAGAATAAGGATGAATCAAATGAATATGTACCTACATCTGGTGGAAATACTTCTTGTAAAATGTAAATCTAGTAGTGGATTTAGGGGGAGCAGTTATAGAGAAATATAATGAACCCCCAATATAAGAAGTGTCAAGAAGTGACACAAAGATATGTGATGCAGAATGATTTATTGAAGATGATGAAAAATATTTCGATAGAAAACGTACAAATTTGGAGATTTGTGAAGCATTTTAGGTTTCATAGTGTATTTCATGAGGTATTTATTAGCTTTTTCAAGTGGGATGCATTAAATGTGAAATTAGGGAAAATCAATGAGGCATAAAGTGAAAACTCAAGTCGAGTTAAATATTTTTTACACATTCAAAAGGAAGCAAAGCGAGTTGAAGCAAGTTGAAGGTGATTTAGAGTATCTAGCATCAAACCCTAGTTTCCATTGAAGCTTGAAAAAGGTATTTACAATTATCTATACTTCGTGGGTTTGAATTAGAAGCAATTTCCATAAGCATATACAAGTAAATTGAGGGAAAAATGGCCACTCCTACTGTTCTTGAGACTTTTGAGAGACCCCGACCAAAATTTAGAAGATTTTCCTATAAGGTTTATGAAATGGATCCTGTAGGTGCGTTTTCACATATTTCGAGTCATGTCTTGCCCACTGAGGATACCCGAACCTACATTCATGAAAAACTAGAAGAATTTGACCATCAGATGCTCAAGGATCAATGGCTAAAGGAGCTAGTTGGAAATGATTCCTCCGTGAAGCTAAAATATGAAAACCTAGTACGAAAGAAGCTAGATGTATGGAATTTGTTCCCAAAATTTTATGGTAATATGGATTCAAAGTTTGTAAGGATGGAACTTAGTAGAGTGCATGATAAATTCATATGGAAAAGCGTAGGTGGAGTAATTACCAAGGAAGTGATTAAATCCATGACTAGTCTCTATGACACTAGACCTGTACCAATGCTAAAATTTGTAAAGAATGATATGTTCATGAAGCTAATTGGTACTACATATGATGAAAGAGCACTGACAACAAAGCCCATTACAAACCCTACTGTGAGATATTCTATAGTCATGATTGGTCAAAAATTCTACTTTACCAACAGAGGTAATTCAGTGTCTACAACTAAAATTTATGTTGCATATGACATGGTGGTTAATGGAAGGGATTATGATTTATGTGAGTTATTCCAAAAGTAACTTATGGATAACCTAAACCAACCTAAGACAAAGAAACATCCTTTCAAGTTTGGTACATTGGTGGTATGTCTGCTATTCTATTTTCTGAGAAAGTTACCTGGAAAGAAAAATATTATATGAAATCACAACAGATTGGTGGCACATCAAATCTTTTAATATTTATATAGCCTTGGAGATTTCAAAGCATAGAATGATTCCCTACTTGCATTCTTCATAGTCTTTCAGAAAAATATGTATGAGAGAGATAGAGTTCCAAGGAGACTAGTAAAGAGGTATGCAAAGGATATAACTTTTCTGGTGTCCATTGATGAATGCATTATAGAGGTAGTAGAGCCTAGGAATCTATGGATAGATCCTCTAGGATATGAAATTGATGATCAAATAGTTGAGGGATTGATTGAAATGTTGTTGACTAGTCTGAAGGATCCCTCTATGCCTTGTCATGGTACATATGAAGAGAATTCTACCAAAGTGCATTTAGAGACTTCAACACCTCAAAGGGCTAAAAGAGTAAATAAAAAGGTTGAGGAATTCTTTTGAATGCATTCATTGTCTAAGGATGATGTTGATAGGTTTAGGGAACTTGCAGAAGAGAAAAGGACCAGATCAATTGAAGTTCCCTCTAGACCTAGGAGATTAGGAATAGCATCCTCATCTTCCTCTGTAGTACCAACAACACCCAGTGCAACAACAACAGTGAAAGGTAAGAAGTCAAATCATAATACTCCTGCAATTAATATAGTTGTATCCTCTGGACCCAACACCAGAGCCTCTAATAAGAGAAATTTACCCCCTGTTGTACCATCTACCACCCCTAAAAATAGAGTAAAAATGATGTAGATCATGGTGGGCTTCACAAGTTTTCAAAGATACAAAGCATTGATTTTGATAGATCACTAAAACACTCACAAACTCTCTTCAATGAAACATGTTCTTCAAGGCTAAAAGGCACCAAAAAATGGAATTAAGACCCAAATCACTTACTGAACCCTTAATACACCTTGGACATCATGAACATGATAGGTTTGGACAATACAAGCCCCCAAGAACACTGTCTCTACACTTTTTCCATAGTTCACCTTTAAGAAGCCTAATTGCTTGTAGTAATCCCAAATGACAAAATCAAGTGTAACTTTCCGAAATGTTTGAATCTCCCAAAAAAAATATAGTTTCAAGTGCCCATTATGGCCTTCTTAAACATATTAGGAAACCAAATATACTTACTTTCAAAAGTAACCTCATAAATTTGACTATCCTGTTGTCGTAAAGGCCTAATTTAGCTTATTTCCATGAGGGTTTATTGGTTCTCTATATCTCTGGACTCAAAAATCCTCACCAAATTCTTAGACACATCATATATGGTCTAAACATGCTTATTAAACTATTTCCCACTATGTTCCAAAGCCTTTTTAATAAACCCTAGCTTCTAGCCATCAATTCAAGCATGAAAATCATGAAAAATCACCTAAGGCAACAACAAAACTTATGCAACTTGCTTTCCCCTACACCTGAAAACACAACCAACTTGGAAAACACCCTAATATAATCAATTGGACCACTGATTTACAAAGATTTCCATTGGTGGGATGGCTTTTTATTCCCTTTTTAGACTCTCAAACCCTTAAAATGAGGGTTTCAAGGTAGTTTATAGAAAAATGACTCAAAAAAGCTTAAATCTTAATGAAATTTCCTAAAATCAAGTTTATTTGAGAGATAATACACTACTCTATCAAAAACCAATAAATATTATGGCCTGGTGATGTTGTACAAGCTGTACAATTCTTGCATAAATAAGGAAAATGTTGAAATCTGCAGGAAAACAAAGTATTTATTCAAAAATTATTCAAGATACAACTTTTTTATCCCTTTCCTCGCCTTCACAAGGATATTTAAATGTTACAATAGTTATATTTTCTTCCCCTTGATTTTCCAATGTCCAAAACCCTTCCCTTTACAAAGTGACTCTTCATATTCCATTTCTTGCACTTTTTGCAATTTTGACAATATTTGACAACTTGACCATAAAATCTCATAAAAACCTAATAAAATGATTCAAATACATTAAAATGGTCCAAATATGACCTCATTACAATCATAATATGATTAAGACTCAAATATTACAAGATTTCCTCATGGATGCATGAAGTTTATATAGCGCCCTGCACCAAAAACAAAAGGCAAGTAGGAAAAGGAACTTGAGTGATGCTATGTAAGAAGAGATAGACCTTGAATTGAAAGAGGAAATCTAGTTGAAAAGGAACAAAAGAAGCATTGTCTTCGCCAACAATGAAGAAGTTGAGACCCCAAAAAATGTTGATATCTCATTTGTTGAAGAGATATAAGATGAAATGGAAGCTTTCAAAATCCATGTACATGAGAAGAAGGGTGAAGAGGGTGCATTAGAACCTATGGAGAACATGCCCAACTATTCTCTAGTAAGAGAAAACTCTCCTTTTGAAATGGAATCTTTAGTAAATAATATGATAGAGTCTGAGGATTTGCTAGCTACTGCTAAGTTTTTTGATGAAGTTCATGAAGAGGATAAGCAAACGATTGTAGATGATTTCATTCGATACATGGTTATTTTTAATGAGACTATGGAATCTATAAGGAAGAAGGTGACTAAAAAATGTGTGGGAAGCATTAGTAAATATAAGGAATGAAGCTATAACTATTTAGGACAAAATCAAAATTGATGCCTTAAACAAATATGGATCCTCCTTATCTGAGGAAGATGTTGCTACCTTGCTAAAAGAATTTTCCCAGTTGTTCAGGGTTAAACAAAAAATCACTCTTTTGATGACTAGAGAGAAATGAAATGTCAAGAGGTTAAGGCAAGAAACTCATGATTCAGTAAGGGAATTAGCAAATAATTATGGGATGAGAACCAGTTCTTCATCTCATACAACTCAAGCACAGGAACCGGTTATTGTCAAGGTCATTGGCATAGAAGTAAAGGAACATCCTATTTTAAATAAGGTTGGTGATGAACATGCTATCTCGAATATATCTTCCCCTTTGAAAGATACAAAAGATACAACAAACAAACACATTGATGAATAGAAAAAAGGTGATACCGGTAACAATCCAAAAGAACACAATGAGAATAGTGGAAATAGGGAAGAAGAAGACATGAATAAAAATGAATGAAACAAAGGTAAAAAGAGAAATTGTGGTAGAGGTGATGAAGATAAGAAGGAAGAAAAAAAAAAAGACAAACCTTCAGGAAAACCCTCCGAAGAGGAAGAAGAAGAGAAAGAAGAGAATAAAGAAGATTCAGAAGTTGGAAGAAGTGAAGAAGAACTGTCAAAGACTACTGAGCCATCAAAGCCATTTAGAGAATCATCTGGAATTACTCTTAAAGGTCTGTTGACAGGGAAAACAAGGATTGAGCCCATGCTACCACCTCAATTGATTCAACTTCCATCACTTCTAGCACTACATGGATCTAAGTGAGATCTTGTTGGTTGAGAGAATAAAGATTTGTGGCACTTTTCTTAACTCTGGTACATAGGAAATGGTTGAAACTTATCAAAGATGGATTGAATTAGTAAATGATGGAATCAAGGCTTTACAAGAGATAGTTCCTATTACTACAATTGATGACTCCCTAGCCCTTGTTGAGAACCTGAAGCTTTTAGTTGATTCAATCAAAGAATACAACTCTAGCCTTAAGAAGAAGACTGAGAAATAGGTTGAGTCAAGAGTTTTGGAGAAAAGGTTACTTGTACTAACAAATAAATGTGCAATTGCACATAGAAGAGTAATGTAAATTATGAAAGAGGTAAGGGATTGTGATGAGAAAGCTCAAACATTTTTGTATATTGCTTGTGGTGGCCTGATGTCACTCGAGGCATTAAAGACCTAATGGACTTAATAGAGTCTCAACTTGCAAATGCCTTCCAAAACCTAAAAAATCACATATGACAACAACTATACTATCTAGACTTCTATTGCAAACTTGCAGAGAAATTTTTTCACCTTATAGAGGTAGAAAGAAGATGCAATAAGGTGGTTTGGACAAATTGGAGATTTGGTTATGTCTAGACGCATCCCTATATCATATGCCCTGGTGGATGAAAAGAAAATTGAAAAGATGAAACTCAATCCATCCACTTGAAAGGAGAAGGATTCTTAGTTGAATTGTAATCATTGCATAAAACTCTTGTCATATCGAAGGGGATCTGGGATGAAGGAAAACTAGCTTGGGAAGCTATTCTCAAGGAATTACAAGGTGCTTCTAGTTAAGAGTTTTTTTACATTTATTTTTGTTTATTTTTGAGTTCATCATCGGGACACCCTTTGTCCTTGATGTCAAAGGGGGAGAAGATAGGGTTATAGGAGAAGATACTGTTGTGAAGAAAAAAATGTTTTTATCTTGGAGAATTTTTTTTTAGTTTGTATGGTTGAAAGGGGGAGTGAAGATCATTTTTGAGATCCATTTTTGGCACATGTTGCCATCAATGAAAAGGGGGAGATTGTTGGAAGAATAAATAAGAATCCCTCTGGTGTGTTTTCATTAATGCCAACATTTGGTTGGTGACAGTTTTTGTCCATCTGGTAAACTATTTTTTCTATTATTTTGATCCAGTAATTTGGTCCAGAACTGCTCACAGTGGAAGATCACTCCATGAGATTTTAATATATTTTTAAGGACTACTAATTGCATCTCTAGAAAAAATTTCAGTGATTTTGGTCAAATGAGATGAAAGATATAAATGACAGAAGTTTTGCTTATAGTATTTTGCTTAGTATTGGTACAAAATGGTATGGATCTTCTTCTGGACAACATAGTTAAGTGGTGTACACTTCGTGGATGATTTAAACATATCCTTATTAAGTTTGATCAGACTTAATTCATGTCTTGCATGTTTGGTTTTGAAGAAAATAAGTTTTGGGTTGAGCTGACAAGCTACACTTGAATGAAGTATGTGTACATCTAATTTGGCCGACCTAATTTATGTATGAATATGTAATGGCACATATATATGAAACTTTTTTTTATTGAGCAGGTGTAGAAGAGTGATATGTGATATGTAATAAGTAGTAATGTGTGGCTATGTGATATTGTGTGAAGTTGTATGTTTTTTTTGTGAACCTGCAAATCAGTGCATGATTTTGTTTTCCAAAAATTAATTGGAACTAAACTCAACACACAAAAGGTGTATTCCATCAGTTCATCTTTTTGGTAGTGAGCCACACTTGTTTTTGTAATCATTTTAGGCTGCGAGCCTTTCAAGGAAAGTGTGTCCTGACACTGTTCCCTTAATATCTTATGATTGGTTGTAACATATTGTGAGTTAATCCTCACTATGATTTTTCCCATTTTTGGTTTTCCATGTAAAAATCCTAGTGTTCATATGTCATGTGATGTTATGATTCCTTTCATGTTTTTGTTTTTAGTTGCACAACTAGATATATTTTAATTATTGAATGGTTATCAGTTAAATGGTTTAGTAGAATACTAATTCACCTCCCTCTTAGTATTCTAGGTGTTCAACAGAAGGTGCATGAAACATTCCAAGGCTTGTCCTCCACACGAGCGAACATGCATAAAAGGTAGTGATCATTATAAGCCACTTCTTGGAATTGTCATGAAAACATATTTTATATGATCATGGGTGTCACCCTTCCCTTTGTATTTGTAAAAAATAGGTATCTAAAAGTGCTGAGGGAAAAGTATTATTGATATGAAACAATCAAATAGGTAGGGGCACATGTCTTCAACCTTAAATTGTTTCTTTGTGGTTCCCACTTGTAAATTCTTAATGATCAACTTCTTGTCTTTCCACTATTGATCAAGAACCAATGTAGGTAGGGTAACTACTTGATTAGCACTTGGTGATGTAATGTATTAGATATGGGAGTGATGATTAAGGTATGATGGATTGGATTATGGGTTTAAGGATAATGAATCAATATAAGAAGTGTATTTTGGTTGGGTAGTGTGGAATATATGGTATGGGGGATACATAAGATGGTTGTGGGATAAAGGATGTGAAGGTTTACAATATAGAGGAGGGTTGATGGATGTAAGGAGGAGGTGCTTGAGGGATATGAGATAAAATTATTTTTGAATATGGGATGAGGATGGTTGGGGGACACAAGAGGAAGAGGGTTGTAGTATTTAAGATGAGGATGGTTGAGGGATATATGAGGATATAGGTTGAGTGGTATATGTAGAGGATGAATGATGGGAATAGGAAGAAGCAAAGACATGTTATGATGAAGGAGCTTGAGATAGGTTGTAGGATGGGATACAAGAAGGAATGGAGAATAGGATAGATGTAAAGATAGGAGGTAGAGTTCCAGAAACATGGACCATCATTCCTAGTGTAGATGATGAAAGGAATTGAGTGGAATTTGTGAAGTGGGAATAAGGTTATAGCCCAATAATATGATGGGTGTGGCAGATAAAGTAGGGACATAATTATGGGAAAATGGGAGTTGAACCAATAAACTATTACCAAGGATCAAGTCTTGTGCTTGTGGAAGTAGGTTATCCCACAAATTATCAAAGAAAGGTTCAAGAGAATTTTTTCTAACAATACCTCCCAATTTAGATATATCAAAGTCGCAGAGGATTTTGACACATCAATTAATGAGCTCTTCTAATATCGATTCTTTCCTATGTTCTAGGGTGATCCCACAATATTGGTTTACAATTTCCTTCATGAAGAAAAATTGCAAAAATGCTCTAAAGGTTTTTTTTAGGTTTTTAGGGGCTCTCTCAAAGGGGGGGTCACTTGATCCCCCCTTTGAGAAAAATCCTTTGTGATTTCATCCCCTTTTTGGCACATTTTTTTAATGAAATCAAAGGAAAATTGCAAAAATAAGGGGTTTGAGTGAACCCCCTTCACTCGAAGGGGTTTAGGAGGGTTTGCTCAAAGGGGGGTTCACTTGAACACCCATTTTTTCCCTTCTCCCTCTCCTCTAGCAATTTTTTGCAAAAAATTTCCTTTATGAGCTTGGGTTGAAGATGAAAATGGAATCACCTTCACATACCCAACTAGATGATGGTATTCCTCGAAACAAGCTAACCATCAAATATAATTTTAATATATTTGGTTTTATTATGTTTTTTTTTAGTTTAATTAAACATAGGGTTTTCACCAAAAATAAAGCTCTCTATTCTGCACATGTGGAAAAATAGTAGATTATAAAAAAAAATCTGAAAAATATGCCTGTGCTAGGTATTGATGTCCTTGATCCAGCAAAATAAAATTGAATTTTGATACATAAATTTTTTTATGTTGTATTCAGTCTGCCTATGTCTAAATTGTAATTGGTTTGACTTCAAAACTTAATTAAGATTTTTTTTTGTAATAAAATAGTATGAAACCAAATGAACATGCTAGATATTGTAGTTGTAAATCTAAATTGAAAAAATTAGAATTTTATCCTTCATAGAAAAAAAGTTATGTTGTTTATGGTGAATATCACTCTTAAAAAATGGTGTTTACTATTAAAAACTAGTTTTCGAAGGAGATGGAAAAAGAAATGCAATCTAATTCCATTTTTTAAAATATATATATATATATATATAATTTATATAATTTATAGAAAAAGTGTCACAAATCATTAGTTTGCATCATCTTCAAATTCCTCATGGTTTAGCAGTGATAGGTGCACGAAAGTGAAGATTTAGTTAAAAAAAATCTATTTCAATGTCAATTTTGGCCAAAAAGTGTAAACCACTATTGTTGGATCACCTTATATCACTTGTTAAATCAAATATCTACTTTAAAGTTTGTTTATGAAGTCCTGGAACCTAGGAGAAAACTTGAGTTGTGCTACCATTTCCTATTCAATTGATTATTTTGGCATATTTTGTGGGTTTGATGTTTCTCCTCCTAGATTCAAGTAATAAGGATGGTCATATCTAAACATTCTCATAGTCCAAGATACTTGTTACTCCATTTTTTCTTTGCCCAAAATTGTGTCACAATCAATGAAAGTGGGCTATACAAATGTGATCAATTAGATGAAGTTAAATTTGATTGGATCTATTTGAAATGCAAGGGCCTGATTAAAGTGATGGAATGATTAGATGAGTGGTTGATTATATCCTCTTAACTATGGTCAAGATCCTAGGTTAAATTTTGACACAACCATGGTAGGAGGGTCCTCAAAGTGAACAATCTGGATTGTGTAGCAAGAGTAACACAACAAAAGCAATAAAAAATATGGAGGCAAATGTAGATACAAAAATTATCCTTAATATAAATCTCAATTACATTCAGCCAACAACATCTAGGCTTACAGATTCGGCTCACAAGCATGATATAACATGTTCAATATTACAACCTTCCAATATGCTCCTATATGTGAGCTGAACTCTTACAATTCAGAACAATCTTAACCTACTCAATCAACTACTAACTCCCCTTCCCATTCTCATGATCGATTACAAGATTTATACTATATCCATGCTTCTCGAAATATTTGCGTCAGCCAAAGATCATTGCATTAACCAAGGAAGGAAAATGTAACGTGTGCATGAATAGGCTGGCCTCAAATTTGAATTACTCTATCAACAGGTGCATAGAATGAAGTGTGGACCTATAAGGAAGGTCAGGGACACTCCATGGAACATTTGAAATCACACCATTAAGATCCACAAGTCACAGGGATGATCCACAACGATCAAATTAACCGATAGGCTTGGAAACTATTCCAGTGTTGATTCAAGAAACTGCCATGAAATTTTGGAAGTGATAACTTGCCAAAAAATGATCCAATCATGCCCAAATCTTGGAGTAAGGAAAATGAACATTTCCACAATGTACACAAAGATCCACAGGGTTTGGTGAGCAACTATAAAGAAATACCAAATCCACCAACTTGAACTAAACAAAGAAAAAAATAAGAACAAAACATCTGGGCTTACAGATTCTGCTCACAGGCCTGATATAACATGTTCAATATTACAACCTTCCAATATGCTCATGTATGCGAGCTGAAATCTTACAATTCAGAAAAATCTTAACATACTCAATCAACTACTAACTCCCCTTCCCATTCCCATGATTGATTACAAGCTTTATACTAGATCTGTGATTCTGGAAACATCCGTGTCAGCCAAAGATCATCACATTAACCAAGGAAGGAAAATGAAACCTATGTATGAATAGGTCGGCCTCAAATTTGAATTACTCTATCAATAGGTGCATAAAATGAAGTGTGGACCTATAAGGAATGTTGGGGACACTCCATGGAATATTTAAAATCACACCATTAAGATCTGCAAGTCATAGGGATGATCCACAACAATCAAATTAGCTGATAGGCTTAGAAACTATTCTGGTGCTGGTTCAAGAAACTACCATGAAATTCTGAAAGTGATAACTTGCCAGAAAAAGATCCAATCAGGCCCAAATCTTGAAGTAAGGAAAATGAACATTTCCATGAGGTACACAAAGATCCATAGGGTCTAGTGAGAAACTATGAAGAAATACCAAATCCGCCAACTTGAATTGAACAAAGAACAAAATAAGAACAAAACTGAAAGAAAATATTTTTAGTTGATGCAAGATTGGCAAGAACCAATGATGCTCCTGCATTAGACATCTGAGGTTATTGAAAAGTGAGTCCCTCACTTTGCTAGGGCTAAAGGAAAACCAAGATGGTCTACCTCATCTTGAGAAATCCAAGAAGAATCTTCCACTAGTCTACCTTTCCATTTCACAGGATACTCTTTGTATTGTCTTCCTCGAGTCTTTCTCCCATCTCTAATATCCAAAATCTCTTCAATCTCATCTGACTGCTGCTTAGGAAACTGGTGTTCCAATCATACTTCACTGTCTTCTCTGAATTTTGCTTCATGGTACTCATGTGTAGGTCTGCAATGTTGAATATCGGTGATATACCCATGCCATCCGATAACTCTACTTCATATGCATATCATGAATCAAATTTCCTCAAAATCCTATAGGGCCAAACTTCCTCATCTTCAGCTTACTATATGTTCCAACTGGAAATCTTTCCTTTCTCAAATACACCATCACCTCATCTCCAACCTCAAACTCCTTATGTCTCCTCTTTTCATCTATTTTCCCCGTATACTTTCAGTAGATGTCTTCCAATTGCTGCTTCACTTGAGTATGCAACTTCTTCATGTGTTTTGCAAATTATTTTGCTTTTGCACTCCTCTTATCTTCTGTATTGATGTCACTCAACTCTAATATACCTCTAGGATGAACTCCAGTAACAATCTCAAAAGGTGTCTTTCCTGTACTCCTGTTCATTTCATTATTGTAAGCAAACTCTGCTTGTGCAAGGACTAAATCCCAACTTCTAGTCTTCTCTCCAACCAAACATCTCAATAAATTCCCTAAACTCCTATTCACTACCTCTATCTATCCATCAGTCTATGGGTGAAATGTAGAACTAAACTTCAAATCTATCTTCAGCTTCTTCCAAAGTGTTCTCCAAAAGTAACCAACAAATTTTGTATCCCTATCTGAAACTATACTCCTAGGTAATCCAGGCAATTTAATCACTTCTTTGAAAAAAAAAATTGCTACATGCACTACATCTGTTGTCTTCTTACAAGGTATAAAATGTGTCATCTTATAAAATCTATCTACCACCAAAAATATAGAATCATTACCTCTTTGTGTCTTTGGTAAACCAAGTATGAAATCCATACTGATATCTTCCCAAGGTCTCTCTACAACTGTCAAAGGCTTATACAATCCAACATTTTGACTATTCCCTTTTGCAACTTGAAAAACTCTGCAACTCTGCACAAATTTCCTAACATCCTTATGAATTTGCAGGAAAAAGTAATTCTCACTTACCAATGCTACTGTTTAATCAATTCCAAAGTGTCTTGACATTCCTCCACTATGCTTCTCTTTCACTAAGTTATCCCTCATTGAACTCTGGGGTATACACAACCGATTACCTCTGAACAACATATCCTCTTGAATGAAATAATCCAACCACTGACTTCTATCCTCTGAAACAGGTTCTTTACAAGCTTTCCAAGGTTCTACAAAATCTAGGTCTTCCTCATACAAGTTCTTCAATTCATCAAAGCCTAATACTTCCACTCTCATCTCTGTCAGTAAATTACTTCTCCTACTCAAAGCATCAACAACTCTATTTGAATTTCCACTCCTATGCTTTAAAACAAAAGTATAACTCTGTAGGAACTCCACCCATCTCATGTGTCTCTGATTCAACTTACCTTGACTATTTAAATATTGCAATGCTTGATGATCTGTAAACAACACAAACTCCTTAGGCAACAAATAATGTCTCCACTTCTTCAAGGCTTGGACTATGGCATAAAATTCCTAATCATAAACTGAATATCTTCTCCTAGCATCATTCAATTTCTCATTGAAGTAAGCTACTAGTCTCCCTTCTTGACTCAACATTGCTCTAATTGCACTTCCACTTGCATCACAGTCTACTTGAAATAACTTATTGAAATATGGTAAAGCCAACACAGGTTGCTCAATCACCTTCTGCTTCAACAACTCAAAACTTTGGTCTGCTCCAGACGTCCATCTAAAATCCTTTCTATCTCTTCTCATTGTTTATGTCATAGGACTGCAAATAGAACTGAAATTCCTAATGAACTTTCAGTAGAAACTAGCCAAACCATGAAATGATCTTACCTCTCCAATGCTTTCAAGTGTAGGCCACTCAACAATTGCTTTCACCTTCTCAAGATCCATCTTCAATCCATCCACAGAGATTACAAATCCCAAATATACCAACTCCTCCATGAAACTACACTTCTTAATGTTTATCGACAATTGCTCTTCTCTTAATCTCTACAAAAATTGTCTGATATGCAACAAATGTTCTTCTCTACTCTTATTGAAAATCAAGATGTCATCCAAGTAAACAATCAAAAACTTACCCAAGAATTTCTTCAATACCTCATTCATCAACCTCATGAAAGTACTTGGTGCATTTGTCAATCCAAAAGGCATCACCAACCACTCATACAATCATTCATTTTTCTTGAATGATGTTTTCCACTCATCCCCCTCTCTGATCCCGATCTAATGATATCTACTCTTTAAATCTATCTTTGTAAAGTATCCAGCTCCACTCAAACAATCCATAATGTCATCCATCTGGGGCAAAGGAAATCTATACTTCACTGTGATCTTGTTTATGGCTCTAAAATCTATACACATTCTCCATTCTCCATCCTTCTTAGGTGCCAACATAACAGGTATTGCACAAGGACTTAAAATTTCTCTTATCAAACCTTTCCTCAAAAATTCTTGCACTTGTCTATGCAACTCTTCATTCTCTACAAGTGTCATCTGGTGTGATGCTTTATGAGGAAAACTAGCTCCAAGAATCAGATCCATGCAATGACTAATACTCCTGAAAGGTGTAATCCATCAGGTACATTATCCAAAATGATCTCCCCATACTCTGTCACTAACTCCTTTATCTCTTTCAGTTGTTCTTCTACATGCTTCAAATCTTTGATCTTCTTAGGAACTAAGGCATAACACACATTCTCATGTCTCAATCCATCAAGGAATCTTATTCCATCAACTAAACAAACTCTAGTACTCATACAAACCTCAACTATAGGGACATCTTCCAAAGGCAACAAAATTTGTTTCATCCCATTAGAACCAATAGTATATATATTCTCCTTTCCATCATGAATGGCCTGTCTATCACATTTCCAAGGCCTTCCCAACAAAATATGACATATATCCATAGGCATGATATCACACAGATCTTCATCATGGTAATTTCCTATCTTCAAATTCACCAAACATTGTTCCCTTACCAAAATCTTATGCTCATCTTGAATCCAAGCTATCTGATAGGGCTTCGGGTGTTTCAACCTTTCTAACTTCAATTTGGTCACCATCTCTTCAGAAACTAGGTTCTCAGAACTTCCACTATCCACAATCACCTTGCAACATTTACCACCTACCTTGCATCTAGTTTGAAACAAATTCTTTCTCTGCAATGGTTCCATTTCTACTTCACTTTGTAACAATACCCTTCTATTCACCAACACTTCTTCCTCTTCTAGTTTATTAGATGATACAACATGATCTTCCTCAACAAAATTTGTTCTCCTATTATTCTCGGTCTTTCTGCTTTTCTCTCCCTGATTACATTCAAATGCTCTACGTCCTTCTCCCCTACTCTTAAAGCATGTTCCCCTAAATACCCTTTTCTCCTTATCATCCTTTCTATAACCTTCATTCTGGTAACCACCATATCCTCCTCTTCTATAAGAGTTGCCATCGCCTCTATGATACGAATTATCATTCTTACTAACCTCCTTATCCTTAATTTGATCTGCAAAAGGTCCTCTTCCTCCTCAAACAAAATTTCTTCCTCTCTGAAATCTTCCACCTCTTCCTCTTTGTCTCTATTCATGTCTTTTATTCAACTTCTCTTCTACTTTTAGGGCACACTGATATGCCTCTTCCACACTCTACAAATTAATCAAACTAATCTCATCCTATATAGATGACCTCAAACCATTCACATATCTGGCTACTTGCTCAATCTCATCCTCTGAATGTCCAGATCTAATATTGCACACTTATAGAACTCCTCACTATACTTTGTCACACTTGAATCTTTCTGCTTTAGATTTTGCAACTTTCGGAACAAACTAATCTGATAGTCCGCAGGCATAAACTTTGTCTTCAACTTATTCACCATATGATCCCACGACTTTATCTTCTCTTTTCCTCTTCTTTTCCTATCTTTCTGCAAATGTTCCCACCAAAAGGATGCATGTCCTCTCAACTTTGTACAAGAAAAATTCACCTTCTTATCTTCAATGGTACCCTCAAATTCAAAATACTTTTCCATCTTTGTAATCCAATCAAGCAATTCTTTTGAATCCAACTTACCATTATAATCTGGTCGGTTGAAATGTGGTTTTGTATTCACTCTGATTAAGGCTCTTATGAACCTCTCTTCTCCTTGATTGAGACCAAGTTGCTCTTCTCTTCCTCTTTCATCCTAAACTTCTACCTCTTCATCACTCGCATCATCAACTGGCCGACCTCTTCTCTGGGTCATTTCAACTGCATCTAATTTGGCAGCAATCCCTCTCAACATCTCCATTAAAGCCGGGTCTGCATTTCCACATGCTCCATTCCCTCTAACATTTCTTCTTCTCGCCATCTTCACACAAGTCCTCTACAGCTACAAGTCAAATCCTCAATCCACCACCCCACAAAAAATATTCTATAGGACTTTGTGAATCCTGATGACCTCACATAGATCGAACCTTGCTTTGATACCAATTTGACGTAGCCACGATAGGAGGGTCCTCAAAAAGAACAATCCAGACCATGCAACAAGAATAACACAATGAAAGAAATAAAAAATATGGAGGAAAATGCAAATAAAAAAAATCCTTAATAGAAATCTCAATTACATTCGGTCAACAACATCCGAGCTTACAGATTCAGCTCATAGGCCTGATATAACATGTTCAATATTACAACCTTCTAATATGCTCCTGTATGCAAGTTGAACTCTTACAATTCAGAACAATATTAACCTACTCAATCAACTGCTAACTCCCCTTCCCATTCTCATGATCGATTACAAGCTTTATACTATATTCGTGATTATGGAAACATCCAAGATCATCACATTAACTAAGGAAAATGTAATGTGTGCATGAATAGGTCGGCCTCAAATTTGAATTACTCTATCAATAGGTGCATAGAATGAAGTGAGAACCTATAAGGAAAGTCGGGGACACTCCATAGAACATTTAAAATCACACCATTAAGATCCACAAGTCATGGGGACGATCCACAATGATCAAATTAGTTGATAGGCTTGGAAACTATTCTGGTGCCGATTGAAGAAATTGCCATGAAATTTTGGAAGTGATAACTTACTGGAAAAAGATCCAATCATGCCCAAATCTTGGAGTAAGGAAAATGAACATGTCCACGATGTACACAAAGATCCACATGGTCTGTGAGAAACTATGAAGAAATACCGAATCTTCCAACTTGAACTGAATAAAGAACAAAATAAGAACAAAACTAAAAGAAAATATTTTTGGTTGATGCAAGATTTCCAAGAACCAAGGATGCTCCTGCATCAAAGTTTATTTGAATGGATTTCCCTACTTGTGATAGGTTGAGTTATCAAGCTAAGGAGATATCGATGCAAACTATACCTTTGGCTCAAGGTGAAATAGTTTAAACAATGGATTACTAGTTCTTGAGATAGGAAAAGATCTCAAGGAAGTATTGCAACTCGTGATTTGATTAAAATTTGTTAAATCAATTGTTGTTGATGTTTGATATGTGATACTAGATGATATGAGCATTGATCAGATGTGTTTAACTATGTCCTTGTTCTAGGATGATTTTTTGACTTAATTTATGATGCTTGAGATGAAAAAAATATATCATTTTGGTTGGATATGGAATGGAAAAATAATTTTCTTGTAGTTTTGGACTCAAGAGAATAATACCTTTTCTTTACCTAGAAATTAGATCTCTATTTTCTATATGGGAGTGGATTCATCGAACACAAATTGGATTCAATGATCTACGAAACATAATTGTTGATATAAAGTTTGACTATTTTCAAGTGGTTGTAGTTCAAAATTTTTGAAGGGAAATAGACACTCTTAAAAGCAAAGAGGATTTCATGATTTAGACATGGGTTTAATGAACTATAGTTTGAAAAAGATTTGAAAAATACTGATCAACTAAAGGAAAATGGATTCAACAAACAACATAGTGAATTTATTAATTTGATGACAAGATCATTGGATGATATTTGAATACTTTGGACTATTCTAGATGATTAGAATTTTTTGGCCAAATATATATGCCAAAACATAGAACATATTCACCAAAGGATTGATAGATTCTCTAATTTAAAGACTAATGATTTATAAAATTGAATGAATGGGAATTTATATAAGATAGATCCACCAAAAAGTGGGGTGAATTCATTGGAGGGTAGACAAAACTACCAAAGGTTAAGAGAAATTCATTGACTAGTTTGACTGATTAGAAAAAGGACTAAGATAGGAAACAAAATGATAGTAGGAAAGACCTAGATTAGACTATGAACTAAAGATATGCACTAGTTTAACACATAAAGACATTCCATTCACATTCACATTCCCTAAGATTGTTCAAGTGGGAGTGACAATTAATGTAGGCTCACATCATAAGGATAATTCCATCTATTAGATGCAAGATAGATAGGGAAAACCACATAAATTAAGTCCTTTAAATTAAGGAGGCATATAAGCTTCACCTAGTGAATTATATATTTACACCTAGAGGTACATTGTGAGTATCTTTAAGGTAAGATATGAATCCCTTGCACTACACTAACCAAAAATTGAAGCCCTTTGACTACTCTAAGTTATAAGAACACTAGGGGAGATTATGTGAATCCAAGGCATGTCTACAAATTCTTGAGCTAGCAAGGTCTCTCCTATACTCTTCACCACCAAGTCTCAATGGATTGACGGTATCAAAGCTCAGCTATACATGATGATGGCCACTCATTGAGGTACATATTTTTCTCTACCCCTTTCTATACCCCATAGGAAGATGTAGATGAGTTCATCCTTTTGTGGTGATAAAATCCCCAAGCATGGGCCTCCTAAAGGGAAAGAGACACTTGGCACTTTTGATCTCCAAAATCCAACGAAGAGTGTGGAGAGAGAATACATGTGATCAAGTGTTCTTGGGTTCATTCACAAGACTTGGATCAACTTAAGGTTTATGATCTCCATACTCACCAAATGGTGCAAGGAGAGAGCATATGCCTATAAGTGATCCCAAACACAACAAACAAGATTCTTTGACCCTTTAATCTACCTTAATTCCTAATTTAGAGGGAAAAAATATATTAGACCATGAGGTTACAAAAGATGGTTTAGTAGTTTGGATTTGTCTTGGTCTTCAACTAACAATAGTTAAAAAAAGTGTTCTTAGGTAGATCACATGGAATATAGGTTAGCTATTTAGTTCATAACATATCAAGAAATCCAAATCAAATTGATCAAAGGTGAAAACATGTCATACCTTATGAATCCACTAATCTACATAGCACTTTCACCAATTTGTAAACGTATTTGCTAAACCGCCAAATGTGAATATTTGTTGATTCATAGTGTGCCCTCATTGATTCAAGAATAGGTCCATTGAAAGTTGTGGCTTGCACAAAAATACAACTATGTTAGAAAAAGTGAAGCAAATTTATTGCAAGTGTAAGAAATTTAGAAATCAACAACATAATCCCCTACACATATACCCCTTTGTCAAAAATCCTACAAGCAAAGATTGTAAAATGATGACTAAATATAAATTAGAGGGGAGAAAGTTTATGAATTTTGTAGAGGATGTATTTTTTAAAATCCCAAATTCCACCGTTGATCCATAAAACATTATTATTGAAATAGAGATAAAATTGCTAATCCACATCTACATGTGAAAACATTAATACAATTTTTTTTGGTTAGTTTGACCTATGATGTGGGTCCCACTAGGCATGCTAGAAATATGTGCAATAATTTGTGCCATTGCAAACAACTCAAACAATTAAATTTAATGAAACGCAAACCAAACAAACACCTTGTTTAGGCCCAAGAAATCCAAGCAAGAATACAATTTAAGAATAAAACCCTATACTAGACTCCTTGTTGCACTCCAAGAGTGGATTTTCCCCAATTCATTAATTGGTGTATGCTCACAGAAAAAATTTCAACAACATGACATTGCTTTTTTGAAATTGCTTGAGTTGTCTCAAGAAAGGATATTGTGTCAAGTGGCACAAGGAGATGGAGTGAGAGGATGGGGGTACATACGAGGTACCACTGAAATATTTCCCATAAAAATAATTTGTGCAGATCCCCTTCACTCAAAAGGGACAAGTGGGGAATCAAAAATTCCCTTTTTTATGAAAAAGAGGAAAATAACCCATACCTTTGAGGATAAAGGGGTCTTTTCTAAAAAGGGATGAATTTAAGTTGGAAGAACAAAGGTGGTTGTGAGGGAAGGGATAGGTCAGATCCAACTTAAACACAGATTAAGAATGTGCACATGATTAATGAAGGGATTACAAGAAGATTAGAGGGCTAGTAAAAAGTGGAGGATAGGACATGTGAGGGAGATTAAATAAATAAACAATATTTATTTAATTTTTAGAAGGGGGATAGGAATGGGTAAATAACTAGAAACAATGATTTTCCTTAAGTTAGACTATAGGGGGATAGAAGAAAATGATTTAGGATGAGGATCGAGGTAATCAAGTATTAATTAAATAATAAATATATTTAATTAACATGGAATTCGGGAATAGGATGAATTAAGGAAAAAAATGATCAAAGGTAATGATCAATTTAGACCTATCTACAATAAAATTTCCAATTAAATTTGTAATCTCATATAGATCCAAAGCTATTGCATCATTTAAATTACCTACATTTTCCATTTTCCATAGGAGTAGTACTAGCATTCTTGTGGATTTGTTTGTGAAGCTTTTAAGCTCTTACAATTATTATTTTACATAGTTAGTGCAAACTCTCTTTTTTAGCATTCAAATCAATTTAGTGTATATTTTCATATTTCCACCATTGGAGAAGGTATCAAGAGTTAAAGAAAGAGAAGATAAAAAAATGTTGGGTTCCCAAGGATAATTATCAAATTCAAATAGACTCCAAGTGCTGGTACATATAATCCTAGGTATGTATATAGTGTAGATTTCAATTATTTGGTTTGATTTTATTTCATAAAATACTTACATTTTTCGGTGTTGATAGATTTATTTAAGGTCCAGACTACTTTGTAGTGTTTGATCATATTTAGAATTTATTGTATGGTATATTTATTTTAAAAGTTGTAGGAGAAATCAAATCAAATAGCTTCAAATCCATCACACAAATAACATATCAAAGCTCTAGTTATAATCAAACAAACTAGGATTTTTGTTTTACCGAACACTCATAAAATAAAAAGAAATTCAAGACATAAACTATGCACCAAAATTTAAGAAAATAGTAAATCATATTTTTTAAACTAAAATAAAAAAAACCATTCATTATTCATTGTTTAAAGATTTATTTGTTTTTGCTTCTCATTTTCTTGTAAAATTTGTTTGTAAAAGGGGAAAATAAAATAACTTATTCATTGGTAATTAATTAAATTTATAAAAATATTTTTTTTAACATTAGTTTAGTTTAGCAATTAATTGTATGCACACATGAAATATAGTATAATAAATATAAAAAAGGTTCATTTAGTTTTCAACATTATTATCATACTTAAATTAACTTGCATGTAAAAACAAAAAATACAAAAAACATTCAAAACACAAAAAAAATCTAAAATACACAAAAAAAAATAGTAATAATAATAGTAAGTGGCATAATTCTAAATCATTCACTCAAAAATAATCCAAATTTAGTCCAAAAAAATAAAATCAAAATAAAATCAAAATAAAAAATCAAAACACTGAAAGAGCCAAGTAACAGTCAGTTTGTAAGGGATTAAGGTGTTTTTTTTTTTTGGTCAAAAGAAGTCATCAAGTTGTCAATTATGGCTGAAAAGAGTCAACAAGCAGTCAGATAATGTAATTTCCATATTAATATTAATATAAATATATAGGCATAATGCCTTTTGCTGAAAAAAAAAAAAAAAAAAAAACTTCAAACTTTCCACTTCAATTTTATATTTCAAGTTTGATATTTTATGCCTTTGTGTCATGGGTTGAGGCTAGATTTAGTAGATGTAAACTTGATAGATTTAGTAGAGATAAACTTGAGAAAGCTATGAAGATTTTACCTACTCTTACAAGTATTGTGATCAATCATAAAATAGCTATTCATGAGGAGACTAAGTAAAAGAATGCTCACTTGGAGACAATCGAAACAACACAACTTATTGATACTATTGAATGTGTGACTACTCATTCAAATGCTCTCTTTGAATTAAATCATTAAATAATTATACTCTCCATAAAAAAATACACAACCCAACATTGATGGCATCCCCCACCTACTACTACCCCATCTCACTCACTCTCACAAGATGAGATCTTTCCATGTGATCAAGAGTAAATATATCCATCTATCTAATCAATATGAACCAATTTTGGATCATACATGGCTAGATTTTTTGCTTTTTGCATCCTATCAATGTTTTATCAAGGATTGGACAATGAAAAGCTATGTATGTTTTCATGTAGTTCTATTTGTCTCTACATGTTAGTGCCCTATCTAGCATGTTAACATCTAGTACAGTGTGATTATATCTTATGCACTTTTTAATGTAAATTATATGCAATTGTTAGTATCTTCTACTTCTACTTCTACTTCTATACCCTCAATTGTCTAAAAATGTCAAACTTGATCCCTAGGGAATATTTAGGGATTTTCCCTAGTCAAATCCCTAATTTGAATCAACAAAAGAAGTATGGATTCAGTTTTTAGGTGTGTAGCTCTAAGATATAGTGTAGGTGACTAGGAATGGAGATAAGTACTATGCATAGGAATGGAGGAAGTCCTAAGTAGATAAAAACAATTTCTAGATGTTGTAGGAAAATCACATGTGTGTAGAAAGTGATAGATTCTATTTTAATCCAACCATTAAATAAGCATTCATGGGCATAATTTAATTGTTAAGAGGTGAATTAAGTTCTTATAGTTTGTAAAAAGATAGTCAATAGGTGAAAAAATATTAATTTCAATTTGCAAGACATGAACATGTGTGATCCTATTCAAAAGATCATAGTAATGAATTGCACTAGTGTCAAAGGTGACAAAAATCTAAGAAGAAAGGTAGAGTAAGTGTTTTCATGTGCAAGGGATCATGTTCATGTGAAAGAAGGTGTTATGGATAATTCAAGCTTCAAGTGCATCAAAACAAACTTAATTTAAAAAAAAACTAATAAGAAAGTGTCAAACTAAAAAATAAGTAATTAAACACTTGTTAACATTACACACCATAATTTAAGAATCAATAGTTTTATGGAAAAATATATGATACATTTGAAACATGATAAAAAAATTCATAACTATTAAAATAAAAACATTTATTTAATGTTGCCATTGATTATTGGGAATATTCTTTTTAATAAAGATAGATAATAATGAATGTACGACTTTTATGTTAAGTTCTATATATTGAAATAAGTAATAATTAAAATGTATTTGAGTTTGAATAGTGTGAGGAAACTCCATAGTTAAACGTATTTGAATTGGAATAGTGTTAGGAAACTCCATAGTTAGTTTTATTCAAATTAGAATAGTATTAAGAAATTACATAATTAAATGCATTTGAATAATATTAGACAAACTCGATACTTAATCTTTATAAAGATACAATAATATTAAGTAGACCCTTCATACTCCTTCATAAAAAATGAATTCTTATAAATTACGACTCTTGAAATAGATAATCTAAATATTAACTTCAAAATTACACAACTAAATCCTTATAAAAACCATAGTAATGACCACAATCAAATAACCATCATAATGACCACAATCACATATATGCTTACAGTTGCAATAAGAGAAAAGCAATCTTGATTTTGTACCATGTATTGGTGGTTCAATCGATTAATGTGTACTGCAAACCCTAAAAAAAGTAGGGCAAAAAGAGGAAAGTACAGCCAACAAAAGTTAAATGGTAGACATTGGTAGCTATCTTTATATGTGATAGTTTTGTCTTCTCCATATCAACAGTGTTTACCAGACATTATTGAGACAGTTGTTCATGCAAGTTTCAGATCAGCTGTAACACACAGACAGAGACCACTCTGACTTTCACAATAATACAACGCATTTCTCCAGAAGCAGCACAACTTCCTTTATATTTGTCTGATTTCTGTCATCCAAATTGCCAATACAAACAACTTGCTTACCTCGGATGACAACCACTCTATGCTTTTAAACATCCAATCAATGTTTACATGATAAACTTTCTTATCTTCCCAACATCACTATCACCACCTCACAAAGAACAAATTGCATTGAAAGATGGAAAACATCATCTGATATCTTTATTCTCAATAATTCCTCCTCGTGCTGTAATTTATAGTCACCTCTCATATAGTAGTCAATAATTTTTATAATGGTTAAGATGGGTGGTGGTGGTGATAATAGTTTCTCGCAGATTTTTACGGAAACTGGGCCCGCTGCTTTTTCAAAAGCATTCTGAGTTGACAAAGACGATCCGTATCAAAATAGTATAGAGATAAATTGATGTTTGTTAAAAAAATTCAACACCTTTCTTTTTCTGTATGCTGTATCAGTGCGCGTGACTGTAGGTAGAGGACATTGAGTCTTACATAATATGATAGAATAATTGAGGTTTCAACTTCAGTTGCCATCCACTTTCATGTGCTCTCCACTGTTCCCTTCATAGCTGTTTGGTATTCACTTCTTTAAGTGTGTGAAACCACCTTTAGAAAGCTTTTTGGTTTGAGATTTTTTTTAGAAATCAATCTGGGTATGTTCTTATCAGTTTTATCTGGGGCCACAAAACTTAATCTCAAGAGATGTGTTTTTGTGGACTCTAATAATGACTTAGAATCTTATTTTGTATTTAGGTGTCTAGTATATTACGAAATCTATGGTTGGTCTTAATGGTCTCTTTGAACACGACTCTCTACAAGATCTTATTTGTTATACGGATTAATAATGTGTAGTTATATTCATTAGAGAGATGATCCAATACAAGGTTTGTATTTTAAAAGTATCAACACAAATGTTTTGTTGGGAAAAGAACCCAACTAAAGTGGACAAAGATGAAAACACACACACACACACCAAAGGAGACAACAAGACAAGGAGGCATAATATTTTCTATTTCATTCAAACACGTAAGAAATTATATTCAAAATGATTACATACAAAAATCAAAGCTATGGCTTTATTTACTTCATACACCAAACTACCCAGATTCCCGGTGCACTGGAGCTTTCTTTGTGCTGCTGCAAATTTCTAGAGCACTAGAGCTCTACACTATGTGCAATGTCTTCAGGTTCTTCTTCTTTGTTCTATTCTCCTGAACATTCTTCTTTGTCCATTTGTTGTCTCGAACTAAAACATTATATTCTTGCTTTTTGTCTTACTTGCCCTTTTCCAAAACTACCGCTCAAAATTCAAATTCATCTACCAGAATTAATTTGCTGCCAAAACATTAACTGACCAGCATAACTTAGACACGACAACTGGGGGGAATGATCCAAAATAGATCTCATCTGACACAACATTAAATGCATTTGTCCGTTACTCCTCAAGATTACAAATTCCAACACATTCGTCCCAAAGCTCACTTTTGAATTCCTCTTTTCAACCTCAATTTTAAAGGCACAAATGAACTCATTGTGAATTATGAATTATTTTTATTTTTCTTCTCTTATTGAATTGTAAGTAAATATATTTTTCTCATTGTCCCATTAACCTAAATTGATTACTTGTAAAAAAATAATATATAAATTTTAAATTTCAAAATCCTGATCTTAATCTCCATTAAGAAATTCATGCTTCATGATGTACTATCTATCCCCTCACACATTCTATAGAAGGTTGTTACTTAGAAAGATCATACAAAATTGCTTTAAGCATTCTGAAATAGTTACTTTTATAAATATTTAGATGCTAAGCATTAGGTGGTGACATGTCAATAGCATTTTCTTTTTCATAACTATTTAGACTTCACTAGTCCTTTGTTCTCACATTAATGATATTATTTTTATCTATTCATTTAGTGCTATTGGAATTTTACTAGTTTTTCGCTTTCACATCAAAGATTATAGTTTTACCTATACTTCAATTTTAAAAAGGTATTGGAAATTCACTAGTTTTTAATCTCACACCAAAAACTACATTTTTACCTCTACTAAGTTCAAGGATTGTTCCCACATACTCATCCATTAGTGCACAAAAGTAGGTTTAACCAGTATTAGTCTCTTACTCTGACATCAAATAATAGATATTTTTTCCTCTACTCAGGTCAAGAATTGTTCTCACATACTCATCATTAGTGCACAAAAGTAGGTTTAAACATTATTTTCATTTCTAATTCAGATGAATTATCATTCTCAAACATTTAAATACTCTCTTACCTTATTAGTCTCTTACTCTCACATCAAATAATAGATATTTTTTCCTCTACTTAGTTCAAGAATTGTTCTCACATACTCATCATTAGTGCACAAAAGCAAGTTTAACAATTACTTTCCTTTCTATTTTGGATGAATTATCATTCTCAAGCATTTAAATAGTCTCTTACCTTATTAGTCTCTTACTCTCACATCAAATAATAGATATTTTTTCCTCTACTTAGTTCAAGAATTGTTCTCACATACTCATCATTACTACACAAAAGTAGGTTTAACCATTATTTTCTTTTCTATTTTGAATGAATTATCATTTTCAAACATTTAAATAGGATAAGATCTAGGTGAGATTCTCTATTCATTATAATTTTCTTTTATTGCATTAATGAGAATGTTCATTTACAAAATTATTGTTTCTATCATAGATCTTTATTGTGTCTCCTTTCACCTAGATATTTCATGCATAATTTCATCTATAATATTTATTTATTAGTAATATAGACATATATTCATGAATGAGTTGGCCTTTTTTTCTTACTTCTAAATAATAATGTATTTATTTGTTTATTTTTTGAAAAATAATTTAAAATATATATTCAAGATTGAGTTGTAGAGAAAGAAACCAAACTATTACTTGGTTGAGCATGGTGATCAATTATATCAAATGTCTCCAAACTTGTTATTAAAATCTAAACTAAACTACCTTGGTTGAAACAAAAGTCAATCACCATGTTTTAAATGATGTTCAATAGTCTCCATTCTCCAACCGTTGTCATCTTTTTTATGTTTTTTTAGGGGGGATATAATTTCATCACCCTTTTCCTACATTTATACTCTAGTTTTCAATATTTATTCTCTCACTACAGTTTATTTGTCTTATAATATATTGTAATGCATACATTACCATACTTGCGCCACTTATTTTCATATTTTGATTACCAGAAATTTGAGGATCTCCATGAAACCCCAAACCATCTCTCAATTTAATCAATAGAAACATACCATATATTTAATCAATAAAAAAAAAAGTAAGAACACATTCTTAAATTTCACTCTTCTAAATAATACACTTACAATATACATATTTTTTAAATGAGGAGTATTATCTATTATCCATTTAATTATTCTTGACTTAGATACAAAACCTTTATAAAAAGGTAATACTATATATTTTAAATAATAAATAAACTATACCCCAAAATTCAAATATATAGAAAAATATCAAATTGTTACTTAGATAAGTTGCATGGTTGTCGACCGTATTAAATGTCTCTAGATTTATCATTAAAATCTAAGCCAAATTAGTTTGGTTGAAACAAGAATAAATTTTCATGTTCAAATGAATTTTTATGGCTTCCATTCTCTTGGCCATTATCATTATTTGTATACCTTTTTAGGTGGAGATACAATTTCATCATTACTTTTTTTCTACATTTGTCTTAAAGATTATTTTTACTTTATTTTTTATTATTTCACTCAATTTTATCCATGTCTCTCAATTTATTGTAATATCTAAACTATCATACTCCCATCACTTGTTGCCATATTTTGATTAGCATGTACTTGAGGCTTTTCATGAATCCTCAAATCATCTCTCAATTCAATCAAAATAAACATACCTTATGCTTAATCAATGGAATAATAAAGGTAATAAATCAATCTTAGATTTCACTTCTATTCAATAATACACTATAATATAGTTTGAACAAAAAGAGAAATATTACTTATTATCCATTTATTTTTTCTTAACTTGAAAATCTATTGATCACACCTTGTCAACAAGATTAAATTCATAAACACAACCATTATCCATTTAATTCTTATCCAAAAAATTAGTATGCCAAAATCTTTTATGCATCTTGAAATTTAAAATATGCTTCCAAAGATTACTTTACAATCCTTATACATTCAACAAGATAATTTTTATTAAAAAAATTACAAGATGGATAGAGGAAGACCAACCACCCCTATTTCCATAAAATTTTATCATTCCTCTACCATTTTCTACAAATAGTAATGCCTAGCTTATATTTTAGACCAAGTCATTGTGAATACTAAATCTAGGACTTATCATCTAAACTTTATTTTAATTGGAGGAAGATACTTTTTAAATTCCTCTAACTAGAGGAAGATACTTTTTAAATTCCGCTAAATCTACATTGCTATGAGGGAATATAATTTTTCCATAGAGTGATAATAAAGGCTACAAAATATTAAAATAGAAAGTTTCTTATATGATTAAACCTTTCAATGTTGAGTATGTTATTCCAACTAGATTGACATGGTTAAACATGAATATAAAAAATATTTTTATTTTTTATATTTTTGGTCAAACAATTTGAAAGAAAGAAGAATGTTTAAAAAATAAACCAACCTTTGGTTGTTATAAAATAATAAGAAGACCATTAATTAAATATAATATGAAAATATTATAATAAATTTGTCCCACTAAGCACCTTTCAAAGTTTCTCATATCAAAATATGAATAAATTTCAATTCATGAGTACTTATTAGATTAAATACTTCCTCATTCATGATTATGATCCTTACCTATTATGATCTTATCTTTTAATTTCTATATATTCATTCCACATAAGGACCTTTCCAAGTTTCTCATATCAAAATATTAATAAATTATTTCAATTCATGATTATCAATTAGATTAAATAATTGCTCGTTCATAATTACAAACCTTAAAAATTATTATCTTATTTCTTCATTTACATATAAACTATTATTGTGCTCCATAAAGATACTACGTATCTAGTTCCTTAATCTTATTTTAAAAAAGAAGACTATTGAAATAATCATCCATCATGATCACCCTCATCAAACCTCATGGTACACTAATTTTGAAAAATTCCAAACTTATTTGCATGTTTCTTAATTTCCTTCATGGAGTACATTCTATTTAGGTCACTATCTCCCAAAATTGTAATGATTATAATTTTTTTGGAATCTTTATGATTAGATTATGAGACTAATTCTTCAAGGCTTGTTTATTTTGATATATTTTTAAAAACTACAAGATATCTTTTCTTTGGTTTCCTCTTATTCTATATAAGTTGAGAATTAAGTGAATATAATTTTTTCAACCAAATAATTTTGAACCTCATAGAATGTTGCTTTCCTCCTCCTAAATACACATCAAATATTTGATATCAAGAAAAATATGCTATTTGATTTTGAATATAAAGAGATTTCCAAGATTAACTATCTAACATATAATATACAGTTTGATACAAAAAAATTATATACATTAGACAGTTATCATGGATTGTTAAGTTTTTATAAAATTTAATTTCATATAGAATGAACTGATGATCCAAATTATCACTGATTTAAATTTTACAAGAGTAAAACTTGAGGTTTAATATACTTTTACATTTTTATCAACAATTTTTTTTTATCAATTTTTGAATAAAGAGATACAAGTATTATGATAGATTTGTGTCTATAAATATTTTAGGATACCAAACATCAATAATTATATATACATACATATATGTGTGTATACATTTGGGGTTTATATTTAAAAAAATATATATATTTTTAATAACCATAATAAAGAGGTATTAATTTCTAAATAATACATGTCTTTCTTTTATATATATATATATATATAAAGTATTACAAACCCTCATAAAATTTAAGCATATATAAAATTAAATTATAAACCCTTCTTAAAATCTTATAATTAGAGCTAAAAATATATTGAGTTTACACATTTTATGCCTCTGCACATATTTGTTTATTTTAAGAACTCATTCATAGGTTTTCTACATTAATTTGACACCTTCTATGGAGGAAGCCACCCATGGCTAGTAAATTTGAATATTTTTAGTATGTGAAGGGACATTCAAGTAGTCATAGGTTTCATTGAACATATTTTTAAATTTGAATTCATTGATGAGATAATTGCTTTAGCTAACATATATTTGGATGAAATAAATATTTAGTCAAATATATATTATATCTATTATATATTTTTTGTAACATATATTTTATCCAACATATATTAGAGAAAACATATGTTTAGTCAAATATATTCTAAGTAATTTTATAAATCTTTTTGTCAATATTAATTCCATCTATAAAACTCAAATATTTTGCATCACCATCCTTCTACCCTCATGATTTATAAGATATATTGAAATCTAATCTCTTAGAAAAAATAGAGGTTCCTTAATTATTTCAACATTTAAAGATGAATAACTAGCAATGCATAAATTTATACCTTCTCCAAATGCTACATTTGGACCCTTAAATATGTCTCTTATTTTTATATTCCCTCATTTTTATTTTTTATAGTGTAGTATTATGATAAAAACTTATTATTTAATAATGACTAGTAATAGATTTTGGATGCGAGTTGAAATATTTACATATTTATTAAGATAAGAAATTAAATTTTATGAATTTTTTTAATAATTTCTTCAATGTTATTATTTTTTTCAATTTTGAAAGTCTAAAATAGTGTTATTTTCTTCACTAAAAATATTAGATATATTTTTTTCTAATTAAAAAAGTGAGTGTGGTTTCTTCTATGTATATATAGATTGAATCTTGTGTCAAGAAAGTTCCTCTTGAATTTTATAAAATTTTGTAAGACTTGATTAACCTTTGGTAGAGTACATCCATGTAGTATGAGTTAGGCTCCTCTTATGTCAATAGTTAGACCATTCCCCTTGTTTCTTATAGGCATATTTACTCTCATAGTCAAGGCTTATTGTCTGTACCTCTTTTTTGTCTCTACCTCTTGCATAATGATGATAATGATTTGTATCTTTTGATGGTAAAACTTTTGAAAATTAATAAAATGGTATTGAGGGTGGGATTATAACTCTATGATTAAGAGAGTGTTTTTATCCTCTTGATTTTCAAGATTCATAGGATGAATGAAATCTTATACCAAATGAAATCTCACAAAAAGAATATCATCTCATGATAATCCTCATCCACTACCTCTTTAAACTATTACTTATACGTGAATTGATATTTTATTAAATATATTGAATATTTAAATAATAAGTTTTTACTATAAACCTTTAAAATATCTTTCCAAATATTTTAATATTAATTTTTTAGGTGATGGAATGTCAATAGCATCTTCTTTCAGATTTACAACTTTGATCAATTCGAAATGTGAAAGGCTATTCTTCATAATAAATTTCTCCTTGTTCGCTTCATTTGAACCTTGATTTCATCAATACAGACCATTAGTGGTGCAGGAGCACCTATTTGATCACATGCCTCCATGAGGCCTTATTGGGTTTAGTATTCATTTTTGATGTCTTAATGTTTTAATAAGGCTTAATGATCCATTTTTGATATGTATAAGGTCATTTGAGTCCTAGGAAATCATATTTTAGGTTATTGGTTCCATAATGTTCAAAGTTACTCCTCATTGTAAACATTGTCAAGAGAGCAAAAAAATTAAATAAATGTTAAGTCCATTAGTTAAATGGAGATTGGAATCAGTTATAGTCAGTTGATATGAGTTAGTTTTAGTCCTCAATGTATAAAAATCCTCCACAGGTCGAAAACAGGGAGAGAAAATTGATTTGTAATGGAAGAATATCAATGGAATTCATTTTTTTTCTCAGAAAACACTGTAAAAACGTGATTCTTTGCTCTTGTACGGAAATGTACGGCCTGATACTGAAGGGGAAGTCATTGGAGAAGGTATTAATATGTTTCTACATCATTTTGAACTTGGTCTCATTTGATTTCATGAAGGTATGAGAAAGATATGGCATTTTTTGTAAAACCAGCCTGGAACCCTACCAAGGGTTACCCGTTTTGGTAAAACCCTCATAACTTTTGTTTTAACCGTTGGATCTGTCTAAAAATTGGATGAAATTTCTGTAACTAAGTAATCTACAAACTGACCGGAGAGATTGGCTTAATTATTATCCATGTGAAAGTTATTAATGACAGTTTTATGCACTTTATAGTGAAGATCAGACTATGTATTCTTAGGACAGCAGAGACAAACAATTTTTGGAATTGATGTTTGCTATGAGTGGAATTGTTTGTGGGCCTGTCATGTGAATATTGAACATGGTTTTATTGAAACAAAAAAAAAATGATTGGGATTCTTGTTTTTAGTTTGGTTTCTTTGAACAAGGATGTTTATGAAGGAAATTACCTTATAAAGAAGAGTTTTTTTGAATTGTGAATCCTCTTGCTCTGATCAATTAGGAGCAGGTGTATGTAGTCTTATAAGCCTTCTCAACATCATATCCATAGTATTCCAGATATCCTTCCATCTTTACCTTCTAAAGTGTAGTTGGTGCCATCAAACTTAGGGAACTCAATAACTATCTTGTTCACCATCCCAAACCTTCCAAGGGTTAAGCTCTTCTCCAAGGAACCAAGATTTGATACCAATTGTTGAACAAGACAACTGAGGGGGGTGAATCAGTTGTAGAAATTTAACCTTTAAAACTTTCACTAGAAGTTAGATCAATAGCCATTCACAAAGCCCTTATTCTCCTAATGTGATTAATCATTAAGTGTAGAAATTGAAACTGAAAGAAGTAGAACCATGCACACAATAACACTAGATTTATGTGTAAAACCCAATAAGGGAAAAAACACAGTGAGGATTAGCTCACAATATAAAGAAATTCAAAATTTGGTTACAAAGGCTCACTACCAAAACAAAACTCACTCTCCAAAATAGGACTCATTGTTCAAAGGGCTCACTGCCACATAATTATGAAGATTCAAAAATTAGATACAAAGTCTCACTGCTAGAAAGGCTCATTGCCAACATAAAACTCACTGTCCAAAACATGACTCACTATCCAGAGGGATCACTACCATAGAATTACAAAGAAGATAGAAGAGAGATGTTACAAGGAGAAAACTATCTCAATGCAACAAATATTTCCACCATAATTCGCTCACACATGTTTGCAATCTCTCACAAATGATGTTGGATGTCTTCAACTCACTACTTTTGGAACCCTAACAAGAAATTCGCATCAAGCACTATTCAAATTTTCATCACACACACTTTTTCAAATATATCTTGCTTGCATTCCACTTTCACAAACATCTCAACTTATATTTATGTCATCTTCAACCTTGAAACCTATCCAAGATTGGCCATATACAATTTCCATTTACAAAATTAAATTAGGTTAGTGCCAAAACATTCTACAGTGGAATTAGAATGGGTGTGATGAAAACATACTCAATGGGGACCTAAATAAGTCCCAACATGCTATGCCATGCTTCCATAGATTTTTCAAGTAGTGATAAACACAAAGTTGGCCAATACTAGTGTCAAACACATAAAACAACTAAGCACACACATCCTTAACTCGTTCCAATCTTTCTGGATAAAAAAATTTAACTTGGACACGATCTTGTTAGCTTATCTCAAAACCATAAGTCCTAAGACCAAAAACCTAAGAAATCCAGAGTAGCAACATTTCTCCACAATACAACCAAATACATTGGAAAGCATAGTACACATACTGGTGATGAAATCTTGCTCTATACAATGATCCAAAGACCCAAATTCTGGATATAGAAACTACCAACAATCATGAACAACACCTCAAAACCATACAAGTATAGGAACACAACCTAGAGCAAAATACAGAGCATACTAGGAAACCATCTTTATTACAATTTTCTCAATATCCTAAACATGAAAAATTGTTATGACTTTAATGATAGCAACAACCAATTAATAACTAGTTGACATGAATGACAACACCTTCATACCTATACCTAATAATTAGTTGACATCAATGCAAAAACCTTCATACAAGAAAATGAGAATCAAACAATTATGGGGTCTTCAAAAGGATCTTATAAATATTAATTAGACTACCCATCTTTCAAGGAAGGCTATTGTCTAGAACCCTCTAGAGAGGTAGAGGATCAAATGTAATTTTGACGGTTGCTCGAAAGGAAACCCTAGCCTGGAAAGGGTGAGTGGCCTTATAAGAAACCATCTTGGTGACTGTATTGTTGGTTATGGTAAAAATGTTGCAATTTGTTCTAATAGTAAAGCAAAGGCTATGGCTGCTTGGGGTGATATCAAGTTGTTAAGAGACATAGGTTTCCAAAAGGTTATTTTGAAAGGAGATTCTAAATTGATTGTTGATATTTTGAAGGGTGAGAGTGTTTTTCCCTAGGAAATTAGAGATACAATGGATAACTGTAAGATGCAGTTGCAATTTTTCACTCATAGCAGAATCCAACATGTTTATAGGGAAGGAAATTGTGGCATGAACTCTAGTTCTAATGAGGCACTAAAGTGTAGCACCTGGTCCCATTTGGAGTATGGCTAGCTGCCAAAGGCAATAAAGGATAATGTGTTAAAAGAAAAATTTGAAAATGTTTACAACTTACGAGTTTTGGTTAAGGGACTTGGGTGGGGTGATAATTAGATACGATGATGGAAAGAGATTAAGAATTAATGACTATAAAGTTGGCATGTTACAAATAAAGTTTAATGATGTGAAGATTGGTGTCAAGAAAATATTTAAGGTGGTAACAATTAATGATTATAAGGGTGGCATGCTTAAAATCAAGGCTAATGATAAGAAGATGGGCATTGGGAAAATATTTAATAAGGTAATCATTCTCAAGAAATCTCTGTATCACACGTTAAATGGAAACTACTATGCTTGGTTCATTTCAAAAATATTCAACGTGTCGAATGTACCTAATCACAACATTCTCGAGGTTCAACTTGAGTTGGATTATTTGGCAGTATTTATGATGAGGAATGGTAATCATTCCATTTTCATCCTCAACTTTCAGTTTATGTTTTTCTTCATTTGGAAGATTGGTTTAAACATTCTTAATGATAACCTAATTCTAACTATCTCTAAGGTTTTTCTCTGCAAGTTTGGTGTATGTTGGGGTGGTGAGGTTGTTGTTTGGGATGGAATGAAGAAAATTGTTAACAAGTCGAAGGGTGCTAAAAGTTTACAATCTGCTAAAATGAGTGGGCCTAGGAAACACATTGAACCTCCAAACTATGCAGTTCTTAAGCAAAATTTTGATTTATGGGAGATGTTTAAAAGGGTGGCATGGCTCCCTTTTTCAAAGTAATGAAAGGCTATAATGAAAATATAATGGCCAAGTTCATTAATTCCTAGAAAAAAGGAATGTTTCAATTGGGCGGTGAAGTTTGAAGGTCCTTACAAGCGGTCCTTGGGCATTTGATGTTGGTTTTAATAAATTCCTCTCATTGTGTAAATGGAAGCCAAGTTTGACCCTTCTGCCGACCTAGGTGCTACTTCTCCTATGTGGGTATGCCTACTTGGACTACCTCTTGAATTTTGGGATATTGGTATCTTCAAAGGGATTGCCAACTCTTTTAGAAGCCTTTTTTCTATTGACAAGATCACCCAAGAAAAATATCATCTAGTTTTTGCTCAAATGTGTGTTAATGTGGTTGCTAACACTTTTTTACCTACTTTGGTGCTTTTGAAATTGAAGTTTGGAAGCTGGTATCAACCCCTAGAATATGAAAATGCTAGGTTGTTTTGTCAATCCTACAAAAAAAATTGGCCATCTAATTGACTCCTATAACAAGAGACCTCTAAGTATGTCTAGTGAGGAGCCTTGCCTTGTAATAAAGTTTATGGAAATGAAACTAAAGGATGTTGTTGTTGATTCCCAACTATGGGTAAAGGAAAATTCAGATGGATATTTTGAATCCTTGAAAAAGGATGCCTCTGAGATTGTTCAAATCCCTAAAACTTAGGAAAAGGATTTGGAAATACCCCACATGTCTTCAAGGATATGGGGATTAAGGTAAGTTAGGGAGAAGCCTCTTGTGAGGATAGAAAAGGTAGAGAAGATTAGTTGGCCTTGAAGGAAACAGATAATGATGTGAAGCAAGTTGAACATTCCCCTGAGAAGCTAGAATTAAATCAAGGTTTGGCCAATATATTTATTCCGGGTTTTGATGAGAATAGTGAGTTCATAGAGGAAGGATAAATTATCTCGCAGGTGGCTAAAGCTTCTTATTCCCCCTCTTGAGTTAAGGGTGATATATTTTAGAAAGAAGGGAGGAATATCAAGGAATCAATGGCTATGTTGGGCTTTCCATCTTCACCCACAAATGAGGAGGTTGATGATGAATGGATTCAAACTAACAAAACGTCAAAAAAGAAAAAGAAACTAGCTGTAAGAGGAAATAAGGTAGGAAGACCCTCCCAAAAGGAAACAAGAAACAAATGCACGGTGCATGATGTGGCTTCAGGCAGGCAAAAGACTTTGGACTCAATTGTGGGCCCAAAGTCTAAAAAGAAGAAAGGGAGGTGGCCTTCTCCCTCTTTGTTTCTTGGAATCTTGGTTGATTGCTCCCTTGTAAATGAAGATTTTATCCCAGAACATTAGGGGCCTTAATAGTCCTTATAAACAATTTTTGGTTAAAACCTACTTGTTGGATAATAAAGTGGATGTTTTGTTACTTCAGGAAACAAAAATGAAGAAATAATTTTTTGATAAGATTATTTTCGATATTTAGCTCAAGGATAATTATTTTTTGAGTGAATTTGATGGTGCCTCGGGGTGCTACTCTTTGGAACCCCTCAAAACTAAAAGGCTTTATGGGTTTCTCAGGTAAAAATTTTCTTATGGTTTCTTTTGAAGACCTCATTAGCTCTAAAAAGTGGAATCTGATCAATGTGTATGCTCCTGATTCCCATCATGAAAGATTGATGCTCCAGGAATTTTTGGATGAGAGTATAAAAAGTAGAAAGGAGGATTCTTGGATGCTTGGAGGAGATTTCAACTCGCCACCCCTTCCTTTAGAAAAGCAAGGAGATTTGGTTGACTATTCTAGAAGTATGATGGATTTGTTTTGATTCTTCAACTATGTGGGGTTATATAATGTCCCCCTCCCGGGTACTCAATTTACCTAGTCCAACAGGAGACTTGGCAATCAGCTAATTCAAGTTAAATTGGATAGATTCCTGGTCTCATCCAATTGGAACATTTCTTAGCACCTTTCTCTTTCAACCCATCGAAGAATAAGATCTGATCATAATGCTATCATGTTAAAGAGAAATGTTGACTCTATTAAAGGCCCTTTCTCCTTCAGATTTGAATTAATGTGGACCCTTCCCCCTAATTGAAAATGGTGGAATAAACCTTCAGTTGAAACCCATATATTTTGTCTTGCTAATAAATTAAGAAGAATTAAAGAAAGAATGAAGAGATGGAACAAGCTTACCTTTGGTAACATTTTTGAAACTAAAAAGGCATTGGTTAAAAAGATAAAGGAAGTGCAAGATAAGATGGAGTCTGGGATGGTGAATGAAGATATTTGTAACAAGAGTGCAACTTGAGAACCCAATGGTTTAAGATCAAAAAACAGGAAGAGATTTTTTGGAAACAAAAAATCCCATGTCTAGTGGCTCTAGGATGGGGATCGCAACACTAAATTCTTCCACCAATCCACTATGAAACACAAAAGTAGGAATAGGATAAGGTAGCTTAAGAAAGTTGATGGAAATTTGGCTACTACTGAAAAATAAATTTCTAAAGAAGCTATTTCCTTCTTCTCTTCCTTTCAGAATGAATAGATGGTTTCCCAACAAGAATTTGATGATATCCTTCAAGTTGTCCCTAAGGTAAATTGTGATCATGATCTCTAGGTGATGTCTAGAATTGTTTCTCTGTAGAAGGTGAAAGAGGTTGTTTTCTCTTTTGGTGCTTACAAATTCCCTGGACCTGATGGGTTCCCCCCAACCTTCTTCTAGCTACATTGGGATATTGTTAAGTATGGCATGTTTAATGCTATTAGAGATTTCTTCAAATCAGGTAGGCTTCTTAACCAAATGAATGCCACTTTCATTTCCCTCATTCCCAAAGAGGCAGAGGTTTCTTCTATGCATGACTTTAGACCTATTAGTCTTTGCAACACTGTGTATAATTTTTTTTCAAAGATAATTATTATGAGACTGAAAGATGATCTAACTAAAATGATACCTCAAATCCAAAAAGGTTTTGTTCAAGGAATAAATATTCTAGATGCAACTATAACCACCCACAAAGTGCTCCACTCTATGGACCTTAGAAAAAATTTGGGGATGGATTTGAAACTTGATATCTCTAAAGTCTATGATAGGGTTTCATGGCCATTTTTATTTTTGTTCTCAAAATGTTTGGGTTAATGGAATATTTCTAAAGCTAATCACTTCATGTGTTACTACTTGAAGTGCTTGAACTTGGTGAATGGAATTCCTTCTGGTTTATTCTTCTGTGGCTAGGATCTTAGGTAGGGGGACCCTCTCTCCCCATACCTCTTTATTATTTTTGTTGAGGTCCTTGGAAGAAACATCCAAAATATTCATGATTCTAAGGTGTTGAAAGGTGTCAAGGTTGCTTCATCATCGAGCCTGCTTTTGATCAACAATTTTTTGATGATACCATTTTGTTTGGTGAAGCTAGCAATTGGAAGGGCATCCTAAATGACTATTTCACTACTTTGGGTCAGCATATAAATTACAACAAGAGTAAGCTATACTTCTTTCATGTTGACCCAATGGTGAAAGATAGAGTTGTCCAAATTTTGGGTTGTTAGGAAGTTGTTTTTCCTACCTCCTACTTTGGCCTACCCCTAATCTCTAAAAAACTAGATAGTAACTACTAGAACCACATCATTGAAATAATTCAAAGGAATTTGGCTGGTTGGAAAGGAAATCTTCTAGGTCAAGCTGGGAAGCTTCAACTATTAAAAGCCTCATTTAAAAATATCTTGGTCTACTACTTGTCTCTATTCAATATCCCTTCCTTTATTGCGGATAAAATTGAGAAAATCCAAAAAAGATTCTTATGGTCTGGAAGAAAGGAAAGAAATAGACTAACACTTGTTGGTTGGGAGAAATTTTGTGCTCCTAAATTTGTTGGTGGGATAGGGATAAGGAAAATTAAGCTCTTTAATAAGGATTTGGCAGCTAAACTAGGATGAATTTTTTTGGAAGGAACCAAAGACTAGGTGAAGATCCTTAAAGATAAATACCTGAGAAACAGAGATCAGGGATTTTTCCTTACTTCTTTTGAACTACCTAATGGTTCTATCTTTTGGAACCACCTGATTAAAACTAGAAGTATTTTAAGAAAGGGTGCAAGAATGTTTATTGGGAATGGTATGGTGACTAAGTTCTAGAAAGATTCTTGGAATAATGGGCCCCCACTCTCTTCGTTAAATGATCTCAACCCCCTCAAACAAAGATTGACTAGAACCTATGGTAAGAAGGTTGTTGGCTATATTAACTGGGAGGAAGTTGACCCTAGATGGATGGAATTTAACAACTTGCTTAAGGGGGCTATCCTGAGAGGTGATAAACAACAAAATTGGGAGCATATGGTGCAAAGGCTTAATGGATTAATTGGGGAGGCCACTTGGTTCTCTAAAAATAGGTTATGATGAAAGATTGTGGATTAATAACCATTTAGGTTGTTTTTCTGTCAAAAATGCTTATGAGGAATTAGAGAAACCTTTAATTGCTAACAAGGATCCTTTGTGGAATAAAGTGTGGATAAAAAATTTGACTCCCAAAATTAATTACTTCTGGTGGGTTGCTTCTCATGGAAAAATTCTAACTATTGATAACCTGGCTAGAAGGGGGCTCCATTAATTGGTTAACAGATGTGTTCTTTGTAAAGTGGAGGAAGAGACAATCATGCACCTATTCTTCCATTATCTATTCTCAAGAGATTTATGGTCCTTCTTCCTCCCCTTGTTATGCACAGATTGGGTTTCCCCTCCTTCCATAAAAATATTTGATTGTTGGTCCCTCAATCCTTACTCACATAAGATCATTATGGATCTTTGGAATCAAGTTCCTCCTTTTATAGCTTGGGGGATCTGGAAGGAGAGAAATAATAGGATCTTTAGGGAAACTAAGAGAAATAGCAATGAGTTATGTATGGCCATAAAGACTCAAATTAAGGAAAATGTGGAAGCGGGGAGATATAGCTATACTAAGGTTATGTCTATTGAACAAGACAACAAAGAGGGGGGTGAATCAATTGTAACAATTTAACCTTTAAAACTTTCACAAGAAGTTAGATAAATAACCATTCACAAAACCCTTATTTTACTAATGTGATTAATCATTAAGTGCAAAAACTGAAACTAAAAGAAGTAGAACCATGCACACAATAACACCATATTTATGTGGAAACCCTAATAAGGGAAAAATCATGGTGAGGATTAGCTCACAATATGAAGAAATTCAAAAATCGGATACAAAAGCTCACTACCAGAAAGGCTCACTATCCAAAACAGGACTCGCTATCCAGCGGGCTCACTGCCACATAATTACAAAGATTAAAAAACCAAATACAAAGGCTCACTAGCAACACAAGACTCACTAACTGAAGGGATCACTTCCTAAAGGGTTCATTGCCATAAAATTACAAAGAAGATAGAAGAGAGATGTTACAAGGAGAAAACTATCTCAATGTAACATAGATTTCCACCATAATTCGCTCACACACTTTTGAAGTCTCACATAAATTATGCCAGATGCCTTCAGCTCATTTCCTTTGGAACCCTAACAATAAATTTTCATTGCACCACTCAAATTCACATCACACACACTTTTTTGAATCTATCTTGCTTGCATTCCACTTTTAGAAACATCTCAACTTATATTTGTATTGTCTTCAACCCTGAAACCTATCCAAGGTCGGCCATATATAATTTCCATTTACAAATTCAAATTAGTTCAGTGCCAAAAAATTCTACAATGGAATTAGAATGAAGGAGACCAAAACACACTTAATGAGGACCTAAATAAGTCCCAACATGCTACGCCACACTTCCATAGATTTCACAACTAGTCTTAAACACAAGGTCGGCCAATACTAGTGTAAAACACATAAAACAACTAAGCACACACATCCTTAACCCGATCCAATCTTTTTGGATAATAAAATTAACCTGAACATGATCTTATTAGCTTATTCTAAAAACCACAAGTCTTGAAACAAAAAAAAAAGAGAAATCTGGAGTAGCAACATTTTTTCCAAATACACTAAAAAGAATAGTACACATACTAGTGAAGAAATCTCACTCTATACAACAATACAGAGACCCACATTTTGGATATAGCAACTACCAAAAATCATGAACAACACCTCAAAACCACACAAGCATAGGAACATGACAGATCAAAATCCAGAGCATACCAGCAAACCTTCTTTATTACAATTTTCTCAATATCCTCAACATGTACAATTGATATGACATTAATGATAGTAGCAACCAGTTATTAACTAGATGACATCAATGACAACACCTTCATACCTACACTTGATAATCAGTTGACATCAATGACAACACCTTCATACTTGTAATAATCTCCCCCTTTGTCATTGAAGGAAACACATGATGTGGAAAACCATCAAATACAACTCAACAACTCTAAACATATTGATCTCCTTCTTACCTTCCCTTACCTTTTTCACTTGATACTTTCTCCCCCTTTGACATCAATGGAAAAGGGAAAAAGATATTTTACATTATTTTCACCCTTTGACATTAAAAACAATACTAGTACTGAATACTCCCCCTTAGGAGTACATCCAACCAATTCCACAATGACAACACATGAAACTACCTACTTTCCCTTAGAGGTAGCCCCAAACATCAGTCTAGAAGAAAGATAGATCCATAGATCCACTAGAATGATGCATCTAGTTCAAGAAAGGAGGGGCAGTAACCCCCAACTTCTCCCGGAGATACTGAAAAGTATCTTTAGGAAGAACCTTAGTAAATATGTCATCAATTTGATCCTTTTTAGGTACATACTCAAGCTTTACTTCATTCTCCATAACCTTCTCTCTCAAAAATTGATACCTGATAGATATATACTTTGTCCTCGAGTGCATCACTGGATTCTTTGAAATATTAATTACACTTTTGTTATCACATAAAATAGAGATGGGATCATCATACTTTAATATCTTTCAATGTTTGTCACATCCACAAAAATTGTGTGTAGCAGGATGCTACAACAATATACTCATCCTCTAAAGTGGATAAGGAAATTGAATCCTATTTTTTTGCTTAGCCATGACAACAATCTACAACCAAGAAATAATGCACCACCACTTGTACTTTTTCTATCATCAACACAACCTACCCAATCAACATTTGTATAAGAATTTAGTCTAAAATTAGTATCCTTGGGATACCATAAGCCATAATACAAAGTACCATTTAAATATCTGAATATCCTCTTCATAATAGCAACATGTGTTTCTTTCGAATCTTCTTGAAATCTAGCCACAAGACAAAATTCATGCATGATATCCAGTCTAGTAGCAGTTAAATATAGCAATCCTCCAATCTCAAACTTCTTCAACATTTCTTTTGCATACTTCGACTATGAAATAAAAATCCCTTTTTTTGTTTGATTGATTTGTAGCCCAAGGAAGAAATTCATCTCACCAAATATAGACATCTCAATCTCTTTGTTCATTTCTTTAGCAAACATCTTACACATAGTTTCATTTTCTTCAAAGATAATATCATCCTATCAAAGTTTTGTCATTTTCAATTCTGAAATAAAGATTTCTATTTGTCGTGCCTTTACTGAAACCTTGTTGAATCAAGTATTTGTCCAATCTTGCATACCAAGCTCTAGGAGCTTGCTTCAATGCATATAAAGCCTTCTTTAATCTGCATACCATATCCGATTGATCTGACAACTAAAATCCTTTCAGTTGTTCCATGTATACTTCTTCTAACTCACCATTCAAAAATGCAAACTTCAAATCCATCTGATAAACTTTAAAATCCTTAAGAGTAGAAAATGCCAAGAACATTCTGATAGCTTCCATTCTAGCCCTTACACACAATCCTTGCTTTATTTTTTACCACTTCTCCATTCTCATTCAACTTGTTTCTAAATACCCACTTTCATCTAATTATGTTTTTGTCTCCCAGTCTAGGAACCAACTCCCATGTTTGATTTTTCTCAATTTACATAAGTTCTTATTCCATTGCTTTCATCCAATTCTCATCTTTACATGCCTCGCTCACTATCTTAGGTTCAACTTCAGAAAGTAAGCAATAATTTATTTCAGCAGCAACTCTTCTTGTCAATACACCTTTCCTCTTGTCTCCTATGATCTAATCTTCTAAATAATTTTTTATCACATACTTATGGCTCTTAGGAATCCTTTCTAAAGCTTCTTCTTTATTTCATGCTTCTAGTTCTTCAACAATAACTTCTACTACTCTGCAATTAGGTTCATCTAATACATATCCATCAACTTCAATTGAATTCTTCAATACTTCATCAACCTTGACATTTGTGCTTTCTACAATCTTTCTTAGCCTTTTATTAAAGCATGTATAATCTTTTCTTCTAGTAGAGCATCCAAGAAAAATACCCTCATCGCATCTAGCATCAAAATTTCCTAGATTTTCTTCATCTCTTCTAATATAACATTTGCTTTCAAATACCCTGAAGTACTTGATAGTAGGAATCCTTCCACACCATAGCTCATAGGGAGTTTTAGTGTTGTTAGCTTTTTCTTGAACTCAGTTGAACACATAAATAGTAGTGTGAATAGCTTCTCTCCAGTAAACATCCAGTAGACCTGCTTCAATCATCATCGATCTAGTAGCTTCTTGAACTGTACTATTCTTGCTTTCAACAACTCCATTTTGCTAAGGAGTTTTGTCACCTTGTAGACTTCTCACTCTTGTAGGACCACACAAATCTATATGAAAAAAATCTAGTAGTTTAGAAGTAGATTATTCCTTTGATCTAAAGTTGTTTCTAGGCTGCTTTCTAAACTGACAATCCTTGCAAATAGCATTAACATGTTTTGTAATCCTTGGTAAATCTCCCACAACTTGTATTGTATTGATTCTCACCATATTGTCAAAATTCATGTGACACATCATGTGTTGCCATAACCAACTGTCATTAATCTGAGACATAAAACTTAATGTCCATCAACACTCTTAAGTTGATAAATACTTCCTTCAGACTTCTTTCCAGCAGCAATCACAATTTTGAATCCTTTCTTTATTTCACATTTCTCATCCTTGAACAAAAGATTATATCCTTTACTACACATCTATCCAACACTCGAGAGATTATGCCTTAAACCCTTAACATAGTGGACATCATCAATATTATGGTTCCCATCAAAACTAACTAAACCTATCCCTCGAATCTTAGCACCAGTATCATCTCCAAACTTAACTAAGCCTCCATCATATTTTTCAAGTTTAACAAACCTACTTTTGTCACCGATAATGTGATGTGAATAGCCACTGTCAACAACCCAAAAGTTTTCTTCTTGTTTATCATGAAGAGTAGAGACCACAGAATCCTCAACTTTCTTCAAAGTACTTTCCTTCACATACCTATTAGTATTAGCAAAAGTAGATTCATCTTTTATAGCTAGGAACAAGCATTCATTATCATCAAAATCTCCATAATCAGACTCATCATCAGAAATACCAACATCTTAATTTACATAATATGCTCTCTTGATCATCTTTCCTTTGTTTTCTTTATCTTGTCTATGTTTGTTTCTTTCAGCTCTTTTAGGACATTTGGAAGCATAATGACCAATTCTACCACAACTAAAACATTTGAAAGGTAAAATACCTTCATACTTCTGGAGCCCTTTTTCATTCTTCTTACAAAGTTAGCTTCCATTTCATTGAAGTTCTCTTCATCCAAATCTTCATATTTTGTAGCCTTAAAAGTAGTTTTTTCCTTTGATCCATTCATCAAGCTAGACTTTCTCATTTCAAATGAGGTTAGAGTACTCAATAACTACTCTTTATTATATGTCTTATAATCTATAAAGTTTTGAATAGAAGATACCTTTTAATTGTAAGCATCAGGGAGAGTTCTAAGAATATTCTTCACTATCTAGGGTTCATCCACTAATGCACCAAGTCCTCGTATTTCACCTACTAGCTCATCCACTCTCTGTACATAGGATTTGATATTCTCATCTTTAGAAATTTGTAGGATCTCAAAATCTGCCTCTAGGTTCTACAACTTTACTTCTTTAACCTTTTCATCTCCTTTATGAATCTTTTCCAATGTATCCCAAATCTCTTTAGTGGTATTCAAATTTACAACTTTGATCAATTCAAAATGTGAAGGCTATTCTTTCGAATAAATTTTTCCTTGTTCACTTCATGCACCTTGATTTCATCAACAATACTCAAAACATTAGTCAGAGCAGTGTATGGAGTCTTATAAGCCTTCTCAACATCATATCCACAGTATTCCAAATATCCTTCCATCTTTTCCATCTAGAAATTCTAGTAGGTGCCATAGAACTTAGGACAATCAATAACTATCTTGCTCACCATCTCGGACCTTCCTTGAGTAGTTAATCTCTTCTCCAAGGAACCAAGCTCTAATACCAATTGTTGAACAACACAATTGCGGGGGGGGGGGGTGTTAATCAGTTGTAGAAATTTAACCTTTAAAACTTTCGCCAAAAGTTAGATCATTAACCATTCACAAAAGTTGTATTTTGCTAATGTGATTAATCATTAAGTACAAAAACTAAAACTGAAAGAAGTAGAACCATGCACACAATAACACTAGATTTACGTGTAAAACCCAATAAGGGAAAAAACACGATGAGGATTAACTCACAATATAAAGAAATTAAAAACGGATACAAAGGCTCACTACCAAAAGGCTCACTACCAAAAAGAGACTCATTTTCCAAAACATGACTCATTGTTCGAGGGCTCACTGCCACAAAATTACGAAGATTCAAAAATCAAATACAAAGTCTCACTACTAGAAAGGCTCACTACCAACATAAACTCACTGTCCAAAACAAGACTCACTATCCAGAGGGCTTCACTACCATAGAATTACAAAGAAGATAGAAGAGATGTTACAAGGAGAAAACTATCTCAATGCAACAAATATTTCCACCAAAGTTTCCTCACACATGTTTAAAGTCTCACACAAATGATGTCGGATTCCTTCAGCTCACTACCTTTGGAACCCTAACAATAAATTCACATTGCATTTCTCATTTGAATTCACATCACACACACTTTTTCAAATCTATTTCACATCTATCTTGCTTGCATTCTACTTTCACAAACATCTCAACTTATATTTATATCATCTTCAACTTTGAAACATATCCAAATTCGGTCATACACTATTTCCATTTACAAATTAAAATTAGGTTAGTGCCAAAACATTCTACAGTGGAATTAGAATGGGTGTGATGAAAACATACTCAATGGGGACCTAAATAAGTCCCAACATGCTATGCCATGCTTCCATAGATTTTTCAAGTAGTGATAAACACAAAGTTGGCCAATACTAGTGTCAAACACATAAAACAACTAAGCACACACATCCTTAACTTTCGTCCAATCTTTCTGGATAAAAAATTTAACTTGGACACGATCTTGTTAGCTTATCTCAAAACCATAAGTCCTAAAACAAAAAACCCGAAAGAGAGAAATCCAAAGCGTGTAACATTTCTCCCAAACATAGTCAAATATGCCGAAAGTATAGTACATATCTTGGTGAGAAGAAATCTTTCTGCCTGATGATCACAAGAGACCCAAGTGCGGATATGGCAACTACCCGACAATGATCCAGTGGATCTTGAACGCACGAAAATTGAAGCGTTCGGTTCTCTCAGTAGTTTCATTTCGCAAATGGTGGCAATCTATTTGCTCAGGATTCTTACGCGCAGTCAAAGTTGGGTCAACCCTTGGACTAGGAGGCCGTCAGAAGGCGAAAAGTTGATGGACTTGGAATCAGCCCGAAGCAAGGTCACTTTGAAGGGCTCGATGACACGAACCCAACGATGTTTTTTTAATCGAAATTCGAGTCCGTATGTGTGAGATATCGCCGGTCAAACTTTGGTCAAAGGCCGGTAAACTCAGCTTCCAGGGATGAGAAAAAGGATGAAATTTTGAAATCATCAAAAATGATCGAAGTCAGCGTCATCGTGAAGGTCTCATCGTCACGATTCCAACGGAGTTCGTTTCGCTCAAATCGGAGCTCGTATGCACGAGATATAGCTGGTCAAAGTCTCAGTTGACCAAGGTACCATGTGGTACAATTGCTGACGTCAGCATGACGTCATCATGCTGACTTGATGGACAGGTCATCATACGGATATCGAGTTGGACCAATCAGAAGCTGACACGTGTCAGTCCGTACGATGATGTCAGCAATTGAGTTGGCAGTACGGTGGATGACATGGACAAATCGGGTGTGGACACGTGTTCACCGGATCCAGTGACAGCTGAGTCATCGGGTGACGTGTATAGGGTCGACCAATTCCCTCCTGACACGTGGCATTGTCTGCGTGAGACATGTGGCGATCTGTCTCTCTTCGGCGAAGAGTGTTCGTTAGAAAAAAAAGAGGTGTGGCCGAGAGTCTTGAACCCTTGACCTCCGCGGAATGCGTGACCGGCTCGGCCGTTGCGACATACTACCTGCACTTAAATATGTGTGGTGCATAGTTTGTTTTGTTACGTAATAGTTGAAATTGAGTGGATAAATGGAGCCGGCGGGAGTGGAACCCCCGACCAGCCAACTCCCAAAATGAACGTGCACGGCTACGTCAACGACAACCTTATGCATATGTGCGGCACGGGTTTGATATATTGAGTTGCTGAGCCCGAATTCTAACCATAAAACCTTTTAAAGGTTATTTGTTAGGATTAAATCAAAATAAAAACAAATCTCTAGCAAAAGCCCGATATTGATAAAGTAAATGAAGGGCTTAGAATTTAGTTTTATTTAAATAGGGGATTTTGATTTTGATTTTACCCTATATGGGAGATTTTCTCAAATCTTATGGTTTTAGCCCGAATAGGGAAACCTATTGTATAAAAGGGGGTGTAAGGGGTTGTGTTGATCATCCAATTCTTCTCAAGTCAATTCTTCACAAGCCTTTCTTCTGCAAGCCAAGTAATCTCAGGAGGAGATTTTCGAAACTTGGCAAGACTTTGCATAGTCTTTGTAAAAGCTTTGTAAGCTTCTTGTTGTTCTTCTACAAGGACGTCTTGCCGACGTGGAAGTTAGTTCATAGGTGGAGTCACTTTCTGGAGGCCTCTTGTAAGGCAAAAGCGTATTCTTTTTGTAACCTGTGAAGATTCCAAGTCTTGAAGGCAATATATTGATTCATTTTTTTGGCGAATCTGGAGACGTAGCCGATTTCGGTGAACTCCGTTATCATCTTGGTTGTAATCTTTTCCTTTGTGATTTCTTGCAAGTTGTTTATTTGATCTTAGTAGATTAGAGATTTGGATTTACATGTTGGTTCAAATCAATAATTAAAAGATCCTGATGTTAGATTGACTATTGTAAGTCTTTTTGAAAATCTAACTCGTGAACTTTATCGAGCAAGTGCTCGATTCGTTTATGGATCAAACAATCATGAACAACACCTCAAAACCGAACAAGCATAGGAATGCAACTTGGAGCAAAATATAGAGCATACAGACAAACCTTCTTTATTACAATTTTCTCAATATCCTCAGCATGTACAATTGATATGACATTAATGATAGTACAAACTAGTTAATAACCATTTGAAATCAATGACAACACCTTCATACCTACACCTAATAATTAGTTGACATCAATGAAAAAACCTTCATACTTGCAACAATTCCTTCATACAAGGAAATGAGAATCAAACAATTATGGGGTCTTCAAAAGGATCTTATAAATATTAATTGGAATACCCATCTTTCAAGGAAGACTATTGTCTAGAAACCTTCAGAGAGGGAGTGGATCAAATGTAATTTTGAAGGTTGCTCCAAAGGAAACCCTAGCCTGGAAGGGGTGAGTGGCCTTATAAGAAACCATCTTGGTGATTGTATTGTTTGTTATATGGTAAAAATGTTGCAATTTGTTCTAATAGTAAAGCAGAGGCTATGATTGCTTGGGGTGATATCAAGTTGTTAAGAGACTTAGTTTTCCAGAAGGTTATTTTGAAAGGAGATTCTAAACTAATTGTTGATATTTTGAAGGGTGAGAGTATTTTTTCTTTGGAAATTAGAGGTATAATGGATAACTATAAGATGCAATTGCAATTTTTCACTCATTATAGAATCCATGTTTATAGGGAAGGAAATTATGGCGTGAACTCTAGTTCTAATGAGGCACTAAAGTGTAGCACCTGGTCCCATTGGGAATATGGCCAGTTGCCAAAGGCAATAAAGAATAATGTGTTAAAAGACAAAATTGAAAATGTTTACAACTTACGAGTTTTGGTTAAGGGACTTGGGTGGGGTGATAATTAGATACAATGATGGTAAGAGATTAATAATTAATGACTATAAGGTTGGCATGTTACAATTAATGTTTAATGATGTGAATATTGGCGTTAGGAAAATATTTAAGGTGGTAAAAATTAATGATTATAAGGGTGGCATGTTTAAAATCAATGCTAATGATAAGAAGATGAGTGTTGGGAAAATATTTAATAAGGTAATCAATCCCGAGCAATCTTTGTATCACATGTCAAATGGAAACTACTATGCATGGATCATTTCAAAAATCTTAGATATGATAAATGTATTTAATCACAACATTCTCAAGGTTTAGCTCAAGTTGGGTTCTTTGGCAGAATTTATGATGAGGAATGGTAATCTTTCCAATTTTATCCTCGACTTTCAGTTTGTGGTTTTCTTCATTTGAAAGATTTGTTTAAACATTCTTAACAGAAACCTACTTCTTACTATCTCTAAGGTTTTTCTCTGCAAGTTTGGTGTCTATTGGGGTGGTGAGGTTGTTGTTTGGGATGGAATGAACAAAATTATTAACAAGTCAAATATTGCTAAAAGTAGACAATCTACTAAAATGAGTGGGCCTAGGAAACATACTAAACCTCCAAACTGTTTGGTTCTTAAGCAAAATTTTGATTTATGGGAGATGTTTAGAAGGGCGAGTATGGTTCCCTTTTTCGAAGAAATGAAAGGCTATAATGAAAATCTAATGGAAAAGTTCACTAATTCCTGGAAAAAGGGAATGTTTCAATTGGGGTGGTGAATTTTGAAGTCACGACACAGTTCATAGTGGAAGCTACTATTCTGAGAAATGACAGAAGTTGGCTAAGAAAAGTGGAGTAGATTATCATAATTTTTTGGATAAATTCCTACATGATGGTGAGAACCTAACAAGGTTTCAAAATGGTTATGTGTGGCTTGAACTCCCTCTGCCATTTTCCTTGGTAAGCATGTTTATTATGCAATATTTTACCCTTGCAGGCAGGTATATGATGATCCACGCTTACTATAGTGTCCTTCCAATTGCTGAATTTTGATTTAGTTTGTTTTTGTTTAGTTGATAGTTGTTTTAGCTATTTCTAATACTATGCTACTTTATTTTAGTGATGACACTGATTCTATGTTGGTTTTATACTTTGTTGATGACACATTAGATACATGGTGATCATCTGATTATGTTTGTGTGGTGATCTTATGATGAACATTATGTGTGTTATGGTTTTATGTTGTTTTGGAGCATTAGTGTGTTTATGATGATGCATCTGATGTTTTTTATGATGTAGTATTGTATGTTAGTCTTGGTGAAGGAGACAGTGTAGCATTACTCACTCGTGAGTACCCTGTTATGTTGTGACTCTCTTTCACAATTTGATTGTCGGTTTATGTAGATATGTTTGACAGTGTTGTTTTATGCAGTTTGTAGGTACTAGGCATTGACTCCACCTGCTTTGTCAAGTTTGAGCATGCCATGACCCAATGGAAACATGTTGTTTTGGAGATAATGTTAGGTACTTCTTTGGCTATTGTACCCTTATAGGACAATTATCTATGTTATCACCTGTCATTGTATTGTCGTTCATGTTTGTGTCCTGATTGAAAATTCATTAATTAATTAAATGGTTTATTAAATGAGTTGTTTGATTTAGTGTAATTTTGTTGAAATGATAAATTAAAATGTTTATGTTTAGATAATTTAATAATTAAAATTTGATTGTTATTTTAAAAAGGTTTGATTAATTAAATTAATTAAATAAGATATTTAATTAAATGTGAATGTTAATTTTGAGCAATAGATATTTATTAAGTTTAATGTACAAACTTAAATAAGTGAAAGTGGATATTATTGAAGGGTTTGTTTTCAACAAATTATAAATAAATATTTGAAATATTGACTTGGAGTCAGAAAGAGTTATCTTGGATATTTGTTTAATTAGAACTCTCTGATCAATCTTAATTTGCATGTTGATTGTTAGTTATATTATGTGATTGCGAGTTAATTGAAAATGAATTAAAAGCTTTGGTTATGCAAAAGTTGTACATGACAATTTATTTTGGTTTTCTGAAAAAGAAAACTTCAACGACAATTTTGGATTTTGGGGAAAAAGCTTCTTCTCTGTGTTTTTGGTTGAAAAGTTTTAGAGACAGTGAATTCAAAGGATTCGTGCTTTTGGGAAAATAAAGAGTTTTCAAAATTTATAATTATTGCTTCAATCACTACTTCGAATTCAAGAATAATCCGAGGTTCTTTTCTTTGTTTGCAGAACGAATAGTAACCTGAATGTTGTTATTGTGTTTGTTCTTCTTGCGGTTGAATTCGTTGGTTGAATCTTCTATACAAACATCAAAAAAGAAATTTTTGTTGATTAGTTTTGAAACAATTGAAGAAAAAATTTAGTGAAACAAAACTATTTAAACCTAGTTGTAATAAAATTGGATTTACAATTTTTAGTTGCTCTTCTTGAAAGAATGTGCACAACCTTCCAAAGTGTGTCTATCATAGATGTTGAAGTGCGTATTTATTTGTATAGTTTGATCAATTTCTTAAAATATTTCATTTCGTGGTCAATAAACTGTGAGATGTAACATTTAGCTAATAAATCAAATACATGGCATTTTCTTCAATTCCTAATTAAGGAACATTTCTTTTAATGTTCTATACCTCTCTTTAGTGTCATGAAATCTGGTAAATCTATTGGTGTCAAAAAAATTTAATCTTGTTGCATTGATTGTTATTCCATTTACATCGATAGTCTATTTATATTGGTATGGATGGGTTATAGTTTTATCAATTTTATGATACTTACTATTGCCATTCCAATTAGTATTATTGTATCTACTGATTACTGTATGAGTTCGATTTAAATGCAACCTAAAAACTCTTTAACAACCTAATAAAGAATGGCGAAGTTTTTCCCAGAGGTCACGGTGTGGTTCTTTCTCACCTTTTTTGGGCTGTTTTCCTTGTTCACTTTGTCTTGTTAATTCTTCATAGTGTTGTCGTTGATCTATAGTTGTCCTCTTGTTATCGAGATCTCATGGGGTTGCTTCAAATGCGATTCTCCCTCATTTTTCTTGCCTTGGGTGTTATTTATTCTTATTGTGTGATCACCAAAACTAAAGTTTCTTTTGAGCCACCAACATGAACTCTTTGTTTTGTTTTTACTTTTACCATACTACATAGTGTTTGGGATTTAATCATCTATTCTACATGGTTGGCGTGCTAAAATCCTAGATCTAAAGAATTTCTATTAGTGTAGGTTTTTTATTCCTTATTATAAGGTTTTTCCTACACATTTATTTAAGCTTGCTTAGGTTAATAAAGCATGTTTAATTAGGTGATAGGATTATGAGGTGTCACCTTCCTACATGTTAGCATCCATTATCTATCTTGGGAAGATACTTTGTTATCTTTAGTCTGATAGATGGTTGCTCCTCATTGGTCGGTGTTGCCACCTCTTCCCTCTCTCTAGTCTATATAAGCATGCTACCTAGCTTGTATTTTCATTCGATATTGGAGATAGTTATCTGATGCTATTTTTCCATTCGAGCATTTCACATCAATCTCTTGGTATCGTTGTTATGCTGTTTCAATTGCTTTTGCATTTACAATATATGTTTCTAACTCTTTCAATTGATTCTGGGTTATAATCTGTTTTACGGATTTTAACATTGTATCAGAGCCAATTTTGTAAGGTTAGATTCTTTGTAGAGATCTTGTAAAATCTTGTATTCTCTTCTCTTGCATTATTTTTGAAGATCTAGAGAATCATAAAGGATTTATGAAGATTCAAAAATCTTGTTTCTGTCAATCGGCTTGCATATTTTGTGTTTCAATCAGTATTGCAGGTTGCAGCATGCCTTTGCTTATCTTAGGTAGCTGATACATCCTTTGCATGCCGTTTTTTGGTTGCTGGAGTCGTTTTTTTGTTGCTAAAGGCGACTGATTTACATTAGATCTACATCTTTTGTACCTAATCAGGAAAAACGCCTTCTGGGTTTTGTTCACCACATCAAAAAACCATCTGGGTATCTTTTATTTTTTGCATGCAGCTTATATATTTTGCAGAATCGAACTCAGAAAGCTTCAGCCGTACCCCTCTCCGTTGGCAGTTTCAGATTTGAAGACAGTTTTCAAAAGCTCCGTTCTTGCTCATACGGACTCCGTTTCTCACGAATTTTTTTTTGATCTTGGCTATTTTTTCGTGCTCTATGCAATAGTGCAGTCGTTTTTTGATTTGGATGCAGAGATTTTTCAGAAATTACAGATTCTCAGTCGTGACATTGCACAGTCTTCATTTTGGAAACTTCGAAAAGGCATAACTTTTGCATAAAACCTCAGATCGAGGTGATTCTTTTTTTGAAAGTGAATGTTTTTTTGTGTAGCTTGCATTGGTATTGTTTATTTTATTGGGTATTGTGCCCAAGTTGTATTTTCAACATATTCTCCTTTTGAGGATCTGTAATAGCATTGAGATCAAGTCCACTCAGTATTTCTTGCTGATGGTAATTGTAAACGCACTAAATATAAAGTGCCAAATCAAATTTTCTTGGGGGGGTTCTTTGATTGAGTGAAAAAGGGGGGGTGTCTTATGTGTTCGTGCATCTTTTCTTTCCTCACAAACAACAACAATCTAATTCTGCATTAAAATGGATCAATTAATAGTACCTATACTCACACCCTACAACTACTATGAGTGGAAGTCCAAGATGACTATACAACTTAAGAAGTTAGGATTGTTTCGAGTAACTATGGGTATTGAAACTGAACCATCTCTAATTGCAGAAAAGCCTAAATGGTTTAACAAACTTGATGAAGCTTTTGGAACTCTATGTATGTCTGTATCTCCAGATTTACTTTTTCATATTGAGTCTTCTACAACACCAAATGATGTATGGACTACTTTAGAAAAACTCTTTGGTGCACAAGATGAACTAAGAGGACATTTATTGGAGAATGAGTTGATAGGGTTAAATCCATGTAATTTTGATACAATTCAGGATTTCTTCACAAAACTAAAGGCTTTAAGATTGCAGTTGAAACAGTGTGGGATAGAGAAGAAAGATAGTCAATTGATTCTTAGCATTCTTTCCAAACTTGGTCCTAACTACTCTGTGTTTGTTTCTACATTCTATGCCACAAAAAGTGCCTTGGGAACCACATATAAGATGCCTTCTTTAGATGATTTTGCTAATGAACTCACTAAGGAGCAAGACAAATTGGTTCAAATGGGTACAATCAAGCCCTCTAAATCTCATGCCTTGACTGCAAATCAGGGCACTAAAGATCAGAAGGGGGTTGCTAAGAAAGAGAAGAAACAAAAGAACCAAGAAGAAAAGAAGCAAGAACAAACATCAATTGCTTCTAAAGCAATGAATAATGCCTCTTCTTCAAAAGGTGACAAGCCGAAGAAGGAGAAAATTCAGTGTTCTTATTGCAAGAAACTTGGTCATGATGAACATAAGTGCTTGAAGAAACAGATTGGTCACCTGCCACATCTTCTTGAGAAGAACAATATCCAGGTGCCTGATTCTGTCAAACAAGTCTCATCAAAAGGGTCTTCAAAGAACACATAAAAGAGTAAGGGGAAAAGAAAGGGCAAGGCCTTAGTTGCAAGAGCTTCTCAACCAGATTCTTGGGTAATTGACTCAGGTGCTTCTCACCACATGGCCAATAGAAAGGAAAGCTTCTCATCCTTGGAGTCATGTTCTGTGCCTGATATTCTTATGGGTAATGATACACCAGAAGAAGTTCTTGGGAGAGGGTCTATTGACGTTGGTGATGGGACATTCCATGATGTTCTTTGTGTGCCTTCTTTGTCAACTAATCTCCTATCTATCTACCAGATCACCCATACAGGTTCTGGCAAGAGAGTTGAATTTACACCTGATTCTATGGTTATTAGTGATCTGCACAATGGGTCTACAGTTGCTATAGGAAAAGTTGATAACCATTCTCGGCTCTATCACTTTTCTCATTTTGTTCCTGATTCTCCTTCACTGGCATTGCTTACTCACTCAGATGAGGTGAGTCGTTTGTGGCATCAGCGGTTTGGGCACTTGAATTACCGCTACTTGCAGCAGCTCAGTCAGCATGACATGGTTACAGGGTTGCCTTCTATTCGATTCTCTGATGGAGTTTGTCAAGGTTGCATTCTTGGCAAGCATCCTGAAGAAAAATTTGACAAAGGCAAAGCATGGAGAGCCACACAGCTCTTGGAGTTAGTACACAGTGATTTGGCTGGTCCATTTCAGCATCCTTCATTCAATAGAGCTAGATATGTATTGACCTTCATTGATGATCTTTCCCGATACACCTTTGTATATTTTATCAAACAAAAGTCTAAAGTCTTTGAGTCCTTTCAGGAATTTAAAGCTTTTGCAGAGAAACAATCTGGGAAGGTTGTCAAGGTTTTACGCACCGATAATGGTGGGGAATATGTCAACCAAAGGTTTGAGCAGTTTTGTGCCTCAGAGGGTATTAATATTCAGCACACAGTTCCCTATAGTCCACAACAAAATGGAGTTGCAGAATGAAAGAATCGGTCATTGAAGGAAATGGCCAATTGCATGATCCACTCCAAATCATTGGCACCTCAGTATTGGGCAGAGGCCATCAACTGTGCATGTTATATCCAGAACCGGGTTCCTCACCGAGCTGTGAAGGGGGTAACTC
>VDFB02105785.1:543292189-543308546 GCA_007258455.2 Sequoia sempervirens | reverse complement strand
TTCTCCACTTGCGGCTATCACAATGAGCCCAAGGTAAGTCCACAATTACCTTTATCCCTTTTCACCTTTTTCCCTCCATTTTCACCTCATGGTCTTTTTTTCCTTTTTTTTAAACCAAAAATTCCTCCGATTAATTCATCCAAGCTCTTTCTTCCCGGGGCCGCCATTTGCACATCGTTTATCCGATTGACTCCGTTCAAGCGCCATTCTTCTCGTTTTTCTGTGCTCTTTCCAACAACATGTACCACTCCATCCTTTCGAGAAGTTGACCGGGGCTCCTTTTTCCTCCCCCGTCCCCCTTCTCGAGGGGGCATACCCTACCATTCCCTCCTAACCCGTCGCTCTAACCTTACCTTTGCTTGATTGGGGCATCCTCTTTGCATTCCCTCCGTTCAGGGCAGCTCACGCGCATTTCCCCACGCAAGGGCATCTCTTTTTCTGGTCTCTTCCTCTACAGAGTCATCTGCATCTTGTTTTTCTTCGAAACCCTATTATTCTAATAGTCTTTCAAAGAGGGGCAAAATGTAGACGTCCAATTTGATCACTTCCATATGATCAAACGCGTCTCCTTATTCATCTGGTTCCTCATCCCTCTGTCAATATTAATTAAACCAGTTATTTAATTAATACCCTGCATCTTGCACAAAGGTCCTAAAGTATTTAATCTAATACCTTACCCCTTTTCCTCCTCTGAATTAAATAAATATACCCTTTTATTTAATTTAGTCATATTCCCCTTTTAAATTAAAATTCATTTTTAATTCATCTTTTCTCTCTCATGGTCACATCCTCCAACTTTTGCAAAGTTGGTCCCTAATCCATTTAATTACTTCATCTTCTTCTAATTAACAAGGGTTAGCATGTGCACACCCTTAATCATCATTAACGTCACATCCTCCATAATCTTCCACTTGCTTCTAATGAGTCATTAGTCCATCTAACTGAGTACTTGCACAACCTTAATCATTTGATTAGCCTAACCTAATCCTCATCCTATTTATGGCATATGTCCTTGAGTCAACCTTATTAAAGGCTTTCTCCTTTTGGGCAAGGCATCTCCCTTCCCCATGTGAATTTTTAATTCACCTTTTAATCCCCCAAGGCACCCAAAAGGAATTTTTAATTCCTTCACTTCTTCCCACATGTCCTCTATTCATTGTTTATTCTTTCTCTCATCCCCATGAGAATATTTGAGGAATTTTTAATTCCCCACTTGTCCTCTCACCCACATGGGGACAAGGACCTCCTTTATGAGGAGATCTTGTCCAATCCCAAGGTACTTTGTACCCCTCTCCATGTCATGTCCTCCTTCCACCTCATGTCCACTTCACCTTTTAGGGCTATCTCACATGCCACATGTCAAGATGTGAGGGCTTGTGAGTTCTCAACTCACCTTAGCCCTACATCTTGATATTTGGTGGCTCAATCTTGACCCTCCATTTCTCCTAGGAATTCTCAAAAATCCTATAAATACCCCCTCTTTTCTCTCATTTTGGGGGAGATCATTTGTGCTAGCCAAACTCTTGCAGTTTTGTTTCTCAACCAACACTTAGCCATTTTCATGATTCCAAGCATCATTTCCATCTTCACATCCTCTACTTGCCATCAAAGGAGCATACACATCCAAGATTGAAGGGCCAACCAAAGGATCGACTCAACGCAAGGTATAAAGTTCCATTTTGTGCTTTTGTCTTGCATTGTTTCCAACTTAGGCTAATCTTGGGGTGTAGGTTGTTTTAGTTGTTTATTTGCACTCTTTTACTTGTTGCTTGCTTTTTAATGCTCACATTAGACCTATCCACACCCCAAACCCCCGTTAAATAATTTGGGGCGAAACTGTGCCAATAAAAGTGGGGAAAATTTAACCTCCGAGACTAACTAGGCTCCATATACCAACACATCATGCACTAAAGAAGTGACTAGAGGATGCTCAGAAATTACAATTCCACTTGACCTTTTAGGAAGTAGTTTGGTGGGATTTTCTATTTCTATTGTAGATTTTCCATATAGTTGATCAAAGTTATCAATTATCAAATTGATCCTCTTAAGAGGATCTATTTCATCTACATGAAATCCCAAGAAGTCAATGTTTGTCTTTTACTTTTCCTCTTCCAACTCCATTAATATTTCCCGTTTTCTTCTTCTCTGGAATACCTCTTGGAAAGTGAAGCCATTTTTTATTACATCTTCCTCATAATCAACTTGATGGGTGATCTTGGTCTTTGTAAGGATGGTTTGTGATTAGAAATAAAGTGTAAGAACAATGGAAAATGAATTAGACAATTTGAACTAAACCACCATAAGTGAACTCTTGAGTGTAGATATGAGAGTAATAATGGGAAATTCACATAGTGGAAATGATAAGAAGGGTAAAAGCACAAAGTTATGTCACACTTTCATCCAACTTATCAGCACAACTAAATTTAAGTATTTCTAACTAAAAATCAATTTTTGTCAAACATATGATCTAGTAAGATTCAATCTAGCTAAGTTAGATACTTCCACAACATTTTCAACTAAAATTGTTGGCTACAAATATATGGAGAACCACTTTGAGTCCATTTTACCAAAAAATTAAAATTATTTGTGTGGGAACAGAAAAAGTACGCCTTTTCCTTGCTTGATTTGGGAATAATTAATGATAAATTGGACTTAATATAACCTTAATCTAGCGTTGTGATGTGTTTTACACATCCACATTAGGTTTTGGGCCCTTTTAAAGCTAAATAAACCTAACTTTTCCTTAATTTAGTGTTGTAAAGTGTATTTATTTACACTTTCACATTAAATTTAGGAGGCTTGTAAATTAAGTGGACCTAATCTAGTGTTGTAATGTGTTGTACACATTCACATGGGATTTTGGGCCCTTCTAAGCTAAATAAACCCAATTTTTCCTTAATTTAATGTTGTAAAGTATATTTATTTACACTTTCACATTGAATTTTGGGACCTATTGAATTTATGACCTTTATATCATCATTAATAGGCCTCTATGACCCCATATTATGCATCTTGGGGCATATTTTAACCAAAATCCTGACATATACCTCATATAAACTTAATTTCTTCACTCCTTGACATTCTCTCTCTTCAAATAGGCCCTATGGGACCCATACACCACATTGGGTGTATGAGTACCATCCAGGTAGGACCCATATGCCACTAGTGGCATATGAGTCCCATTTGGCTTATTTTTAAGGTTTTGAGCGAGAAAAAATGGGTTTTAAGTTCAAATTTCATGTATTTCATCCTTTGGGATCTAATACATGAGATAATAGATAGATTTCCTATATAAACGGGCTTTCAAATCATTTTTTCATAATTCCTGCATGATATTAAGTCAAGCATTGAAGAGTTAAGCATTCCAATACTTTAGAAGATTGTTAGGAGAGTTTTTAAGAGTATTTCTAAGGCATAGTGTAATCAATAAATTACCTTGTTTGAAATCTAAAAAATTTCATCTACACATTTCATTCTAGGTCTTTACATTGCATTTTAAGTCTATTTCCATTTTAATTTTGCATATATTACTTTGTACAAATGTTAGTTTTAGTCTTTTCCAAATTTTCAAAGAAAAAGTTAGGCAATAAGCATGTTAGCCATTCATTCAATACATTACCTAGTTATGAGAGTCTCTTAGTACAAGAGAGTGAAAATGGTGATGCTTTCTATTAACCTACACCCCCTCTTATCTCTCTTATTTGTGGGAATGATGTGATAGAAGAAGATGAAAATATAGGCAATCCTAATGATCATAGTTTCTCTTCTCCTAATACCTCTCCTACATGTGATGAAGGTATTTCGGTGTTAGAAGATGCACTCATTGATAATCATGACATTGTTGAAAGCTCCTCTTCTATAAACTCCCCTACATTGGAAGATATTATAACACAAGAGAATGAGATCACAGACACATTTCTAAACATCACCTTACCTAATTTCCATTCCCCCTTTGCTTGTGAGAATTATTTAGTGGAAGAGGAAGAGATTGTAAATAATGAGGATATGTTGGTGTTAGATGATAAAATCTTTAAGGTCTATAACAACCCTTTTTATGATCCTTCCCCTACCTATCCTATTTTGGAAGATATTAGGGAACAAAGGAATGAAATCATAAATGATCATGAAAATCATGCTTGTTCTCCTCCTAGTATCTCTCATATTTGTGAAGAAGATACTTTGATCGGTGAAAGTCATGAGAATATTAGTTTTCCCCCTTCACCTAGGGAAACCCTTATTGAGAAAGAAAATTCAACCATTGATCATTCCCCTACTTGTGATGAAATCATTTTGGAAGAACTAATTCTTGAATGTCAAGAACATTTTGTTTGTAGTTCTCCTAACAACTCTCCTCCTAGGGAGGATATCATGGTGCAAGAAAATCACAACAATAGTATTATAGCTTCCTTAGGTGATGATAAAAAGGTGATTCTAGATTGACCTTTATTAGAAATACATCAAACCAAGACCACTAAGGTTATGAATGCACAAGTGTCCATTAGACCCCCTTTGACTATTGGACCTCCTACATACCCTGTGGGACATCTTAAGAATCCTCTAATCCTTTACCTACCTTCACACAAACCTCAAACTCAAAAAAAAACTCAAACTTATCCTTTACCCACCTAAGATGAACACCGTTGCTCATACATATAACACTAGAAACAATCTGCAGCCAATACAAACACCTTCAACATCCTCCCATTGCCTAATCCTATCCTACCTAACCCTATCTTACTGGGTCCTCCTCGTCGAAAGGAGTATGATCTTGTTGACCAACTAAAGAATACTCCTACTAAGATATAATTATGGGACCTTATTCAAGCATCCCCTCACTACCATAACATGATTCAAAATGCCTTGTTGCAACAAATTGTGGTTCCCTCTAGTACAAACCCGAATGACATAGTGGCCATGATTCAAGGAATAAATGATGACATTTTTTTCCACCAAAGTGAACTCCCTCCTTTGGAAGTGAAAAAACATGATGCTTTCATGGTAATAGTTCAATACAAGGGAAGAGGCATAAAGCGAACCCTGTCAATAATGGCTTGGCCCTTAATGTGTGTAGTGTGACCCTTTTGGATAGGATTGGTGTGGATAGATCAAAAATTTAACCTGCATCTTTATTCATTAGTGGATTTGATAATGTCGGAAAGCAACCACTTGGTGTGATCACTTTACCTATTATAGCTAGAGAGGCCACATTAGAAACACCGATCCATGTTATGCCTCATGATCTTTCATATAACATCCTTTTAGGGATACCATGGATTCATGAAATGAATGGTGTGTCTTCTACTTTGCATCGTATCATAAAATATGTCTACAACAACAAAGTGCACATATTCAAAGTCGATCCCGAACCAAACTGTTGTTTGAACATTGAGAAAAACAAGGAGAATCCTTTCAAAAAATTAACCGCAACTACACAAATAGAACCCATGCAACAAAAAGACAAAGAAAAACACATTGAAGGAGTCACGAAGTTATTAGAAGATGATTAGGGCTGCTTAGATTTCAAACCAACATTCATGGGAGAATACAAGATCATAAAAAAAGATTCTGAAAAGGGAAAGGAAAAAGTGGTAATGTTAACAAAAAATTTGGAAGACCCTTCGAAAGCATCCACCTCAACCACTTTAGAACAATTTAGACAAAAAGCTACACAACAAACTTTGATGAACTTAATTAGGAGCAACCACCAAATCCAAAAGAGATGAAGAATATTTATGGAAAAGGTCATGAAATGATGAAACAACTTAGTTATAGTGGAAAAGGATGTGGTGCTAGAGAACAAGGTATATGTGTCCCTATAGAACCTAACACACAAGAAACAACTAATGGTCTTTATTATTGTCCTTTGATAGAAATAAACAAGTCTTCACTCAATATCAACACTATTACAAAAGATTCTTCCAAGCCGACTTTAGCAGTAGTGCATCTTGAACTGATAGACATTAATTCTCCTGATTATTATCCATTGAAAGACATGAAAGAAGCAAAGAAATCCTCGCTTAACATTAATGTCATCACACAAAACACTTACGATTTGAATTCAATAGATTCTATGTCTTCATTTAAAGGAGAAAAAAAAATCTTGCAATCCAAAGAGTCTTGTGTAAGTATGACATCATGTCCTAAGAAAGAGATATCTTTGTCACAAAATGAAGGAACATCTTCTACTTTGGATCAAGAAGGTATCTTGTCGAGACTCCTCCAAGATCGTTTGATATCCCTCCCTCCAAGAACATGAAAGAAATTTTACTACATTCATTTTATGCATATCATAGAGTTCATGGTCATTAAACTAACAAATGTAAGGCTTTGAGTAACGAAATTCAACATATTAAGGATCGTGGTGCTCTTCCTTGTGTTGAAGCATCTAGTTCCTCTAATTGATACTTATTTCCATCTTATTCATCTCATCCTTTTCCTACACAAAGTGGGGGCAAGGGGTTAGGTAGCCTTGTCCTCGTATGTCACTTGCCATTGTCTCTTTTGGCTAGTTGGCCGCCTTACATGTAAATATAAGAGCAAGCTTGGGATGTGGACGACATGCCTTAATTTGGCTCACATGTGACATACTTATTCATGATGTAGTTCAATTTAGAAACATATGACTTGGCATAGGGCTTGTTGCTCAATTTTCACCTATGGGCTCAATCAGGCAGGATAAATTATGTTTTAGATGTTCATAAGGGCCAAATGGGACATTTGCATCGAGGGTTAGGTCATGCATCTGATGACATTTCACAAGGAGCTCAGTTGAAAAGCATGCCTCAATCAGTTTTGGCACAAAACTTATCAAAGAAGAGAGTTAGCAAGACCCTCTTGTTGTCATGCCGACTAGCAGTGTCCTCTATTTGTTCGAATGCACCGGTCGTCAGGACATCCGGGTCGCCATGACTCTTTATGTGTCTCTTCGCGTGGGATGTCTCGCCAAAAGTAGCTCACAAGGTTGGTGTCGGGGAGATGTTTTTGTTCATCCTGATGTCTCAAAAACCAAGCACAAGTCTCGGTGAAATGAAATGATCTCGATAAAAGGTCTCACCAACAGGATGAAGTCTCCCTAAAATGGTCTGAGCCCGCCAAGAGATTGTGACCTCGCTAGGATGTCTCAATGATTAGCAAGGGTCTTGGCGATAGGAGAGGATCTCGGTGAGAGGTCTTGCCAACCATTGGTGGTCTCCTCGAATGAAGGTCCGAGCTCGCCAGGAGATGAAGGCCTCAACATGAAGTCTAGACAAATGGGAAAAGTCTCGCTGAAAGAATGGAGCCCTCGGCAAGATGTTGAACTAAGGGTGAGGTCTCGGCGACTAATGAAGGTCTCAGCGAAGTGAGATGTCATCGTGAGGAAAAGAAGGGCCTCACTGAGAAGTCTTGTCGATCCAAAAGGGTCTTGCCGAAGTAGGGTGAGCTCGGGGCAAAGGAAGGTAGAGTCGCTGTGATGTCTTGACGAAAGTATGAGGTCCTGCTGATAATGGAAGGAGCTCGGGGAGGTGGTTTGTTTTCACTAAGAGGTCTCACCGATAATGAAGGGTCTCCCTGACATAGGTGACATTGGTGTAGCATCTGGCTGTTGGAGTGATGTCCTACCGATTGCTTGAGGTCTCGGCGAAAGGAGGTATCAAGGGCGTGAAGTCTTTCCAACTGCGAGTGGTCTCACTGAAATGAATGCCTTTGGTGTAATGTGGTCACTTCGGTGAGGAGTCTCATTGATAGCGAAATTCTTGCTAAGAGGGATTGAGGTCTGGCCGACAAGATGAGGTCTCAGCGACAAGATGAAAGTTCAGTGAAAGGTCTCGCCGACTAGGTAGTGTCTTCCCGACTGGATGGGCTCTCACCAAAATAAGAAGGCTTGTCACGAGGTCTTCCCAAAAGCGAAATGTCTTTCTGACATGGTGTGGTCTCGATGAATGGTGATGTCTTTGGGGAGATGTCTCCCCGACCAAGGGTGGTCTCGCCAAAACAAAAGGGGCTCAATGTAATGTTTGGCGCTTGGTGTAAGGTCTTGCCGACCGCTAATGGTCTTGCCGAAATAGAAAGGGACATCGATAAGACTCTTGTCATTCACCATAGGGTCTCATCGATAGGATGTCTCAACAATGTGAAGCGGCATCGGCAAAGGAAAGAAGTTTGACAAAAGGTTTCGCCGAAAGCCAAGGGTCTTGCCGAACAAGTAGGAGCTTGGGGAGATGTTTTAGCGAAATGAAGAGAGCTCGGCGAAAGGAGGTGCTATCGACAAGATGTCTTGTTGATGGTTGTTAGTCACGCCAACATGTTTTGTGCCATCAGTATGACTCCTGAAGGCTCACCGTGAGGTCTTCCCGAATGTGAAAGGTCTTGCCGATGGTCTAGGTGACCACCACTATGAATGTCGATATAACTTTTGGGCTCGCTATGAACTCTCGCTAATGGTTGTGAGCTATGTCGATAACCATTGAAGGGCATGATCGCATAGGGGAGACATGGTCAGTGTCTCACCGACATGCGATTCAATCTGAATGACTTTTGACTGTCTAGCGACCCCATGAAGCATTGTTCAACCAATCAGAGGAAGCTATAGGAGAGCGTGGCAGTTTGACCGATGAGAGGAGGATCAACAGAATGAGCGACGTGGATCTGCTATGAGCTCAAGAGCATTCAAAGCAGCTCGACAGGGAGGTTAGAAGATAGACACGAGACCAAAAGTTAATGTGGGCATTGCAAAAGATCAAGGAGGCCATTCCTGGAGCAACTCTTCACCGACATGGACAATGGGGATACACTTGAGGGTAGCATTAACTTCGTTCAAAAGATCTAAGGGGAGATCTTTTCTGAAGGCAGATATTTTTGTAAGCCCTAGGGGCCGACACATCTTTTGTATATAGGGAATTTTTGCCTCTTTGTAAAGGAGTTCTGGAGTTCTCCAGATTTCTTTTCTGAATTTTGTGACTTTTGCAGTCCTCTCTCAGATTAGCAAAACTTTTGTAACTTTTTTTGGAGCATGTTATATAAAATTTACCATGGTTACCATTGATGGTTCATTTTTTGCCTTCTGGTTCTTGTGAAGTTTTGTGCATTTCTAAGTGATTCATCAAGCTACTTAGTGAAATCTTTCTTTTCCTTATAGCTTTGTTTCATGTTAGCATGCCTTTCTTTGCAAAAGTAGTATCATGTAGGTTATAAAGTGTGTTTACTCAATTTCACATGAGCTTTTAATTTGTGAAAATTTGCTTTTCCTTCTTGAAAGTGTGTGCATGTCAAACCTGTTTGTATGCATAATCTACAGAATCTTGTTGTGCAGTCCCATGTCCATCATCAGTATTCAAGTTTAACCTAAGTATTCCATTGCTCTTATTAGTTAGGTGTATCACCATAGGATTTAATTTTCATTTTTATGTATTCTCCTTCTCCCTTTTCCTTACAAGATCAGTAGTTAGGTGACACCATAGGAATCCGGCCTTCTCTGGAGGTTGACCTCTATTTACAAGAAACCCACATCTTTTTATGTCTTCCCATGTTACACTAAGGTGTTGAGTAGTAGGTTCAACAAGGGTGCAACTTCAGATTGATAACAGGGCTTTATGAATAATATCACATGTCTTCTACTTTAAAGCAATTGCTCACAACAATGGTGCTAGCAACCGCTTTAAATTGGGGGAATACATTGACACTCATGTTTCACTATGTGATTTTCTTTATTGTGGTGATGTGTCCTTTTCTTGGTGGTGTCATTAGGTTTGATTTCCTTCGAGAGTGTGATATTTCTTTGACTTGTCCTCTCTTGGAGACATTAGGCACAATGTTCCCTAAGAAGAGACCTTACATGAACTAAGCAAAATCCATTTGAATATTCCTTACACTATTTTTCATTTTCAACATCGGTTATATGGCCACCTTGCATAACACACTTTGCTTGCTTGTTGAGCCATCTTGTTTGTTCATGAGTTCCAAGCATACAAAGTTTTTCTTGACTCATGAAGCTCAAAGTTCATTATTTGTTCATGAGCTCCAAGCATATGAATTTTTGCTTGTCTCATGAAGCTTGAAGATCATTATTGTATGGCACCTTATCAAAGTTATTAGAAGGTATATCTTTGGTCTAGTTGTATGTGAGCCAAATGGAGGCATGACTTCCCTTAGCCACTCATGTATGTGGGAACATACCAGTCGTTTGTCTCACCCTTTCAAATACTCACCCTGCGGATGACCTGAAGTTTTGTGGCCCCAAAGTGAGCGTATTGTGGATACTCACCCCATGGATGACCTAAAATTCCATGGCCCCAGAGTGAGTGCATTATTTTTGAAGTTGGATCCACCCATCTTATTCTTTTCTTTATTCTTTATGTCTATTGCATTGTATGTTTGTATATCTTATTTTTCTACAAATCATACACCTTGTGTGCATCCCTTTGTGCTTATGTTAGTTTGATGAAGGATCTCAGATCCTAGGGCCTTGGCCACCTTCTTTTATATTTGTCATCCTTTTTCATCCACATTAGTACACTTGGACCCCTCTTGAATGTCTACTTTAGTGTGAATTTGAAGCAAGTTCATCCTCTCACTAAAGTGGGGGCTAAATGTGGAAATGAAAAAAGTACGCGTTTTTGTTGCTTGACTTGGGAATAATTAATGATAAATTGGACTTAATATCACCTTAATCTAGTGTTATGTGTTTTACACATCCACATTAGGTTTTGGGCCCTTTTAAAGCTAAACAAACCTAACTTTTTCCTTAATTTAGTGTTGAAAAGAGTATTTATTTACACCTTCACATTAAATTTACGAGGATTGTAAATTAAGTGGACCTAATATAGTGTTGTAATGTGTTGTACACATTCACATGGGATTTTAGGCCCTTCTAAGCAAAATAAACCCATTTTCCCCTTAATTTAATGTTGTAAAGTATATTTATTTACACTCTCACATTTAATTTTGGGCCCTATTACATTTATGAACTTTATATCATCATTAATGGGCCCCTATGACCCCATATTATGCATCTCGAGGCATATGTTAACCAAAAGCCTGACATAGACCTCATATAAACCTAATTTCTTCACTCCCTGACATTCTCTCTCTTCAAATAGGCCTTGTGGGACCCATACACCACCTTGGGCATATGATTCCCATCTAGGAGGGACCCATACACCACTAGTGGTGTATGAATCCCATTTGGCCTATTTTTAAGGTTTTGAGCAAGAAAAATTGGGTTTTAAGCTCAAATTTCATGTATGTCGGCTTTTGGGATCTAATACATGGGATATTAGATGGATTTCCTATATAAATGAGCTTTCAAATCATTATTTCATAAGTCCTACATGATATCAAATCAATCATTCAAGATTTAAGCATTCCAAAACTTCACAAGATTGTTAGGAGAGTTTGTAAGATCATTTCTAAGGCATTCAAGAGCATATTTCTTCATCAATTGTTGCAAAAATTCAAGATCCATCATCATGTCAAGGATATCAAGCATCAAGCATGTTATTGAGCTAGTGTTGTGATGTAGCATTGAAGACCCAAGATCAAGCATTGGTCTACACCTATTGTCAAGATCAAGATCTACATCCTTAATGGACATTTCATGTTGAGTTGCAGATTTACAAGACATCATTTACAAGGCATCATTCAAGGTATCATTGCCCATGATTCATGTTCTTTGCTTCATGTTTCATGCCTTCATTTCATTTTCTGGTCATTTGGTTTGATTACCTCAAAGGGGTTTGACCAAGGAAAACCTCCATTCACTAAGATTCAACAAGTTTTTCTTCTCTTTGCATGTGTGATTGCAGATCTAGGTGTCTTGGAGCATGAAGGATCATTGAAGATTAGGTTACAAGCTTGGAGAAAGTTATTGGAGTTGTCCCCTCACTTGCAAGGTTATCTTCACAAAAAGGTCATCTAGAGGTCCAAAATCAAGGTTTTAAATCTGAAAATAGAGTGGAATAGAAAGAGCAGACATTGAAGACTAGATTTAGACTTTGAAGTTCCAAAAAACCCTAACTAGACTCATACGCCAGTCCTAGCATATGAGTCTCAATTTAGGTCATTTTTCATATTTTTGCTATTTTAGATACCCTTTTTCTAGAAACTAGTTCTTACACAAAAACCTAGATCTAGGACTGGTACACCCAGACTGGAGTATGAGTCCTAGTAATCTTAAATTTTAGATTAATTGGCATTTTAGACCTCCACTCAAGCTCTCTCAAGTTTCCAGGTGCTCCTCTATACTTTTCCAATTTGTTGTTCTGATTTATTTGCATTTATAGTTCATTTAATGAAGTTTCTTGCATCATTGAGTTCAATCATTAGATCTTGCATTTCATACATTTTTCCAAGCCCTAGCTTGGTGGTGAACCCTTCATTAATCTCTAAACATACCCTAGGATACCCTATTGCCAGGTCTCTTTCCCCTTTCCTCATTGGATTGAGATCTCTAGGGCATCCTTGAATGTGGAGTATAGAAAGCTTGTTGCCCTTAGTCCTAAAACCCAAGAGGCGACAATTTTCTATGTTTCAATTTGGAAAACTTGAAATTTCAATAACTCCTACTAATGTAAATAATTTTTTTTTAAAATATAAAAATACCCTATTGTAGATCCATATGTGTTGTTTTCAAAAATGTATTTATTTTAATAATTTAATTATTAATTATTATTTATTTTTAATTTTTCCTAAAAGTAGTTTATCAGCACAAAATATTAGGTTGATTACCATGTCAAGGAAAAATACTAAAACTTATTAAAAAAATAAAAATAATATGATGCACTAGATAAAAGAATCTATTTCAAGATGGTATAATTTTTTTCATTTTAAATAAATATTTAATATGAAAGTTGACATCCAATGGAAACAACTTTTTTTTTATTCACACATTTTAATATTTATTTAAAAACATATGTTTATCAAAATTGGAAAAAAATATATCCATGCACTAAAGTTTCATGTTATAAATACACACAAAAAAAATTGAAAGAAAAAAAAAATTACTATAAAAAGTTTGAGGTCTCATGCAACTTCATTTTTTAGCATTTTATCAACAACTAAATTATAGTGTTAATTTATTAAAAACTAGTTGAATTTTTTTTTTTTTTTTAAATAAAAATACAAACATAAAATATACTAAAAAAATACATATTTTACTAGTTTACATCATTTCAAAATTTAAAAAATATATGCCACTTTTTAGTGATTCAAGTTTAAAAGTTGGATCAGTGTTGGTCGTTTTCTTTATAAAGTGTGACACAACTTTGTGCCTTTACCTAGAAACATTGACACGAGTGAGGAATCTCGATAGAAGCACAAGATGGTTCCCTAATTAAACATCTTGGATTGGTTATGAATACAAAGGTTCACAAAACTAAACAAAGGTCCATATTTAGATAATTTCATTTAGGTTTCAACACATATTTTACCACCTTAGCTATGGTTTCCAAGAAATTTTATCTCATTATCCCCTTTAATTATATCATTATGATAAATTTAGGTTTGCATTTAACACCTCAATTATAACATGAGAATTTTAAGCTATACTTTTCCACCTTAATTATAATTTAATGGGAACTTAGGTTTTACTTTTCCACCTTAATTAAAAATTCATAAAATATAGGTTTTAATTCCCCACCTTAATTATAAATAAATAGTAAATTTAGGTTTTAATTTGCCACCTCAATTACATATTAACAAGAAATTTAAGTTTTAATTCACCACCTCAATTATAAATATATGAAAAAAATTATATTTTGATTTACTTAGTTGATTAAACACTAGCTTGAAATTTAGTTTACAATCATCCATAATTTATTTTAAAATTATATAGTAATATCAAACAACCACCCAATCTATCGCTTTAGGTTAATCTTTAAAAAAAATAGGGGGATTTTGCCTCTACATAGGGGATTCACAAGGATGTCTACAAATCTTTTTTCTATGACCAATTCTTATAGTAGAGCCTAGTGCTTACATGTCTATCACATAATGATGTCTTTCACTATGTTTATATGCTTTATCATATTTATATCTTTATGTTGATATCTTTCACTATGTTTATATGCCCTTATTTGCAACCAATTGAAGGGGGACATATAGGTCACTAGAATTTATTCTTGTGATTTATCTTATGTATTAACAAGCTTATTGTTTTGATTAAGGGGGAAAAGGAGGTTTTGAATGGACCCAAAACCATAGGTTTTGAATGGACCTTAAACCATTTACATACAAGTGTTGACAATGACCCGAAACCCACACAAAGAAGAACAAGTTGTGCAAGGAATCAACATAGACAACTAGCAGCAAACCAACAACAGATCGTAAGAGAAACAACATGACTACCTAGATCTACTTTAAACATAAGGTTTTGATGGGCACCTTAAACCCAAAGTAAATAGGAATTACAAAGGAGCTTGAATCCAAGAACAACATGAGATGGTCAGGCAACCATCAGCCTGAATTAGTTGGACTGTAGTACACCACTTACTAGCACTAACCAATAGTGAACAACCAGAGATAGTTAGGTATCCATCAGCCAAGACCATCCATATAGCAGCACAACACTTGACAACACCATCCAACAAAACCAAACTCCCCACCTCAATAGGAGAGTTAGGAATTAGGAAGAAACACTAAAGATTCTTAGCATAGACACCACACTAGTTAACCTGCAACACTAGCCTGACCTCCACCTCAATAGGAAGGGGCTCCCCTCTATAGGAGAGGAAGAAGTGAAACCAAAACCATAGAAAATAGACCTTCCCACTCGATCCACAACCCACCTCTTCACCTCAATAGAAGAGGGCTTCACCTCCAAAGAAGCAGTCTCCACCTCCAAAGAAGACCATAGCTAAAAAAATGATAGGAAGCATCTACACTGTAAGGAAAATTAGATGCGGAAACAATTCTCCTAATGTCAAAACCTCAGGGAAGAATGTAGATACACTTCTAAATTTTACAATTACAGTCAAATTGAGATGCACTTTGAAATAAATATCAGAAACAGAGTATTTGACAATCACACATGAACACCAGATATACATGGGAAAACCCTTACGGGAGAAAAACCCACCACACCAAGAGAAGTCACTTTGTATTACAGTAATAAAGATTACATTCAAGTTTTAGACTTATCTTTTTGATGTCTGTTTACAGTAGCATTCACCATGAACAATCTTGTATAGGAACCTTCAAGTTACAGTCTTTACAAATTAGAATACATCTACCAATCATACAACCACCCAACAATTCGTCGATGCAACCAACCGATCATAATCTGCAATCACAGAGTATAACCATGTGTTCCATGTCCGTCGAGTTTCCTCATACAACCATCACAATGAACAACCTTCCAATTGTTCAGATTTGACTTCTCTTATTGGTCCACGAGACTCCACATAGGACGGTCAAATGGTCAAAATAAATTCAAGCATTGTTGGCATCTCTATGAGACACTAACAGTGTCTCCCCGATTCCCAAAAGCTTCATACCGATGTCGCCAAGAGTTATCGTTATCGCCAAGATGTTTCACCGAGCTTACAACTTGTATCGGCTTCAGTTTTCCTTACGGCAAGACTATCGCTCTTGCCAAGACATCTCAACGAGCCTCCTTGTGTTACACCGAAGCACCAAACAATCGGCGAGACCTATCGCTTTCGCTAGCAGATCATAACGAGGTCCAAAAGTCTCATAGATGTGAGTTTACCATTTGGCAAGAGTATCATTCTTCACCAGGACCTCACGCCGAGTCACCAGGACCTCACGCCGAGTCACCAAAGGTTTTACCAAAGTCATTTGTTATACCGAGCTCTAAATAATAGTCGGCAAGACTTAACACCTTCGCTGAGAGGTTTCTCCGAGATCTCTATTGTCACCCCGAAGTCATCAATCAGTCGCCAAGACATATCACCTTCGCCAAGACATTATGTTGAATACACACAAGTCATACTGAGCACCAAGCCACAGTCGGCAAGACTTACGTCCTTCACCGAGAGATCATATCAAACTCCAAGACTTACCTCAAAGGCTCCAACATAAAGCATTGTCGGTGAGACATGTTACTTTCACTAAGACTTCTCACCGAGCTGTCATAGGTTATCCTGATGACTTCAATGCGTATCCGGTCGGCGAGACTTTCCAATGTCGCTGGAACTTCTTCCCGAGTGTTGAAGTCACTCCGTAGTTCCCCCGGTCTCTATGAGTCTCCCCAACGCCCAATTGAATGGCTTGTCAGCCAAAGATGTTCATGCAGTAAGAGGTCACAGCGATAGACTCCAAAGAGTAACTGTTCGGCAAGACTCCTACAAGGTCATAGCGACCTGTGCAAAACATGATGCTACCAATCTGCTAGTCGGCCAGACATGATGGATGTCATACCGAC
>VDFB02105785.1:543172231-543292089 GCA_007258455.2 Sequoia sempervirens | reverse complement strand
AAGTGATCAGTTGAAGAAAGAAAATGAAGACATCACTGAACTAAATGTGCAAGTGGAAGAAAAGAATTGAAGAATGTTAGAAAGCTGAAATCTAGAGAAAGATTGATGAATGTACAAAGCTTGAACATGAAGTGGTAACCCTAAGGTCTGACTTGGAGAAAGCAAGAGCCCATGAGGAAAAATTCAAAACAAGTACTACAAAGCTTGATGAGTTAATTGCATTTCAAAAACTAGGTAAGAATAAAGGTGGTCTAGGACTTGAAGAAGGACAAAGCTCAAAGGAAAATCAGACCTCTAACAAAGATGACATTCAAGGGAAGACTCAAGGAAATAATAGAAAGATCAAGAACTAAAGAAGCAGTACTTGAAGAACTCCCATCTGACAACCAAATGCTCAAAGGTACCCATCCTTTAATGGTATTTTTTTTCATGCAATAAATTTGGTCATAGGGCATCAAAATGTAGAAGTAGAATAAATCAGAATGTTGGATTCTTTGTTGGACAATGTTTTTCCCGCAAGAAAATTGGACATAGAGCTACTGAGTATAGAAGTCAGATAATGATGATGAATAGATTCAATACTAGTAGAATGATTCAATCTTTTCAAGGCTATTGCTATACATGTTATGTTTTTAGACATAAAGCTAACCAATGTAGATCAAGGATAAATACAAATCAGTTTGGTCAGAGAAATGTTGTGTGCTACACTTGAAACAAACTAGGACATATTTCAAAATTCAGCAAGAGCAAGAATGGAAAGAAACCTGATCCGGAACAAAGGAATATAAGCCTAAAGTGGATCCAACTAAAGTAAAAAAGGAAATGGAGAAAATTTGGAAGAGAAAGGAAGAACCTAAGAATAAGGATGAATCAAATGAATATGTACCTACATCTGGTGGAAATACTTCTTGTAAAATGTAAATCTAGTAGTGGATTTAGGGGGAGCAGTTATAGAGAAATATAATGAACCCCCAATATAAGAAGTGTCAAGAAGTGACACAAAGATATGTGATGCAGAATGATTTATTGAAGATGATGAAAAATATTTCGATAGAAAACGTACAAATTTGGAGATTTGTGAAGCATTTTAGGTTTCATAGTGTATTTCATGAGGTATTTATTAGCTTTTTCAAGTGGGATGCATTAAATGTGAAATTAGGGAAAATCAATGAGGCATAAAGTGAAAACTCAAGTCGAGTTAAATATTTTTTACACATTCAAAAGGAAGCAAAGCGAGTTGAAGCAAGTTGAAGGTGATTTAGAGTATCTAGCATCAAACCCTAGTTTCCATTGAAGCTTGAAAAAGGTATTTACAATTATCTATACTTCGTGGGTTTGAATTAGAAGCAATTTCCATAAGCATATACAAGTAAATTGAGGGAAAAATGGCCACTCCTACTGTTCTTGAGACTTTTGAGAGACCCCGACCAAAATTTAGAAGATTTTCCTATAAGGTTTATGAAATGGATCCTGTAGGTGCGTTTTCACATATTTCGAGTCATGTCTTGCCCACTGAGGATACCCGAACCTACATTCATGAAAAACTAGAAGAATTTGACCATCAGATGCTCAAGGATCAATGGCTAAAGGAGCTAGTTGGAAATGATTCCTCCGTGAAGCTAAAATATGAAAACCTAGTACGAAAGAAGCTAGATGTATGGAATTTGTTCCCAAAATTTTATGGTAATATGGATTCAAAGTTTGTAAGGATGGAACTTAGTAGAGTGCATGATAAATTCATATGGAAAAGCGTAGGTGGAGTAATTACCAAGGAAGTGATTAAATCCATGACTAGTCTCTATGACACTAGACCTGTACCAATGCTAAAATTTGTAAAGAATGATATGTTCATGAAGCTAATTGGTACTACATATGATGAAAGAGCACTGACAACAAAGCCCATTACAAACCCTACTGTGAGATATTCTATAGTCATGATTGGTCAAAAATTCTACTTTACCAACAGAGGTAATTCAGTGTCTACAACTAAAATTTATGTTGCATATGACATGGTGGTTAATGGAAGGGATTATGATTTATGTGAGTTATTCCAAAAGTAACTTATGGATAACCTAAACCAACCTAAGACAAAGAAACATCCTTTCAAGTTTGGTACATTGGTGGTATGTCTGCTATTCTATTTTCTGAGAAAGTTACCTGGAAAGAAAAATATTATATGAAATCACAACAGATTGGTGGCACATCAAATCTTTTAATATTTATATAGCCTTGGAGATTTCAAAGCATAGAATGATTCCCTACTTGCATTCTTCATAGTCTTTCAGAAAAATATGTATGAGAGAGATAGAGTTCCAAGGAGACTAGTAAAGAGGTATGCAAAGGATATAACTTTTCTGGTGTCCATTGATGAATGCATTATAGAGGTAGTAGAGCCTAGGAATCTATGGATAGATCCTCTAGGATATGAAATTGATGATCAAATAGTTGAGGGATTGATTGAAATGTTGTTGACTAGTCTGAAGGATCCCTCTATGCCTTGTCATGGTACATATGAAGAGAATTCTACCAAAGTGCATTTAGAGACTTCAACACCTCAAAGGGCTAAAAGAGTAAATAAAAAGGTTGAGGAATTCTTTTGAATGCATTCATTGTCTAAGGATGATGTTGATAGGTTTAGGGAACTTGCAGAAGAGAAAAGGACCAGATCAATTGAAGTTCCCTCTAGACCTAGGAGATTAGGAATAGCATCCTCATCTTCCTCTGTAGTACCAACAACACCCAGTGCAACAACAACAGTGAAAGGTAAGAAGTCAAATCATAATACTCCTGCAATTAATATAGTTGTATCCTCTGGACCCAACACCAGAGCCTCTAATAAGAGAAATTTACCCCCTGTTGTACCATCTACCACCCCTAAAAATAGAGTAAAAATGATGTAGATCATGGTGGGCTTCACAAGTTTTCAAAGATACAAAGCATTGATTTTGATAGATCACTAAAACACTCACAAACTCTCTTCAATGAAACATGTTCTTCAAGGCTAAAAGGCACCAAAAAATGGAATTAAGACCCAAATCACTTACTGAACCCTTAATACACCTTGGACATCATGAACATGATAGGTTTGGACAATACAAGCCCCCAAGAACACTGTCTCTACACTTTTTCCATAGTTCACCTTTAAGAAGCCTAATTGCTTGTAGTAATCCCAAATGACAAAATCAAGTGTAACTTTCCGAAATGTTTGAATCTCCCAAAAAAAATATAGTTTCAAGTGCCCATTATGGCCTTCTTAAACATATTAGGAAACCAAATATACTTACTTTCAAAAGTAACCTCATAAATTTGACTATCCTGTTGTCGTAAAGGCCTAATTTAGCTTATTTCCATGAGGGTTTATTGGTTCTCTATATCTCTGGACTCAAAAATCCTCACCAAATTCTTAGACACATCATATATGGTCTAAACATGCTTATTAAACTATTTCCCACTATGTTCCAAAGCCTTTTTAATAAACCCTAGCTTCTAGCCATCAATTCAAGCATGAAAATCATGAAAAATCACCTAAGGCAACAACAAAACTTATGCAACTTGCTTTCCCCTACACCTGAAAACACAACCAACTTGGAAAACACCCTAATATAATCAATTGGACCACTGATTTACAAAGATTTCCATTGGTGGGATGGCTTTTTATTCCCTTTTTAGACTCTCAAACCCTTAAAATGAGGGTTTCAAGGTAGTTTATAGAAAAATGACTCAAAAAAGCTTAAATCTTAATGAAATTTCCTAAAATCAAGTTTATTTGAGAGATAATACACTACTCTATCAAAAACCAATAAATATTATGGCCTGGTGATGTTGTACAAGCTGTACAATTCTTGCATAAATAAGGAAAATGTTGAAATCTGCAGGAAAACAAAGTATTTATTCAAAAATTATTCAAGATACAACTTTTTTATCCCTTTCCTCGCCTTCACAAGGATATTTAAATGTTACAATAGTTATATTTTCTTCCCCTTGATTTTCCAATGTCCAAAACCCTTCCCTTTACAAAGTGACTCTTCATATTCCATTTCTTGCACTTTTTGCAATTTTGACAATATTTGACAACTTGACCATAAAATCTCATAAAAACCTAATAAAATGATTCAAATACATTAAAATGGTCCAAATATGACCTCATTACAATCATAATATGATTAAGACTCAAATATTACAAGATTTCCTCATGGATGCATGAAGTTTATATAGCGCCCTGCACCAAAAACAAAAGGCAAGTAGGAAAAGGAACTTGAGTGATGCTATGTAAGAAGAGATAGACCTTGAATTGAAAGAGGAAATCTAGTTGAAAAGGAACAAAAGAAGCATTGTCTTCGCCAACAATGAAGAAGTTGAGACCCCAAAAAATGTTGATATCTCATTTGTTGAAGAGATATAAGATGAAATGGAAGCTTTCAAAATCCATGTACATGAGAAGAAGGGTGAAGAGGGTGCATTAGAACCTATGGAGAACATGCCCAACTATTCTCTAGTAAGAGAAAACTCTCCTTTTGAAATGGAATCTTTAGTAAATAATATGATAGAGTCTGAGGATTTGCTAGCTACTGCTAAGTTTTTTGATGAAGTTCATGAAGAGGATAAGCAAACGATTGTAGATGATTTCATTCGATACATGGTTATTTTTAATGAGACTATGGAATCTATAAGGAAGAAGGTGACTAAAAAATGTGTGGGAAGCATTAGTAAATATAAGGAATGAAGCTATAACTATTTAGGACAAAATCAAAATTGATGCCTTAAACAAATATGGATCCTCCTTATCTGAGGAAGATGTTGCTACCTTGCTAAAAGAATTTTCCCAGTTGTTCAGGGTTAAACAAAAAATCACTCTTTTGATGACTAGAGAGAAATGAAATGTCAAGAGGTTAAGGCAAGAAACTCATGATTCAGTAAGGGAATTAGCAAATAATTATGGGATGAGAACCAGTTCTTCATCTCATACAACTCAAGCACAGGAACCGGTTATTGTCAAGGTCATTGGCATAGAAGTAAAGGAACATCCTATTTTAAATAAGGTTGGTGATGAACATGCTATCTCGAATATATCTTCCCCTTTGAAAGATACAAAAGATACAACAAACAAACACATTGATGAATAGAAAAAAGGTGATACCGGTAACAATCCAAAAGAACACAATGAGAATAGTGGAAATAGGGAAGAAGAAGACATGAATAAAAATGAATGAAACAAAGGTAAAAAGAGAAATTGTGGTAGAGGTGATGAAGATAAGAAGGAAGAAAAAAAAAAAGACAAACCTTCAGGAAAACCCTCCGAAGAGGAAGAAGAAGAGAAAGAAGAGAATAAAGAAGATTCAGAAGTTGGAAGAAGTGAAGAAGAACTGTCAAAGACTACTGAGCCATCAAAGCCATTTAGAGAATCATCTGGAATTACTCTTAAAGGTCTGTTGACAGGGAAAACAAGGATTGAGCCCATGCTACCACCTCAATTGATTCAACTTCCATCACTTCTAGCACTACATGGATCTAAGTGAGATCTTGTTGGTTGAGAGAATAAAGATTTGTGGCACTTTTCTTAACTCTGGTACATAGGAAATGGTTGAAACTTATCAAAGATGGATTGAATTAGTAAATGATGGAATCAAGGCTTTACAAGAGATAGTTCCTATTACTACAATTGATGACTCCCTAGCCCTTGTTGAGAACCTGAAGCTTTTAGTTGATTCAATCAAAGAATACAACTCTAGCCTTAAGAAGAAGACTGAGAAATAGGTTGAGTCAAGAGTTTTGGAGAAAAGGTTACTTGTACTAACAAATAAATGTGCAATTGCACATAGAAGAGTAATGTAAATTATGAAAGAGGTAAGGGATTGTGATGAGAAAGCTCAAACATTTTTGTATATTGCTTGTGGTGGCCTGATGTCACTCGAGGCATTAAAGACCTAATGGACTTAATAGAGTCTCAACTTGCAAATGCCTTCCAAAACCTAAAAAATCACATATGACAACAACTATACTATCTAGACTTCTATTGCAAACTTGCAGAGAAATTTTTTCACCTTATAGAGGTAGAAAGAAGATGCAATAAGGTGGTTTGGACAAATTGGAGATTTGGTTATGTCTAGACGCATCCCTATATCATATGCCCTGGTGGATGAAAAGAAAATTGAAAAGATGAAACTCAATCCATCCACTTGAAAGGAGAAGGATTCTTAGTTGAATTGTAATCATTGCATAAAACTCTTGTCATATCGAAGGGGATCTGGGATGAAGGAAAACTAGCTTGGGAAGCTATTCTCAAGGAATTACAAGGTGCTTCTAGTTAAGAGTTTTTTTACATTTATTTTTGTTTATTTTTGAGTTCATCATCGGGACACCCTTTGTCCTTGATGTCAAAGGGGGAGAAGATAGGGTTATAGGAGAAGATACTGTTGTGAAGAAAAAAATGTTTTTATCTTGGAGAATTTTTTTTTAGTTTGTATGGTTGAAAGGGGGAGTGAAGATCATTTTTGAGATCCATTTTTGGCACATGTTGCCATCAATGAAAAGGGGGAGATTGTTGGAAGAATAAATAAGAATCCCTCTGGTGTGTTTTCATTAATGCCAACATTTGGTTGGTGACAGTTTTTGTCCATCTGGTAAACTATTTTTTCTATTATTTTGATCCAGTAATTTGGTCCAGAACTGCTCACAGTGGAAGATCACTCCATGAGATTTTAATATATTTTTAAGGACTACTAATTGCATCTCTAGAAAAAATTTCAGTGATTTTGGTCAAATGAGATGAAAGATATAAATGACAGAAGTTTTGCTTATAGTATTTTGCTTAGTATTGGTACAAAATGGTATGGATCTTCTTCTGGACAACATAGTTAAGTGGTGTACACTTCGTGGATGATTTAAACATATCCTTATTAAGTTTGATCAGACTTAATTCATGTCTTGCATGTTTGGTTTTGAAGAAAATAAGTTTTGGGTTGAGCTGACAAGCTACACTTGAATGAAGTATGTGTACATCTAATTTGGCCGACCTAATTTATGTATGAATATGTAATGGCACATATATATGAAACTTTTTTTTATTGAGCAGGTGTAGAAGAGTGATATGTGATATGTAATAAGTAGTAATGTGTGGCTATGTGATATTGTGTGAAGTTGTATGTTTTTTTTGTGAACCTGCAAATCAGTGCATGATTTTGTTTTCCAAAAATTAATTGGAACTAAACTCAACACACAAAAGGTGTATTCCATCAGTTCATCTTTTTGGTAGTGAGCCACACTTGTTTTTGTAATCATTTTAGGCTGCGAGCCTTTCAAGGAAAGTGTGTCCTGACACTGTTCCCTTAATATCTTATGATTGGTTGTAACATATTGTGAGTTAATCCTCACTATGATTTTTCCCATTTTTGGTTTTCCATGTAAAAATCCTAGTGTTCATATGTCATGTGATGTTATGATTCCTTTCATGTTTTTGTTTTTAGTTGCACAACTAGATATATTTTAATTATTGAATGGTTATCAGTTAAATGGTTTAGTAGAATACTAATTCACCTCCCTCTTAGTATTCTAGGTGTTCAACAGAAGGTGCATGAAACATTCCAAGGCTTGTCCTCCACACGAGCGAACATGCATAAAAGGTAGTGATCATTATAAGCCACTTCTTGGAATTGTCATGAAAACATATTTTATATGATCATGGGTGTCACCCTTCCCTTTGTATTTGTAAAAAATAGGTATCTAAAAGTGCTGAGGGAAAAGTATTATTGATATGAAACAATCAAATAGGTAGGGGCACATGTCTTCAACCTTAAATTGTTTCTTTGTGGTTCCCACTTGTAAATTCTTAATGATCAACTTCTTGTCTTTCCACTATTGATCAAGAACCAATGTAGGTAGGGTAACTACTTGATTAGCACTTGGTGATGTAATGTATTAGATATGGGAGTGATGATTAAGGTATGATGGATTGGATTATGGGTTTAAGGATAATGAATCAATATAAGAAGTGTATTTTGGTTGGGTAGTGTGGAATATATGGTATGGGGGATACATAAGATGGTTGTGGGATAAAGGATGTGAAGGTTTACAATATAGAGGAGGGTTGATGGATGTAAGGAGGAGGTGCTTGAGGGATATGAGATAAAATTATTTTTGAATATGGGATGAGGATGGTTGGGGGACACAAGAGGAAGAGGGTTGTAGTATTTAAGATGAGGATGGTTGAGGGATATATGAGGATATAGGTTGAGTGGTATATGTAGAGGATGAATGATGGGAATAGGAAGAAGCAAAGACATGTTATGATGAAGGAGCTTGAGATAGGTTGTAGGATGGGATACAAGAAGGAATGGAGAATAGGATAGATGTAAAGATAGGAGGTAGAGTTCCAGAAACATGGACCATCATTCCTAGTGTAGATGATGAAAGGAATTGAGTGGAATTTGTGAAGTGGGAATAAGGTTATAGCCCAATAATATGATGGGTGTGGCAGATAAAGTAGGGACATAATTATGGGAAAATGGGAGTTGAACCAATAAACTATTACCAAGGATCAAGTCTTGTGCTTGTGGAAGTAGGTTATCCCACAAATTATCAAAGAAAGGTTCAAGAGAATTTTTTCTAACAATACCTCCCAATTTAGATATATCAAAGTCGCAGAGGATTTTGACACATCAATTAATGAGCTCTTCTAATATCGATTCTTTCCTATGTTCTAGGGTGATCCCACAATATTGGTTTACAATTTCCTTCATGAAGAAAAATTGCAAAAATGCTCTAAAGGTTTTTTTTAGGTTTTTAGGGGCTCTCTCAAAGGGGGGGTCACTTGATCCCCCCTTTGAGAAAAATCCTTTGTGATTTCATCCCCTTTTTGGCACATTTTTTTAATGAAATCAAAGGAAAATTGCAAAAATAAGGGGTTTGAGTGAACCCCCTTCACTCGAAGGGGTTTAGGAGGGTTTGCTCAAAGGGGGGTTCACTTGAACACCCATTTTTTCCCTTCTCCCTCTCCTCTAGCAATTTTTTGCAAAAAATTTCCTTTATGAGCTTGGGTTGAAGATGAAAATGGAATCACCTTCACATACCCAACTAGATGATGGTATTCCTCGAAACAAGCTAACCATCAAATATAATTTTAATATATTTGGTTTTATTATGTTTTTTTTTAGTTTAATTAAACATAGGGTTTTCACCAAAAATAAAGCTCTCTATTCTGCACATGTGGAAAAATAGTAGATTATAAAAAAAAATCTGAAAAATATGCCTGTGCTAGGTATTGATGTCCTTGATCCAGCAAAATAAAATTGAATTTTGATACATAAATTTTTTTATGTTGTATTCAGTCTGCCTATGTCTAAATTGTAATTGGTTTGACTTCAAAACTTAATTAAGATTTTTTTTTGTAATAAAATAGTATGAAACCAAATGAACATGCTAGATATTGTAGTTGTAAATCTAAATTGAAAAAATTAGAATTTTATCCTTCATAGAAAAAAAGTTATGTTGTTTATGGTGAATATCACTCTTAAAAAATGGTGTTTACTATTAAAAACTAGTTTTCGAAGGAGATGGAAAAAGAAATGCAATCTAATTCCATTTTTTAAAATATATATATATATATATATAATTTATATAATTTATAGAAAAAGTGTCACAAATCATTAGTTTGCATCATCTTCAAATTCCTCATGGTTTAGCAGTGATAGGTGCACGAAAGTGAAGATTTAGTTAAAAAAAATCTATTTCAATGTCAATTTTGGCCAAAAAGTGTAAACCACTATTGTTGGATCACCTTATATCACTTGTTAAATCAAATATCTACTTTAAAGTTTGTTTATGAAGTCCTGGAACCTAGGAGAAAACTTGAGTTGTGCTACCATTTCCTATTCAATTGATTATTTTGGCATATTTTGTGGGTTTGATGTTTCTCCTCCTAGATTCAAGTAATAAGGATGGTCATATCTAAACATTCTCATAGTCCAAGATACTTGTTACTCCATTTTTTCTTTGCCCAAAATTGTGTCACAATCAATGAAAGTGGGCTATACAAATGTGATCAATTAGATGAAGTTAAATTTGATTGGATCTATTTGAAATGCAAGGGCCTGATTAAAGTGATGGAATGATTAGATGAGTGGTTGATTATATCCTCTTAACTATGGTCAAGATCCTAGGTTAAATTTTGACACAACCATGGTAGGAGGGTCCTCAAAGTGAACAATCTGGATTGTGTAGCAAGAGTAACACAACAAAAGCAATAAAAAATATGGAGGCAAATGTAGATACAAAAATTATCCTTAATATAAATCTCAATTACATTCAGCCAACAACATCTAGGCTTACAGATTCGGCTCACAAGCATGATATAACATGTTCAATATTACAACCTTCCAATATGCTCCTATATGTGAGCTGAACTCTTACAATTCAGAACAATCTTAACCTACTCAATCAACTACTAACTCCCCTTCCCATTCTCATGATCGATTACAAGATTTATACTATATCCATGCTTCTCGAAATATTTGCGTCAGCCAAAGATCATTGCATTAACCAAGGAAGGAAAATGTAACGTGTGCATGAATAGGCTGGCCTCAAATTTGAATTACTCTATCAACAGGTGCATAGAATGAAGTGTGGACCTATAAGGAAGGTCAGGGACACTCCATGGAACATTTGAAATCACACCATTAAGATCCACAAGTCACAGGGATGATCCACAACGATCAAATTAACCGATAGGCTTGGAAACTATTCCAGTGTTGATTCAAGAAACTGCCATGAAATTTTGGAAGTGATAACTTGCCAAAAAATGATCCAATCATGCCCAAATCTTGGAGTAAGGAAAATGAACATTTCCACAATGTACACAAAGATCCACAGGGTTTGGTGAGCAACTATAAAGAAATACCAAATCCACCAACTTGAACTAAACAAAGAAAAAAATAAGAACAAAACATCTGGGCTTACAGATTCTGCTCACAGGCCTGATATAACATGTTCAATATTACAACCTTCCAATATGCTCATGTATGCGAGCTGAAATCTTACAATTCAGAAAAATCTTAACATACTCAATCAACTACTAACTCCCCTTCCCATTCCCATGATTGATTACAAGCTTTATACTAGATCTGTGATTCTGGAAACATCCGTGTCAGCCAAAGATCATCACATTAACCAAGGAAGGAAAATGAAACCTATGTATGAATAGGTCGGCCTCAAATTTGAATTACTCTATCAATAGGTGCATAAAATGAAGTGTGGACCTATAAGGAATGTTGGGGACACTCCATGGAATATTTAAAATCACACCATTAAGATCTGCAAGTCATAGGGATGATCCACAACAATCAAATTAGCTGATAGGCTTAGAAACTATTCTGGTGCTGGTTCAAGAAACTACCATGAAATTCTGAAAGTGATAACTTGCCAGAAAAAGATCCAATCAGGCCCAAATCTTGAAGTAAGGAAAATGAACATTTCCATGAGGTACACAAAGATCCATAGGGTCTAGTGAGAAACTATGAAGAAATACCAAATCCGCCAACTTGAATTGAACAAAGAACAAAATAAGAACAAAACTGAAAGAAAATATTTTTAGTTGATGCAAGATTGGCAAGAACCAATGATGCTCCTGCATTAGACATCTGAGGTTATTGAAAAGTGAGTCCCTCACTTTGCTAGGGCTAAAGGAAAACCAAGATGGTCTACCTCATCTTGAGAAATCCAAGAAGAATCTTCCACTAGTCTACCTTTCCATTTCACAGGATACTCTTTGTATTGTCTTCCTCGAGTCTTTCTCCCATCTCTAATATCCAAAATCTCTTCAATCTCATCTGACTGCTGCTTAGGAAACTGGTGTTCCAATCATACTTCACTGTCTTCTCTGAATTTTGCTTCATGGTACTCATGTAGGTCTGCAATGTTGAATATCGGTGATATACCCATGCCATCCGATAACTCTACTTCATATGCATATCATGAATCAAATTTCCTCAAAATCCTATAGGGCCAAACTTCCTCATCTTCAGCTTACTATATGTTCCAACTGGAAATCTTTCCTTTCTCAAATACACCATCACCTCATCTCCAACCTCAAACTCCTTATGTCTCCTCTTTTCATCTATTTTCCCCGTATACTTTCAGTAGATGTCTTCCAATTGCTGCTTCACTTGAGTATGCAACTTCTTCATGTGTTTTGCAAATTATTTTGCTTTTGCACTCCTCTTATCTTCTGTATTGATGTCACTCAACTCTAATATACCTCTAGGATGAACTCCAGTAACAATCTCAAAAGGTGTCTTTCCTGTACTCCTGTTCATTTCATTATTGTAAGCAAACTCTGCTTGTGCAAGGACTAAATCCCAACTTCTAGTCTTCTCTCCAACCAAACATCTCAATAAATTCCCTAAACTCCTATTCACTACCTCTATCTATCCATCAGTCTATGGGTGAAATGTAGAACTAAACTTCAAATCTATCTTCAGCTTCTTCCAAAGTGTTCTCCAAAAGTAACCAACAAATTTTGTATCCCTATCTGAAACTATACTCCTAGGTAATCCATGCAATCTGATCACTTCTTTGAAAAACAAGTTTGCTACATGCACTACATCTGTTGTCTTCTTACAAGGTATAAAATGTGCCATCTTATAAAATCTTTCTACTACCACAAATACAGAATCATTACCTCTTTGTGTCTTTGGTAAACCAAGTATGAAATCCATACTGATATCTTCCCAAGGTCTCTCTACAACTGTCAAAGGCTTATACAATCCAATATTTTGACTATTCCCTTTTGCAACTTGAAAAACTTTGCAACTCTGCACAGATTTGCTAACATCCTTATGAATCTGCGGGCAAAAGCAATTCTCACTTACCAATGCTACTATTTAATCAATTCCAAAGTGTCCTGACATTCCTCCACTATGCTTCTCTTTCACCAAGTTATCTCTCATTGAAATCTGGGGTATAGACAACCAATTACCTTTGAACAACATATCCTCTTGAATGAAATAATCCAACCACTAACTTCTATCCTCTGAAATAGGTTCTTTACAAGCTTTCCAAGGTTCTACAAAATCTAGGTCTTCCTCATACAAGTTCTTCAATTCATCAAAGCCTAATACTTCCACTCTCATCTCTGTCAGTAAATTACTTCTCCTACTCAAAGCATCAACAACTCTATTTGAATTTCCACTCCTATGCTTTAAAACAAAAGTATAACTCTGTAGGAACTCCACCCATCTCATGTGTCTCTGATTCAACTTACCTTGACTATTTAAATATTGCAATGCTTGATGATCTGTAAACAACACAAACTCCTTAGGCAACAAATAATGTCTCCACTTCTTCAAGGCTTGGACTATGGCATAAAATTCCTAATCATAAACTGAATATCTTCTCCTAGCATCATTCAATTTCTCATTGAAGTAAGCTACTAGTCTCCCTTCTTGACTCAACATTGCTCTAATTGCACTTCCACTTGCATCACAGTCTACTTGAAATAACTTATTGAAATATGGTAAAGCCAACACAGGTTGCTCAATCACCTTCTGCTTCAACAACTCAAAACTTTGGTCTGCTCCAGACGTCCATCTAAAATCCTTTCTATCTCTTCTCATTGTTTATGTCATAGGACTGCAAATAGAACTGAAATTCCTAATGAACTTTCAGTAGAAACTAGCCAAACCATGAAATGATCTTACCTCTCCAATGCTTTCAAGTGTAGGCCACTCAACAATTGCTTTCACCTTCTCAAGATCCATCTTCAATCCATCCACAGAGATTACAAATCCCAAATATACCAACTCCTCCATGAAACTACACTTCTTAATGTTTATCGACAATTGCTCTTCTCTTAATCTCTACAAAAATTGTCTGATATGCAACAAATGTTCTTCTCTACTCTTATTGAAAATCAAGATGTCATCCAAGTAAACAATCAAAAACTTACCCAAGAATTTCTTCAATACCTCATTCATCAACCTCATGAAAGTACTTGGTGCATTTGTCAATCCAAAAGGCATCACCAACCACTCATACAATCATTCATTTTTCTTGAATGATGTTTTCCACTCATCCCCCTCTCTGATCCCGATCTAATGATATCTACTCTTTAAATCTATCTTTGTAAAGTATCCAGCTCCACTCAAACAATCCATAATGTCATCCATCTGGGGCAAAGGAAATCTATACTTCACTGTGATCTTGTTTATGGCTCTAAAATCTATACACATTCTCCATTCTCCATCCTTCTTAGGTGCCAACATAACAGGTATTGCACAAGGACTTAAAATTTCTCTTATCAAACCTTTCCTCAAAAATTCTTGCACTTGTCTATGCAACTCTTCATTCTCTACAAGTGTCATCTGGTGTGATGCTTTATGAGGAAAACTAGCTCCAAGAATCAGATCCATGCAATGACTAATACTCCTGAAAGGTGTAATCCATCAGGTACATTATCCAAAATGATCTCCCCATACTCTGTCACTAACTCCTTTATCTCTTTCAGTTGTTCTTCTACATGCTTCAAATCTTTGATCTTCTTAGGAACTAAGGCATAACACACATTCTCATGTCTCAATCCATCAAGGAATCTTATTCCATCAACTAAACAAACTCTAGTACTCATACAAACCTCAACTATAGGGACATCTTCCAAAGGCAACAAAATTTGTTTCATCCCATTAGAACCAATAGTATATATATTCTCCTTTCCATCATGAATGGCCTGTCTATCACATTTCCAAGGCCTTCCCAACAAAATATGACATATATCCATAGGCATGATATCACACAGATCTTCATCATGGTAATTTCCTATCTTCAAATTCACCAAACATTGTTCCCTTACCAAAATCTTATGCTCATCTTGAATCCAAGCTATCTGATAGGGCTTCGGGTGTTTCAACCTTTCTAACTTCAATTTGGTCACCATCTCTTCAGAAACTAGGTTCTCAGAACTTCCACTATCCACAATCACCTTGCAACATTTACCACCTACCTTGCATCTAGTTTGAAACAAATTCTTTCTCTGCAATGGTTCCATTTCTACTTCACTTTGTAACAATATTCTGTTTATTAGATGATACTGATCCTCAACAAAATTTGTTCTCCTATTATTCTCAGTCTTTCTGCTTTTCTCTCCCTGATTACATTCAAATGCTCTATGTCCTTCTCCCCCACTATTTTCTCCTTATCATCCTTTCTATAACCTTCATTCTGGTAACCACCATATCCTCCTCTTCTATAAGAGTTTCCATCGCCTCTATGATACGAATTATCATTCTTACTAACCTCCTTATCCTTATTTTGATCTGCAAAAGGTCCTCTTCCTCCTCCAACAAAATTTATTCCTCTCTAAAATCTTCCACCTCTTCCTCTTTGTCTCTATTCATGTCTTTTATTCAACTTCTCTTCTACTTTTAGGGCACATTGATATGCCTCTTCCACACTCTGCAAATTAATCAAACTAATCTCATCTTGTATAGATGACCTCAAACCATTCACATATCTGGCTACTTGCTCAATCTCATCCTCTGAATGTCCAGATCTAATATTGCACACTTATAGAACTCCTCAGTATACTCTGTCACACTTGAATATTTCTGCTTTAGATTTTGCAACTTTAAGAACAAACTAATTTGATAGTCCGCAGGCATAAACTTTGTCTTCAACTTATTCACCATCTGATCCCACAACTTTATCTTCTCTTTTCCTCTTCTTTTCCTATCTTTCTGCAAATGTTCCCACCAAAAGGATGCATGTCCTCTCAACTTTGTACAAGAAAAATTCACCTTCTTATCTTCAATGGTACCCTCAAATTCAAAATACTTTTCCATCTTTGTAATCCAATCAAGCAATTCTTTTGAATCCAACTTACCATTATAATCTGGTCGGTTGAAATGTGGTTTTGTATTCACTCTGATTAAGGCTCTTATGAACCTCTCTTCTCCTTGATTGAGACCAAGTTGCTCTTCTCTTCCTCTTTCATCCTAAACTTCTACCTCTTCATCACTCGCATCATCAACTGGCCGACCTCTTCTCTGGGTCATTTCAACTGCATCTAATTTGGCAGCAATTCCTCTCAACATCTCCATTAAAGTTGAGTCTGCATTTCCATGTGCTCCATTCCCTCTAACATTTCTTCTTCCTGCCATCTTCACACAAGTCCTGTACAGCTACAAGTCGAATCCTCAATCCACCACCCCACAAAAAAATTTCTATAGGACTTCGTGAATCCTGACGACCTCACACAGATCGAACCTTGCTCTGATACCAATCTGACGTAGCCACGATAGGAGGGTCCTCAAAAAGAACAATCCAGACCGTGCAACAAGAATAACACAATGAAAGAAATAAAAAATATGGAGGAAAATGAAAATTAAAAAATTCTCCTTAATAGAAATCTCAATTACATTCGGTCAACAACATCCAGGCTTACAGATTCAGCTCACAGGCCTGATATAACATGTTCAATATTACAACCTTCTAATATGCTCCTGTATGCAAGCTGAACTCTTATAATTCAGAACAATATTAACCTACTTAATCAACTACTAACTCCCCTTCCCATTCTCATGATTGATTACAAGCTTTATACTATATTCGCGATTCTAGAAACATCCAAGATCATCACATTAACTAAGGAAAATGTAACGTGTGCATGAATAGGTCGGCCTCAAATTTGAATTACTCTATCAATAGGTGCATAGAATGAAGTGTGGACCTATAAGGAAAGTCGGGGACACTCCATAGAACATTTAAAATCACACCATTAAGATCCAAAAGTCATGGGGACGATCCACAATGATCAAATTAGTTGATAGGCTTGGAAACTATTCTGGTGCCGGTTGAAGAAACTGCCATGAAATTTTGGAAGTGATAACTTACCGAAAAAAGATCCAATCATGCCCAAATCTTGGAGTAAGGAAAATTAACATGTCCACGATGTACACAAAGATCCACATGGTCTGGTGAGAAACTATGAAGAAATATTGAATCTTCCAATTTGAACTGAATAAAGACAAAATAAGAACAAAACTGAAAGAAAATATTTTTGGTTGATGCAAGATTTCCAAGAACCAAGGATGCTCTTGCATCAAAGTTTATTTGAATGGATTTCCCTACTTGAGATAGGTTGAGTTATCAAGCTAAGGAGATATCGATGCAAACTATACCTTTGGCTCAAGGTGAAATAGTTTAGACAATGGATTACTAGTTCTTGAGATTGGAAAAGATCTCAAGGAAGTATTGCAACTGGTGATTTGATTAAAATTTATTAAATCAATTGTTGTTGATGTTTGATATGTGATACTAGATGATATGAGCATTGATCAGATGTGTTTAACTATGTCCTTGTTCTAGGATGATTTTTTGACTTAATTTATGATGCTTGAGATGAAAAAAATGAATCATTTTGGTTGGATATGGAATGGAAAAATAATTTTCTTGTAGTTTTGGACTCAAGAGAATAATACCTTTTCTTTACCTAGAAATTAGATCTCTATTTTCTATATGGGAGTGGATTCATCGAACACAAATTGGATTCAATGATCTACGAAACATAATTGTTGATATAAAGTATGACTATTTTCAAGTGGTTGTAGTTCAAATTTTTTGAAGGGAAATAGACACTCTTAAAAGCAAAGAGGATTTCATGATTTAGACATGGGTTTAATGAAATATAGTTTGAAAAAGATTTGAAAAATACTGATCAACTAAAGGAAAATGGATTCAACAGACAACATAGTGTATTTATTAATTTGATGACAAGATCATTGGATGATATTTGAATATTTTGGACTATTCTAGATGATTGGAAATTTTTGGCAAAATATATATGCCAAAACATAGAACATATTCACCAAAGGGTTGATAGATTCTCTAATTTAAAGACTAATGATTTATACAATTGAATGAATGGAAATTTATATAAGATAGATCCACCAAAAATTGGGGTGAATTCATTGGAGGGTAGACAAAACTGCCAAAGGTTAAGAGAAATTCATTGACTAGTTTGACTAATTAGAAAAAGGACTAAGATAGGAAACAAAATGATAGTAGGAAAGACCTAGATTAGACTATGAACTAAAGATATGCACTAGTTTAACACATGAAGACATGCCATTCACATTCACATTCCCTAAGATTGTTCAAGTGGGAGTGACAATTAATGTAGGCTCACATCATAAGGATAATTCCATCTATTAGATGCAAGATAGATAGGGAAAACCACATAGAAATTAAGTCCTTTAAATTAAGGAGGCATATAAGCTTCACCTAGTGAATTATATCTTTACACCTAGAGGTACATTGTGAGTATCTTCAAGGTAAGATATGAATCCCTTGCACTACACTAACCAAAAATTGAAGTCCTTCGACTACTCTAAGTTATAAGCACAGTAGGGGAGATTATATGAATCCAAGGCATGTCTACAAATTCTTGAGCTAGCAAGGTCTCTCCTATACTCTTCACCACCAAGTCTCAATGGATTGATGGTATCAAAGCTCAACTATAAATGATGATGGCCACTCATTGAGGTACACATTTTTCTCTACCCCTTTCTATACCCCATAGGAAGATGTAGATGAGTTCATCCTTTTGTGGTGATAAAATCCCCAAGCATGGGCCTCCTAAAGGGAAAGAGACACTTGGCACTTTTGATCTCCAAAATCCAACGAAGAGTGTGGAGAGAGAATACATGTGATCAAGTGTTCTTGGGTTCATTCACAAGACTTGGATCAACTTAAGGTTTATGATCTCCATACTCACCAAATGGTGCAAGGAGAGAGCATATGCCTATAAGTGATCCCAAACACAACAAACAAGATTCTTTGACCCTTTAATCTACCTTAATTCCTAATTTAGAGGGAAAAAATATATTAGACCATGAGGTTACAAAAGATGGTTTAGTAGTTTGGATTTGTCTTGGTCTTCAACTAACAATAGTTAAAAAAAGTGTTCTTAGGTAGATCACATGGAATATAGGTTAGCTATTTAGTTCATAACATATCAAGAAATCCAAATCAAATTGATCAAAGGTGAAAACATGTCATACCTTATGAATCCACTAATCTACATAGCACTTTCACCAATTTGTAAACGTATTTGCTAAACCGCCAAATGTGAATATTTGTTGATTCATAGTGTGCCCTCATTGATTCAAGAATAGGTCCATTGAAAGTTGTGGCTTGCACAAAAATACAACTATGTTAGAAAAAGTGAAGCAAATTTATTGCAAGTGTAAGAAATTTAGAAATCAACAACATAATCCCCTACACATATACCCCTTTGTCAAAAATCCTACAAGCAAAGATTGTAAAATGATGACTAAATATAAATTAGAGGGGAGAAAGTTTATGAATTTTGTAGAGGATGTATTTTTTAAAATCCCAAATTCCACCGTTGATCCATAAAACATTATTATTGAAATAGAGATAAAATTGCTAATCCACATCTACATGTGAAAACATTAATACAATTTTTTTTGGTTAGTTTGACCTATGATGTGGGTCCCACTAGGCATGCTAGAAATATGTGCAATAATTTGTGCCATTGCAAACAACTCAAACAATTAAATTTAATGAAACGCAAACCAAACAAACACCTTGTTTAGGCCCAAGAAATCCAAGCAAGAATACAATTTAAGAATAAAACCCTATACTAGACTCCTTGTTGCACTCCAAGAGTGGATTTTCCCCAATTCATTAATTGGTGTATGCTCACAGAAAAAATTTCAACAACATGACATTGCTTTTTTGAGAGCATTCTTAATAAAATGTCCAAGTGTTGGGAGATTATATAAATTTTGTGAAAATGTGTGGAGGGTTGAGATGAAAAGATGAGATCAATGATGGAGATGGCTTGAGTTGTCTCAAGAAAGGATATTGTGTCAAGTGGCACAAGGAGATGGAGTGAGAGGATGGGGGTACATACGAGGTACCACTGAAATATTTCCCATAAAAATAATTTGTGCAGATCCCCTTCACTCAAAAGGGACAAGTGGGGAATCAAAAATTCCCTTTTTTATGAAAAAGAGAAAAATAACCCATACCTTTGAGGATAAAGGGATCTTTTCCAAAAAGGGATGAATTTAAGTTGGAAGAACAAAGGTGGTTGTGAGGGAAGGGATAAGTCAAATCCAACTTAAACAAAGATTAAGAATGTGCACATGATTAATGGAGGGATTACAAGAAGATTAGAGGGCTAGTAAAAAGTGGAGGATAGGACATGTGAGGGAGATCAAATAAATAAACAATATTTATTTAATTTTTAGAAGAAGGGGGATAGGAATGGGTAAATAACTAGAAACAATGATTTACCTTAAGTTAGACTTTAGGGGGATAGAAGAAAATGATTTAGGATGAGGATCGAGGTAATCAAGTATTAATTAAATAATAAATATATTTAATTAACATGGAATTTGGGAATAGGATGAATTAAGGAAAAAAATGATCAAAGGTAATGATCAATTTAGACCTGTCTACAATAAAATTTCCAATTAAATTTGTAATCTCGTATAGATCCAAAGCTATTGCATCATTTAAATTACCTACATTTTCCATTTTCCATAGGAGTAGCACTAGCATTCTTGTGAATTTGTTTGTGAAGCTTTTAAGCTCTTACAACTATTATTTTACATAGTTAGTGCAAACTCTCTTTTTTAGCATTCAAATCAATTTAGTGTATATTTTCATATTTCCACCATTGGAGAAGGTATCAAGAGTTAAAGAAAGAGAAGATAAAAAAATGTTGGGTTCCCAAGGATAATTATCAAATTCAAATAGACTCCAAGTGTTGGTACATATAATCCTAGGTATGTATATAGTGTAGATTTCAATTATTTGGTTTGATTTTATTTCATAAAATACTTACATTTTTTGGTGTTGATAGATTTATTTAAGGTCCAGACTACTTTGTAGTGTTTGATCATATTTAGAATTTATTGTATGGTATATTTATTTTAAAAGTTGTAGGAGAAATCAAATCAAATAGCTTCAAATCCATCACACAAATAACATATCAAAGCTCTAGTTATAATTAAACAAACTAGGATTTTGGTTTTACCAAACACTCATAAAATAACAAGAAATTCAAGACATAAACTATGCACCAAAATTTAAGAAAATAGTGAATCATATTTTTTAAACTAAAATAAAAAAACCATTCATTATTCATTGTTTAAAGATTTATTTGTTTTTTCTTCTCATTTTCTTGTAAAATTTGTTTGTAAAAGGGGAAAATAAAATAACTTATTCATTGGTAATTAATTAAATTTATAAAAATATTTTTTTTAACATTAGTTTAGTTTAGCAATTAATTGTATGCACACATGAAATATAGTATAATAAATATAAAAAAGGTTCATTTAGTTTTCAACATTATTATCATACTTAAATTAACTTGCATGTAAAAACAAAAAATACAAAAAAACATTCAAAACACAAAAAAAATCTAAAATACACAAATAATAATAATAATAATAATAATAGTAGTAAGTGGCATAATTCTAAATCATTCACTCAAAAATAATCCAAATTTAGTCCAAAAAAATAAAAAATAAATAAAATCAAAATCAAAAATCAAAACACTAAAAGAGCCAAGTAACAATCAGTTTGTAAGGGATTAAGGTGTTTTTGTTTTTGGTCAAAAGAAGTCATCAAGTTGTCAATTATGGCTGAAAAGAGTCAACAAGCAGTCAGATAATGTAATTTCCATATTAATATTAATATAAATATATAGGCATAATGCCTTTTGCTGAAAAAAAAAAAAAAAAACTTCAAACTTTCCACTTCAATTTTATAGTTCAAGTTTGATATTTTATGCCTTTGTGTCATGGGTTGAGGCTAGATTTAGTAGATGTAAACTTGATAGATTTAGTAGAGATAAACTTGAGAAAGCTATGAAGATTTTACCTACTCTTACAAGTATTGTGGTCAATCATAAAATAACTATTCATGAGGAGATTGAGTAAAAGAATGCTCACTTGGAGACAATTGAAACAACACAACTTATTGATCCTATTGAATGTGTGACTACTCATTCAAATGCTCTCTTTGAATTAAATCATTAAATAATTATACTCTCCATAAAAAAATACACAACCCAACATTGATGGCATCCTCCACCTACTACTACCCCATCTCACTCACTCTCACAAGATGAGATCTTTCCATGTGATCAAGAGTAAATATATCCATCTATCTAATCAATATGAACCAATTTTGGATCATACATGGCTAGATTTTTTTATTTTTTGCATCCTATCAATGTTTTATCAAGGATTGGACAATGCAAATCTATGTCTGTTTTCATGTAGTTCTATTTGTCTCTACATTTTAGTGCCCTATCTAGCATGTTAACATCTAGTACAGTGTGATTATATCTTATGCACTTTTTAATGTAAATTATATGTAATTGTTAGTATCTTCTACTTCTACTTCTATACCCTCAATTGTCTAAAAATGTCAAACTTGATCCCTAGGGAATATTTAGGGATTTTCCCTAGTCAAATCCCTAATTTGAATCAACAAAAGAAGTATGGATTCAGTTTTTAGGTGTGTAGCTCTAAGATATAGTGTAGGTGACTAGGAATGGAGATAAGTACTATGCATAGGAATGGAGGAAGTCCTAAGTAGATAAAAACAATTTCTAGATGTTGTAGGAAAATCACATGTGTGTAGAAAGTGATAGATTCTATTTTAATCCAACCATTAAATAAGCATTCATGGGCATAATTTAATTGTTAAGAGGTGAATTAAGTTCTTATAGTTTGTAAAAAGATAGTCAATAGGTGAAAAAATATTAATTTCAATTTGCAAGACATGAACATGTGTGATCCTATTCAAAAGATCATAGTAATGAATTGCACTAGTGTCAAAGGTGACAAAAATCTAAGAAGAAAGGTAGAGTAAGTGTTTTCATGTGCAAGGGATCATGTTCATGTGAAAGAAGGTGTTATGGATCATTCAAGCTTCAAGTGCATCAAAACAAACTAAATTTAAAAAAAAAACTAATAAGAAAGTGTCAAACTAAAAAATAAGTAATTAAACACTTGTTAACATTACACACCATAATTTAAGAATCAATAGTTTTATGGAAAAATATATGATACATTTGAAACATGATAAAAAAAATTCATAACTATTAAAATAAAAACATTTATTTAATGTTGCCATTGATTATTGGGAATATTCTTTTTAATAAAGATAGATAATAATGAATGTACGACTTTTATGTTAAGTTCTATATATTGAAATAAGTAATAATTAAATGTATTTGAGTTTGAATAGTGTGAGGAAACTCCATAGTTAAACGTATTTGAATTGGAATAGTGTTATGAAACTCCATGGTTAGTTTTATTCAAATTAGAATAGTATTAAGAAATTACATAGTTAAATGCATTTGAATAATATTAGACAAACTCAATACTTAATATTTATAAAGATACAATAATATTAAGTAGACCCTTCATACTCCTTCATAAAAAATAAATTCTTATAAATCACGACTCTTGAAATAGATAATCTAAATAATAACTTCAAAATTACACAACTAAATCCTTATAAAAACCAGAATAATGACCACAATCAAATAACCATCATAATGACCCCATATACAATCAAATAACCATCATAATGACCACAATCACATATATGCTTAAAATTGCAATAAGAGAAAAGCAACACTAGTGTTCTTGATTTTTGTCCTATGTATTGATGGTTTAATCGATTAATGTGTACTGCAAACCCTAACAAAAGTAGGGCAAAACGAGGAAATCACAGCCAACAAAAGTTGAATGGTAGACATTGGTAGCTATCTTTATATGTGATAGTTTTGTCTTCTACATATCAACAGGATTTACCAGACATTATTGAGACAGTTGTTCATGCAAGTTTCAGATCAGCTGTAACACACAGACACAGACCACTCTGACTTTCACAATAATACAACGCATTTCACCAGAAGCAGCACAACTTACTTTATATTTGTCTGATTTCTGTCATCCAAATTGCCAATAAAAACAACTTGCTTACCTCAGATGACAACCACTCTATGCTTTTAAACATCCAATCAATGTTTACATGATACACTTTAAAAACATCCAATCAAAAGTTTACATGATAAACTCTCTTATCTTCCCAAAATCACAATCACCACCTCACAAAGAACAAATTGCATTGAAAGATGGAAAACATCATCTGATAACTTTATTCTCAATGCACTTTTTGAATTTCACTTCTACAAATTCCTCCTCGTGCTGTAATTTAGAGTCACCTCTCATATAGTAGTCAATGCTCTGTATAATTTAAGCTAAGAACACAACTTTTATAATGGTTAAGATGGGTGGTGGTGGTGATAATAGTTTCTTGCAGATTTTTACTGAAACTGGGCCCGCTGCTTTTTCAAAAGGATTCTGAGTTGACAAAGATGATCCGTATCAAAATAGTATAGAGATAAATTGATGTTTGTTAAAAAAATTCAACACCTTTCTTTTTCTGTATGCTGTATCAGTGCGCGTGACTGTAGGTAGAGGACGGTGAGTGTTACATAATATGATAGAATAATTGAGGTTTCAACTTCAGTTGCCATCCACTTTCATGTGCTCTCCACTGTTCCCTTCATAGCTGTTTGGCATTTACTTCTTTAAGTGTGTGAAACCACCTTTAGAAAGCTTTTTGGTTTGAGATTTTTTTTGGAAATCAATCTGGGTATGTTCTTATCAGTTTTATCTGGGGCCACAAAACTTAATCTTAAAGAGATGTGCTTTTGTGGACTCTAATAATGACTTAGAATCTTATTTTGTATTTAGGTGTCTAGTATATTACGAAATCTATGGTTGGTCTAATGGTCTCTTCAAACACGACTTTCTACAAGATCTTATTTGTTATAAGGATTAATAATGTGTAGTTATATTCATTAGAGAGATGATCCAATACAAGGTTTGTATTTTAAAAGTATCAACACAAACATTTTGTTGGGAAAAGAACCCAACTAAAGTGGACAAAGATGAACACACACACACACCAAAGGAGACAAGAAGACAAGGAGGCATAATATTTTCTATTTCATTCATACACATAAGAAATTATATTCAAAATGATTACATACAAAAATCAAAGCTATGGCTCTATTTACTTCATACACCAAACTACCCAGATTCCCGGTGCACTGGAGCTTTCTTTGTGCTGCTGCAAATTTCTAGAGCACTAGAGCTCTACACTATGTGCAATGTCTTCAGGTTCTTCTTCTTTGTCCATTTTTTGTCTCTAACTAAAACATTATATTCTTGCTTTTTGTCTTGCCCTTTTCCAAAACTGCCGCTCAAAACTCAAATTCATCTACCAAAATTAATTTGCTGCCAAAACATTAACTGACCAGCATAAGTTAGACACAACAAGTGGGGGGAACGATCCAAAACATATCTCATCTGACGTAGCATTAAATACATTTGTCTGTTACTCCTCAAGATTACAAATTCCAACACATTTGTCCCAAAGCTCACTTTTGAATTCCTCTTTTCAACCTCAATTTTAAAGGCACAAATGAACTCATTGTGAATTATGAATTATTTTTATTTTTCTCCTCTTATTGAATTGTAAGTAAATATATTTTTCTCATTGTTCCATTAACCTAAATTGATTACTTGTAAAAAATAATATATAAATTTTAAATTTCAAAATCCTGATCTTAATCTCCATTAAGAAATTCATGCTTTCATGATGTACTATCTATCCCCTCACACATTCTATAGAAGGTTGTTACTTAAAAAGATCATACAAAATTGCTTTAAGGATGCTAGAATAGTTACTTTTATAAATATTTAGATGATAAGCATTAGGTGGTGACATGTCAATAGCATTTTCTTTTTCATAACTATTGAGACTTCACTAGTCCTTTGTTCTCACATTAATGATATTATTTTTATCTATTAATTTGGTGCTATTGGAATTTTACTAGTTTTCCACTTTCACATCAAAGATTATAGTTTTATCTATACTTCAATTAAAGGTATTGGAAATTCACTAGTTTTGACTCTCACACCAAAAACTACATTTTTACCTCTACTAAGTTCAAGGATTGTTCTCACATACTCATCCATTAGTGCACAAAAGTAGGTTTAACCATTATTAGTCTCTTACTCTCACATCAAATAATAGATATTTTTTCCTCTACTCAGGTCAATAATTGTTCTCACATACTCATCATTAGTGCACAAAAGTAGGTTTAACCATTATTTTCCTTTCTATTTCTAATGAATTATCATTCTCAAACATTTAAATAGTCTCTTACCTTATTAGGCTCTTACTCTTACATCAAATAATAGATATTTTTTCCTCTACTCAGTTCAAGAATTGTTCTCACATACTCATCATTAGTGCACAAAAGTAGGTTTAACAATTATTCTCCTTTCTATTTCGGATGAATTATCATTCTCAAACATTTAAATAGTCTCTTACCTTATTAGTCTCTTACTCTCACATCAAATAATAGATAAGATATTTTTTCCTCTACTCAGTTCAAGAATTGTTCTCACATACTCATCATTAGTGCACAAAAGTAGGTTTAACCATTATTTTCCTTTCTATTTGAGATGAATTATCATTTTCAAACATTTAAATAGGATAAGATCTAGGTGAGATTCTCTATTCATTATAATTTCCTTTTATTACATTAATTAGAATACTCATTTACAAAATTATTGTTTCTATCGTAGATCTTTCTTGTGTTTCCTTTCACCTAGATATTTCATCTATAATGTTTATTTATTAGTAATATAGACATATATTCATGAATGATTTAGCCTTTTTTTCTTACTTCTAAATAATAATGTATTTATTTGTTTATTTTTCAAAATATAATTTAAAATATATATTTAAGATTGAGTTGTAGAGAAAGAAACCAAACTATTACTTGGTTGAGCATGGTGATCAATTATATCAAATGTCTCCAAACTTATTATTAAAATCTAAACTAAACTAACTTGGTTGAAACAGGAGTCAATCGCCATGTTTTAATTATGTTAAATAGTCTCCATTCTCTAACCGTTGTCATCATTTTTTATGTTTTTTTAGGGGGAGATATAATTGCATCACTCTTTTCCTACATTTATCTTAAACATCATTTATACTCTAGTTTTTAATATTTATTCTCTCACTAAAGTTTATTTTTCTTATAATATATTGTAATGCATACATTACTATACTTTTGCCACTTATTTTCATATTTTGATTACCATAAATTTGAGGATCTCCATGAAAACCCAAATCATCTCTCAATTTAATCAATAGGAACATACCATATATTTAATCAATGAAATAATAGAGGTAATAACTCATTCTTAGATTTCACTCTTTTAAATAATACACTTACAATATACATATTTTTTAAATGAGTATTATCTATTATCCATTTAATTATTCTTGACTTAGATACAAAACCTTTCTGAAAAGGTAATACTATATATTTTAAATAATAAATAAACTATACCCCAAGATTCAAATATATAGAAAAATATCAAATTGTTACTTAGATAAGCATGGTTGTCGACCATACTAAATGTCTCTAGATTTATCATTAAAATCTAAGCCAAACTAGTTTGGTTGAAACAAGAATAATTTTTCATGTTCAAATGGATTTTTATGGCTTCCATTCTCTTGACCATTATCATTCATTGTATACCTTTTTAGGTGGAGATACAATTTCATCATTACTTTTTTCCTACATTTGTCTTAAAGATTATTTTTACTATTTCACTCAATTTTATCCATGTTTCTCAATTTATTGCAATATCTAAACTATCATACTCCCATCACTTATTGTCATATTTTGATTAGCATATACTTGAGGCTCTTCATGAATCCTCAAATCATCTCTCAATTCAATCAATATAAACATACCTTATGCTTAATCAATGGAATAATAAATGTAATAAATCAATCTTAGATTTCACTTCTATTCAATAATACACAAGTATAATGTAGTTTGAACAAAAAGAGAAATTTATTACTTATTATTTATTTAATTTTTCTTGATCTGAAAATCCATTGGTCACACCTTGTCAACAACAAGATTAAATTCATAAGCACAACCATTATCCATTTAATTCTTATCCAAAAAATTAGTATGCCAAAAATCTTTTATGCATCTTGAAATTTAAAATATGCTTCCAAAGATTAGTCTACAATCCTTAAACATTCAACAAGGTAATTTTTATTAAAAAAATTACAAGATGGATAGAGGAAGAACAACCACCCCCATTTCCATAAAATTTTATCATTCCTCTACCATTTTCTGCTTATTGTAATGTCTGGCTTATATTTTAGGCCAAGTCATTGTGAATACTAAATCTAGGACTTATCATATAAACTTTATTTTAACTGGAGGAAGATACTTTTTAAATTCCTTTAAATCTATATTCTTATGAGGGAATAGACTTATTCCATAGAGTGATAATAAAGGCTACAAAATATTAAAATAGAAAGTTTCTTACATGATTAATCCTTTCAATGTTGAGTATGTTATTCCAATTAGATTGACATGGTTAGACATGCATATAAAAAATATTTTTATTTTTCAAATTTTTGGTCAAACAAGTTGAAAGAAAGAAGAATGTTTAAAAAAACAAGCCAACCTTTGGATGTTAGAAAATAATAAGAAGACCATTGATTAAATATAATATCAAAATATTATGATAAATTTGTCCCACTTAAGTACCTTTCAAAGTTTCCCATATCAAAATATGAATAAATTCCAATTCATGAGTACTTATTAGATTAACTACTTCCTCAGTCATGATTATGATCCTTATCTATTGTGACCTTATCTTTTAATTTCTATATATTCATTCCACATAAGGACCTTTCCAAGTTTCTCATATCAAAATATTAATAAATTTCAATTCATGATTACCAATTAGATTAAATAATTTCTCATTCATAATTACAAACCTTAAAAATTATTATCTTATTTCTTTAATTGCATATAAACTATTATTGTTCTTCATAAGCGAAAAAAAGTAGTCAATAACCTCAAAATTAATATCTCCAATAGTCTCCAAAGTTGGTTTGGTCACATGACCTCCATAAAAGATACTATGTATCTAGTTCCTTAATCTTATTTTAAAAAAGAAGACTATTGAAATAATCGGCCATCATGATCACCCTCCTCAAACCTCATAGTACACTAATTTTAAAAAATTCCAAACATTCTTTTAATGTTTCTTAATTTCTTTCATGGAGGATTCTATTTAGGTCACTAGCTCCCAAAATTGTAATGATTATAATTTTTTTGGAATTTTTATCGTTAGATTATGAGACTAATTCTTCTAAAAATTGCATGATATCTTTTCTTTGGTTTCCTCTTTTTATTTAAAGTTGAGAATTAAGTGAATATAGTTTTTTCAACCAAATAATTTTGAGCCTCATAGAATATTAATTTCTTCCTACTAAACACACATCAAATATTTGATATTAAAAAAATATGTTATATAATATTGAATCTAAAGAGATTGTCAAGATTAATTATCTCACATATAATATGCATTTTGATACAAAAATATATAAGTTGAATAGTTATCATGGATTGTTAAGTGTTTATAAAATTTAATTTCATATAGAATAAACGGATGATCTAAATTATCATTGATTTAAAGTTTATAAGAACTTGAGGTTTAATATACTTTTACATTTTTATCAACATTTTTTGTTTATCAATTTTTAAATAAAGAGATACAAATATTATGATAGATTTGTGTCTATAAATGTTTTAGGATACCAACCATCAATAATTTTATATATGAGATTTATACTTTTTATTTTTATTTCTTTATTATTTTTAATAACTATTGTAAAGAGGTATTGCTCTCTCTCTCTCTCTCTCTCTCTCTCTCTCTCTCTCTCTCTCTATATATATATATATATATATATATATCACAAACCCACATAAAATTTAAACATATATAAAATTAGATTATAAACCCTTCTTAAAATTTTATAATTAGAGCTAAAAATATATTGAGTTTACACAATTTATTCCTCTACACATATTTGTTTATTTTAAAAACTCATTCATAGATTTTCTGCATTAATTGGACACCTTCCATGGAGGAAGCCACCCATAGTTGGTAAATTTGAATATTTTTAGTATGTGAAGGGATATTCAAGTGGTCATAGGTTTCATTGAACATATTTTCAAATTTGAATTCAATGATGAGATAGTTGTTATAGCCTGACATATATTTAGATGAAACAAATATTTATTCAAATATATATTATATCTATTATATATTTTTTGCAATATATAATTTGTCCAACAAATGTTAGGATAAACATATATTAGAGAAAATATATGTTTAGTCAAATATATTCTAAGTAATTTTATAAATCATTTTGTCAATATTTGTTTTGTTCAATAAATTGCTGGTAAGGGGCAACACCCAACTCTTTTGACTAGAGCTATGAACCAGTGAGGCCTCATACAGGGTCCGACCCCATCCCCAATATCTCCATACACACCACTATTACCCACCACTCCCATGTGACCCAATGGTGTCAAATATGACTTTAAGCTTTCGCTCCACTAGTGCAGGATGAGGCCAGATCCACTGTCCTTGTTGTCTTTGTTGACCTCCCGCTTTCACCCTATGACAATCCCACAATCCACCGTGGGATTCAAACCTTAGACAACCCAATTATTTTCCTTGCAACTTAATTGTTGCATTGCAAGGTCAACCCTAAATCTTCTTGTCAATATTAATTCCTTGTTATAAAACTCAAATATTTCACATCACCATCCTTCTACCCTCATGATTTATGATATATAATGAAATATAATCTATTAGAAAAAAATAGAGACCTTAATTATTTCATCATTTAAAGATAAATAAATAGTTTTTTACTAAAGTACCTTCTCCAAATGCTACATGTGGGTCCTTAAAAATGCCTTCTATGTTTATATCCCCTCATTTTTTATATAGTATAGTATTGTGATAAAAACATATTATTTAATAATTAGGAGTAATGGGGTGAAAATTCAGTTAATGTGGCACAAAGGGGTGGTTAGTTTGTTGTTTTGTAAATTTTGTTTTTTGACTATACTGTGTATATATTAGTATATATGGTCATGTTAAGACATGGTGGTAGGGTTTGAAATGTAAGGGTTTGGGAAGTAGAAAGTTTGTATATGGGTTCCAACAACTTTATATGTTTTTTGGACAGATGGGTTAGTTTTTTCACATCTCTTTTTGCTCTCCAGTTGATATACACTATGTAATTATCTATTATTGTATATTAATATAATTATAGGCATCATGCCTTTTGCTCAAAAAAAAATTAGGAGTAATGAATTTTGGATGTGATTAGAGATGTTTATATATTTATTAAGATAATAAATTAGATTAAATTATGATTATTTTTAGTAATTTCTTCAATGCTATTATTTTTGCAATTTTGAAGATCTAAAATAGTGTTATTTTCTTCATATTAGATATTTTATTTTTCTGATTAAGAAAGTGAGTGTGGTTTCTTCTATGTATTTATAGATTAAATCTTATGTCAAGAAGGTTCCTCTTGAATTTTACAATTTCTAGGATTTGATCAACCTTTGGTAGAGTACCTCCACGTACTATGAGCTAGGCTCCTCTTATTTGAATAGTTTCATCATTCAAGTACCTCCACGTACTATGAGCTAAATTCCTCTTATGTCAATAGTTTGATCATTCCCCTTCTTTCTTATAGGTATATTTGCTCTCATAGTCAAATCTTATTGGCTCTACCTCTTTTTTGTCTCTACCTCTTGCATGATGATGATAATGGTTCAAGTATCTTTTGATGGTAAATCTTTTGGACATTAATAAAGTGATATTGAAGTCATGATTATAACTCTATGATTATGAGAGTGTTTTTATCTCCTTGATTTTCAAGATTCATAGAATTAATAGAATCGTCTACCAAATAAACTCTCACCAAAAAATATCACCTCATAATAATCCTCATCCACCGCCTCTTTAAATTATTTTTTATACAAAAATTCATATTTTAAAATAATTTTTAATATAAAATTTACACATTTTCCAAAAAAATAAAAGAAAACCACCTTTCCCTTCCTCGGATGGGTTATTGGCATAAGATGTGGACCCTCAACTTAGTTCCAAGTGCATTCATCCAAGTCACTAGGATAATATTGGGTTTCCACCAATGTCCCCATCACACCATCCCTTAATTTGAGTGGAAGGCAAGCACATTCGTTTCCATTCATTTTCTATCATCATTCATCCACCTTGGTTTTGTCTTTAGTAAAAAAAACTATAATTATTTGGAGCTAAGGACCAAAAGACTTTGTTTGCAATAAAGATCAATGAAATGTACCTACCCAACTTTCTAAAGATATTTTAGATTTATAATTTTACAACTAGAGTAAGATGTGAAAGTCACTCTAACTATGTTTTTTTAAACCTTTTACAATATTTATGAAGATTGGTTCATAATGGTTTTTTTTGGGTCTTGTTTCATATTAAATTTTAAGTTTGAAAAACTTAATTAAATATACATATTTTTTATTTTAAATATTAAAAAATATTATATATATTTATAAAATATGGTGTTATATCTTATAATAAGGTTTTCTCAATAAATTTGAAGGGACAAGAGATAAGAAATAATGTAGTTAGACAATAAGAGCTAATTCATTAGTAGGGGTGCATCATGAACATTCAACTTTTCTCAAATGTCAACAAGTTTTGGATTATCTATTTAAATAAAATTCCAATTAATAATTATGCTCTTTTTTATTTTCTTTTTCATTAAGAAACTAAAATTCATGAACAAGAAAACAGCTAAAATAAGACAAGAAATATTTCATGGCATGAAAGTAATTTACCTATGTTTAGAATTTTTAAAATACTTATATAAGTGAATTGATTTGAATGCAAAGATTAATAAATTTGAAAAATAAATGAATGGAAATAAATTTCTTCACATTTTCTTATTATCTTTCTAAATTATAAGTATTAGTAATTGTACGGTATATAGTTATAAGGACATAAATTATATTTTAAAGTTAATTAAATAATAAATTAATAATTAAATTTCAGAAATAAATATAAATGAGAGGGTAAGATTATTTTGTTATGTTTGTTGATTTTATGTGGTTCATAATTCTATGTTTTGTTGTAAAATGTATTTGGTGGTCTAGATTTATAATTTATTATTGGGTGATCCCATAATAGTGGTTTACAATTTTTGGCCAAACTGGACACTGAAATTATTATTTTTAACTAAATCTTCACATTCATGCACCTATAGTGGCTAAACCGTGAGGAATTTGAAGATGGTTCAAACTAGATTCTCATCAAATTTTGTTTGTAGATTCTAAAAATATTTTTTTCAAAATTTTTGGAATCAAATTGCACTTCTTTTTCCATCTCCCACAAAAATAGATTTTTTCAGAAAACAACATTTTTAAAAAGTGACACACACCGTATAACGCATAACTTTTTTTCCATGAAGGATAAAATTATAATTCTTTCAAATTTAGATTTTTAACTCTATATCTAGTGCTTCCACTTGGTTAGATAGTTTTTTATTGAATATTTTTTCCTTAATCAAGTTTCAAAGTCAAACAATTACAATTCAGACACGATCGTATAATGCATAACTTTTTGTATGTATCAAAATTTAATTTTTTTTTGTTGGATCAAGGACTTCAATATCTGGTGCACTCATATTTTTCTTTTTTTTTTTATAATCTTCTATTTTTCCACATGTGAAGAACAAAGAAATTTATTTTGATGAAAAACCTATGTTTAATAAAACTTAGAAAAAAAATACATAAAACCAAAACATATTAAAATTATATTCATTGATAGCTTGTTCGAGGAATACCATAATCATTTGAAATAAATTTTAAATGAATTCATTTGATCCCCCAAAGCTAAATGTGATTTTTATCAAGATTTTGATAGGTGTAAAGGAGACGATTTAGGTATGGTTTAAAACTAGCGAGGTTCTATCCAAGGGGGTTTGATCTAAGGTGATTTGATCAAACCCTCTTCAATTGGAATCCTTAAAATGGAACTTTTTAAGGCTTAAATCATTTTATTTTCTAAAAATATGTGATTTCAGCTAAAATTCGTTCCTCTCAGGAATTGTAAACCACTATTGTGACAGCACCATATTTAGATCAACAAAGTCAAACCTACTTAGTATTTTTTCTCTATATTAGCTTGACGTTGTGTCTGGGCATATGTCCTAACATGCTTTGTTATGACACGTTTCTATTATATAGTGTTATGCTTGTAATACATTTTTACATGTGAATGTGCATGTATCTAACAAGATTGGTATTGAAAAGCACCTTAGGGTAATCATTGTGTTCAAAGGGAAGACCAAAACATTCCTTGTTAATGGATCAACACCTTTACTTATGGTTGTGGACTTGTCCAGCTAGTGTGGCCACCATAATTTATGTAGCATGAGATTGTGTAAAATAATGAGAATAAAATCATTATGCAAAGGGTATCCATGGAGTTGGAATTGGTGTGGCCCTCACAATCTATGCATCATAAACATGCAAACCTAAGAAAATGTAATGTGTATAATATACCCCCTCAAATTGAGTGCATATATTATGAAGGATTCAATTTAAGGAGAGGAAAAAGTTTAAATCCCATAAGTGACAATGTGTTAGCCCTAGTGTGTGAATCAAATGATGTAAGCATGAAAAAACATAATTTTAGTAAGGCCATGTGCCACGTGTCATCATATAAAATTAATATGATAAATTATTTCTAAGGTATGTTCATGGAGGAATGGTATGTGAATGATAGTGTGAGATATTATGATGAGATAGCCATGTAAGGTGTCATGTGAAATATGCTCCTATGAAAATGAAATAACAAATCTATGTAAGAGATATCATTGTAACATAATGATGTGAAAAATTATATGTAAAGGGTGTTCTCATTGTTTTCCCAATGTGTGGACTATTGTCATGAGTGAAATTAATAATGGTGTTTTACCAAATGAAATCATATGAATACAATAAGATAATAATTTCATATATAATATGATCATATAAATATGACATTAAATTATAGTGGTGTAAAATATGATCATGAGAGTGCGACAAGAGTGATTCCATAAAAGTGATGCCAACATATAAGAGCAATTGCAAACATACTATGTAAGATCTAAGAGTGAATGGTATAATCAAAATGCAATGAAGTAATGTGAATGTTTCTTCTCCAAAAGAAGAAGTAAAATTACTTGGATTTAATGATGGTGTTCACAGAGGATTGCTTGGATCTTGAATTGCTACAATAAATTCTCTAATGGTTGCTCTTGACTTGCTTGATAATGCTCTTGACGATTGCTTGATCATAGATTCTTCAACTTGCTAGATTGTTTTGAAATAATGCAATAACTAGGTATTTATAGGCATTTAATCTAATTTACCAAAAATTAAATCCCGATGGTCAACTTTGGATATTTGAAATTCAAATAATAAAATTATGCCTTCAACATATTCAAATTTGGAGCCAAAATAGGGGGACATACTTTGCCTAGGGCGCCACTATCCTAACCCTATTTTGCAAGATACATAATGTCAGGAGAAAAATATTAAATGAAATACCACCTTTGACCTTTGTAAATTTGGGGCCAGATTAAGAGGACAAGGGCACCAAGGGCGCCCTTATCCAAACCCACTTTTTTAGGATTTGAAAAACCAGGGGGAAAATATTGAATGAATGCTTAGTTTTTCCATTTGCAATTTGCCAATAATTGTTGAATTGGACCACATAATGCATGATTTAGGAAATTGGGTGTTCAATTAGGTCCATACACTTAGAGGGGGAGCAAAACATAGTGTGAAATTGTCAAGGGTGATAATTTACGATGCTACAGATACTAGTTGAAGAATTTAATGCACTAACACGTGTCCTCTAGAAAAATATTCCTTGGATGCGATGTTAACATCCAATGGTAGTAGTAAGATTATTCCCACAATTAGAGAAGTAGTCTTGTAGTATTTATTTACCTACATATGCTAGGTCTTGCATATATGGTGTTTGAAAGGCTCATGCCCATTTCCATCATCTTCACCTAGATTTGTAATTTGATTCATCCTTTCAAGTGATCAATGGAAATTTGTGAGGATAAATAAATGGTTGTAAAACTCCACAATAGTCAATTTTGGGAATTAATGGTATCTTAGGGATTCTAAGGTAGTAGCTAGGGTTTGGCATTCAAATGATGGGGGTCTAGGGACTCACATGCTAAAGGATTAAAAATGAAAGAGGGAATGGGGAATTTACATTCAAGATGTTATTTAGATTATTTCCAATGGGTAAGTTGGAATTAATATTTTTGAAGGCCCAAAGTTGAGGGTTCGTGGAAAAAAATGAACCTAGGTGTGGGGGATTGAGAAATCCAAAGGCCCACTTAAGGTCTTGCATTATGGGAGGTTGGGGTTTCAAGAAAATCACTACAAACATACCTTGGAAGAAAAGATTCATAAATTCTTTTGTGATTGTGGGGTTCAAATATTTGGGATACCTCATGTAAGTTGGAGAGGGGACTAAATAGCTCTAAAAATTTATGAGAAACATTGAAGGGGATGTGGGATTGGGTTTGTGAATACTTGGTGGAAGAGGGGATTAAATTTTAGGCATACCCAATGGAAGAAGGGATCAAATTTTGGGCATTGCCTAATTCCATAGTAGTGAGGGAAGGGAAAAATTAAAACCAAGGAGGTAGAAATCTCTAGTGTTTCAAGAGGTTGGTCAATGGATTTTTTTATATTTATAGCATAAGGTTTGGGGAAAGGATATCTCTACAATATTTTTAAAGAGACATTAGAGAAAAAAATAATTAGTGTAGAAAATAGTTTGGAAGGTGTTATGGATCTTAGGATGAGGAGAAAGAATGGAGACAAAGATGGAACTCTAACAATGGAAGAATTTTAGACTAGTAGCATTGAGGAGCTTCAAAAGGTGAGGGTAAACATAAGAACTCAATATCTACCTCTTAATCTAAGCAGCCATTACATGTAATTAAAAGAATAGAAGTGCAAGAGGAGGTTAGAGTGATTAAGAATATGAAAGATTAGATTTTACAAATTGATGCTTAAATTTGATTCCCTCTAGGTCAATAATTCATTGGAGAAAAATTAATAAGGGAATCCCTAAATTTTTGGAGGAAGAGGGTTTGAATTTGAATTGGAAATATGCATTTAGGGGTGTTTGTGTCTATATGCTAGTGTGTAGGGGTGTTGGTGTCCTTTGGGACCCAAGTCTCTTAGCTATAGGGAGGGATTACAAACAACACAAAATTTCTAATCATGTATGCATGACACACTAATAACAAATTCTTAAGAAAAGATTATTGTGTCATACAAGGAAACAATAAAAATGATCCTTAAAACATTCCTAGTGAATGGACACAAAAATGAGTATAGAAACATTAAGTGAAAATTATAAAGTATGTAATTTTTTTACCTTACAATATCATGTCTCACATGTTAATTATGCACACATAAAATCAAACAAAATGATAATGAAGGTAAGATTTACATACAAGTGAGCATCAATAGGATGCCATATGGTGGATAATGATTGATCTTGACACTTAAAATAAATTCATAATAGAAACAAAAGTATATGAAGATAAGCAAAAAGATTCAAAAGATACATCTTTAAATATACATTTTCATGATCAAGGTGCTAACAATAAAATATCTATAGAAACATCTCCAAAACAAGGGCATGAAACACTAGTGAAAACATAAAGTACCATCTTTGTACATAAAAAATTTATTTAGAAAGATACATTACATTACCTTTCATAACATGTACAATCACCAAGATTCCCCCATGGGGGCATGAATTCTTATGATACATCTTTTGGCCCTGTTGGTATGGAAACATGATAACCAAATTTCACTATTGATATTGGCTATCTGCGTCTTCATGTTAGCATTTATTTTAATTTTATCATATTGATTCACTCATGCTATGCTTTTCTTCCATATTTTTTCTTGATCTTGCCACTTGGGGGCAAGGTGTTGCTTCTTTTTGTATGTTTCATGTGTTTGTGCTTTCTCTTTTTAGGGAAAAAATTGGGAGATCTCCTAGATCGCACATGTTCAAAAAAATTTACTAAACACACAAGTATGTCTTAGGTGTGTATTCACTATTTAGTTTTACATTTATATGTCATGTCTAATTATCATACTCAAATTTTTAATTCCAATTTTAGATTTACATGTCATTCAATACTCATTTTTAGTCATAATTTCCCTTTCCTTTTTCTTATTGACCTATGGACACACCTTCATAGTACACACAATTCAAGGTCACACATTATCTACTAGTTATATTTCCATTTTATGCATAGTTTTGTAGAATAATTATTTTCCTTTGCTAATATGACAATCTCGATGGATGAATATTACATGTCAAGGACAAAGGGAGCATGCACTTGCTTCAATTTCCTAGGTTTCTAGATTAAAAATTCTATATCCATTTTTATCAATTGCTCATTTAGTTTTGCAGAAACATTGAAGTGGGGAGAAATGTAGAGGACATAATGGTATACTTCACTCTTTCACCTCTATGTTTTATGACACTTTGTGTGGATGTTGTTAATATATTATTCTAGACCCTACTTTGACTCTTTTAACACACTCACTAGCCTCAATCCTAAACCCAACACTCTAATATAGAAAATCCTACACTTTAAAATGTTTTTGATTAATGATAAACATGTTTTGAAGGGTAAAATGTTATCAACTCGATTTCTAGGATATCTCCCATCCTATACTAGATTATACCTATAATCTTGTCTTCTATGCTAGATGATACCTATGATCTTCCCCTAGTTTATAAGTTTTAAAATTATCCCTTTTCAAGGTCAACAATCTTGGGATATTACCATTACCAAGTAGGTAGTTTTTCATAGTTTGTGAAATAATATAATTTTTATTAGGATTTAACTATGTGGTTTTTCTAGTTAGTCTCATGGACCCATATTTCATGAGTACTAGTGGTTCAAAAGAACCCACCTTTCATGAGCATGAATGGTCCAATTAACACTTATTCAATTTAGGTGATAATTTCACAAGGGTGAAGCATTGGGAATTCTCTAAAGGTATTTTCATTACTTGTTGGTGAAGGTGCCAAAATTACTAAATTGTGTTTATAGTTGTGTATTTGAAAAAACCATGCTAGGACACTTATTAGTTAATAGCATATCACATCTTTGAAATCAATTTGCATTAGTTTCAAGTTGGTATCAAGCTAAACATACATTGGTCCCAATTTGCATTGGGTATTAACCAATCAATTTCTATTACGTTTTTTTATCTTTTCTCAATATTATTAAATTAACCTGGGGGTGATTACCTCCAAGGAGGTTTCACACTTCCCTCTATACATAGAAAGCTCCCAATAGTACTCTTTAGCACCTCACTTTCTTAGACATAGATATACAACCAAACAAACATTTTTTATAGACACAAAAAGACAAAATGTATAGTTGTTGTGACTCACAATTATCTAAAATCTAAATCCTAACACCAAAAAAACTCAAGATTCATTTGACACAAATCCCTAAACACTAAACTAATTCTAAATTTCAAATATACAAATTTCTTTCTCAACAATCAACATCTACATCAAATCAATTTTACAATGAACTATAATTCCTCTCACTTTCATGTATCTATTTATATCTTAACTCTCAACTCATTAGTTTAAATTATAAGTAATTTCATTAACTTATCATCCGCTATTCAAAATACTAAAATCAATGTAAGGCCATTTTATTTCCTCTGAGAACAAAGTTGGTTTTGTGCCCACCTTACATGTCATCCAAAATTTGCCTTTCAGCAAAGTGAAAAAAATGATATATAAAATAAATTATTTATTATTGCTGAAACCCATTGTAAAATTCTCACAAAATCTCCAAATTTTTAGCTAGATATGAATACGTCAAGGAATAAAATGAAAACTTCTTGTATAGTTTACAAAACAAAAAGTGGAATCCATTTAAGCAAATTTATGGGGAAGAAACCAATGCGCAAGTTTTATTTGTATCCCTATTTATGGCAATATCTTGGCTATCTTGGGACTATCAACTAATATATGTTCCCTATGTTACGGAATTTGAAACCCATCACAAATTCATTTTAATGCTTTGAATTCACCCACAAATATGTGAGAGTGTTAATGGCAAGGACCCCCAAAATTTGGGCCAATTAGGCCCAAACTTTTTATGGCATTGGAATGGGTGGCTCCTAGGGCTCACTTAAACAACCCCATTAAAATCTTGCCCAAAAGATGGCTACAAACATCTAGGTACCATTACTTTTATATGGTGAAAATATGTGATTAAAGTGGACCTAATAAAAATGGAGAAAATTTCCATGTGGCACCTTCACTTAAAAGCTTTTAGAATTAAAAAATATTTTCAGGGCATTTTATAATTTATAAAGAACATGGGTATTTCTGTATAATAATGTAAAATTAAAAGTAAATAGCTAAAGGGTATTTGTTTTGTTGTTGAAATTGAATGATTTCAAACGATTTTATAATGGATCATTTTTTGTTGAGTGTAGGGTTCTTTGATACCATAAAGGATGAGGTTGGAACCTCTAGACAATTTAGGCACAATAGATATTCTTCGATCATCGACTCTTAGCTGAAAAACTATTAACTTAGACTCATACTTCTAATACCAACAAGTTACAAAAATAATGTAAGTTTAATATAAAATCTTCCATTGAAAAAATAAAATAAAAAATGAAATTAACTAACTAATTTATTTTTCTAATGGTGAAATTTGCATATTCATGCTATTTTCAATTTAATTTTGAGTTTATTTTGAAAGACTATCTAAATATAATTATATTGTGACATAAATACAATTATATTGTGGCATGTGACATATTTGTGTATTAAGTATGACTTATTCTTCAATCCTTATCTATCTTTACTTTAAACATTTAATTTTTAAAGGTGAAATTTGCATATCCATACTAATTTTAATTTAATTTTGAATATATTTTAAAAGGCTATCTAAATACAATTATATAGTGACATGTGACATATTTTGTATTAAGTATGACTTCTTATGCAACTTTTATCTATCTTTACTTAAACACATTCTTATATATCTTGTAGAGTCAAAGATTGCATACCCTTGCAATTTCCCCTGTGTTTTGTATTCACTTTGGTTTTCATTCCCTTAATATTTTTATAGGCTCATTTCAACACTTATATTAGTCGTTTTCATTTTTAAGGTGTTCAGGTCTCTTTTCCCATGGTCACTTTTTCTTGTCATTTTTGTGTTAACTTATTCTCCACGTAAAGGGGTAGCATCATAAAATATTTGTATCCATATGTTACCACCAATTAACTCTTCCCACTTTCTATACAACAACATACTTCACTTTGTAGGATAATTAACAATGTTTGTGACTATCATATATTGACTTACAATGGTATGAAACAAGTTACCTCCACACCATTACCGATTCCAATGACCTTCACCTCTTAGCCATCCATTAAAAACACCCATCATAGGATTTATAAAAAAATATAACCTATATTCCATTCATGATTTGGGTGGGCATGACATTACTTGAGGCTTTAGAATCTAACATGCAGTTGTGAACTAGCAATCCTTTATCAACAAAATTATACATACTTCAACTAAATATCTACTAGGATTGTTCTTTAAATTTCTTATGTGCATATTGATCATTTTTCTCAACAATGGTATCAATTGGAAAGTTAGTAGTTTGATCACAAGTGTTTGCAATAGTTATATACAATAAAACTCTTTCTCTATGTTCAAAATTTCTATGGAGCTCATATATAGGTATTGAAGTTTTGACTTGGATCCTTACTTGAGCTGCATCAATGAAGATGTAATTGGGCATAGGACTGGACTAATGAACTACTATATCACTTACGACAAGAATGAAAGGAATGAATTAACCACAAAGACTTTTATCCTTACCTTTGACATTTTTTTTTACTTTCCTTACCTCCTCTTTGTTCTCTCAACTAAATTTTCTAAATTTTATTTTCTTTATCAATTAAATCCTTCATCTTGGGATATTTTGCAACACCTAATGGCATAGTAGGCTTATGAATCTTAGGTACATACTTACTCTACACTACAAGTTCCTACACTAGATCGCTCTTTTGTTCCAATCATCTTATTTACAATGTCATTGTCTTTGATTTCAATATTTATATTTTTCTTCCCTCTCTCTACTCATGTAGTAGGAATATTAGTCTTAATAGCACTAGAAGCATCATTTTGAGGAAGACTTTATCTATTCCTCAACTAATTTTTACTTTACACTTACAAAATAACCACATTAGTGACATATTGTATGTCTTCATCCAATGAATTGTCTTTCTCACGCTACAACTACATTGGCTCCTTAAGATGTTCAAAAGCATGAGCAAGTAACTCATACTAGTTTGAGTTTCTATCATAATCAAACTAAAAAAAAAATCAACTACATCACAACTTTTATAATTTAATTCTTCATTCATAGGCTTAAATGCATTAAACTAATCAACATCAATATCTTCATAATAATCTAGTCTATCATATTCATTAGGGAAGTCCTTCTCTCTTACTACCACAAGTGTGAAAATACACCTTTTTGGATCATGGATAAAATATCATGTTTTCCACTATGGCGAGTCTTCTTGGAAGTTCACATGATCTCTCATTAAGGGATCAAGAGTATCCTTCTCTAGCTGTCTAAAATTCCCTTACTTTGGAATCACTTTCTTATCATTCTACCTAGGTTTCTTAGACCAATTATTACTATAAGGAATATTATATAACCTGTAACCTTCATTAAAATGTTTGGAAAAATTGTTAGGAGGTATCTATTTCTTATTTCTTGCAACCATGTAGGAAAATCCTTCATTGCACCTATAATATTGTGAAGCTTGTCATAAGTAGTGAGAAGTTTGATTGAAACACCTCTATCTAATTGTGAAATTTTTACATCATGCCTCTTAATATGTTTACCTAATTCCCTCATGTTGAACTCAATATTAATCATTATGGAATAGGCTTATCTCAATGTTTAGGGATTTTTGTTAGAGGAATATTAGTACTAGGCTTAGTACTAAACACATTGATTCATTTGGTCTCAAATTAGACAAAACCTTCCCCATTTTCATGATGAGCCTATTGTTGAATTCCACTATTAATTCATTGACTCCTTTCTTAATGGTTGTAAGTTCATGTATATTTTTTAGATCAATCTTATCCCCTATTATAATCTTAAAACTCTTGTGAACTCTTCCTAGGAATCAATGCTAATATCTAGAAAGAATCATGTATCATCATTTTTCACTCTCTTCTAAATATTTCTCAAACAACTTCATCATGACCTCTTCATCCTTAATTTTGTACTCATGTATAACATTGATGAAATGCCTAAGGCATTCTTCACCAAGGATAGTATTATTACACTTAAAAATTTAGATACTTTTCTTCTAGTTTCATTTGGTATTCGGTTATGGATAGTTTGGAATCCAATAAAATATAGTTCACTTATTCTTCTAACTCTCATTATATTCATCCTAGAAAATAAGACAAGAGAAAACCTATGACTAGATTCAAATATATTCATAAATCATTACAATTTTTTATGGATAAATTTAAATTCATACACAACCTCTTTTAAAACCCTTCATGTGATTTACATGGAAAATTTCCACTTACAAAATCAACTTGAAAACATTGAAACCCTTGATGACTTAGGACACTTGTAGTCAAGAAGATATTAGAATGACTGACCCTTGTTACATATTTTTTCCTTATATTTATCACATATAAATATAATTTATTTTTCTTGTCTCATCAAGATTTAAAGGGGTTTTATACTAGTCAAATAATTGAATGCACCAACACATCCTTCTATAGAAAAATATTCCTTAGATGTGTTGCTAACATCCAATGGTAGGAATAAGATTCTCCCCTTAGTTAGAGAAGTAGCCTTATAGTATTTATCAACCTACAAATGCTAGGTCTTACATATGTGGTGTTTGAAAGTCCCATGCCCATTTTCATCATCTTTACATGGATTTGTAATTTGATTCATGCCTTTCAAGTGATCTTGATGGAAATTTGTGAGGATTTAAATATTTGTAAAATTCCATAATATCAATTTGGGGAATTAATGTTATCCTAGGAATTTTAAGGTAGTAAGTAAGGTTTGGAGTTCAAATGATGGGGGTCTAGGGATTCACATGCTAAAGGATAAAAAAATCAAGAGGGTTAGGGAATTATATAAAATATTTCATTTAGTTTATTTCCAATGGGTATTGTTGTCATTAATATTTTTGAATGCCCAAAGTTGAGGGTTTAGGAAAATACATGCACCTAGGTGTGTAGGATTGAGAAATCCAAAGGCCCATTTAAGGGATTGCATTATGTGAGGTTGGGGTTTCAAGAAAATCACTACCTACCTACCTTGGAAGAAAAAAGTCATAAATTTTGATAGTGGGGTTCAAATATTTGGGATACCTCATGTAAGTTGGAGAGGGGATTAAGGAAGTCTACAAATCTACGAGAAACTTTGAAGAGGGAGTGGGTTTTGGGGTTTGAGAATACCCAATGGAAGAGGGGATTAAATTTTAGGCATATCCAATGGAAGAAGAGATAAAATTCTATGCATACCTAATTATATAATAGTGAGGGAAGGGAAAATAGAAACCAATGAGGTAGAAATATCAAGTGTTTCAAGAAGTTGGTCAATGGATTTTTTGTATTTGTAGCATAAGGTTTGGGCAAAGGAGATCCCTATAAATTTTTTAAGAGACTTGAGAGAAGAAAACTAATGTGTAGAAAAGGTTTTGGAGGGTTCTATGGATTTTAGGATGAGAAGAAAGAATGGAGACAAATATGGAGCTTCAACAATGGAATAATTTTAGACTAGTAGTAGTGGAGGATCTTTAAAAGGAATGGGTAAACATAAACACTTAATATCTACATCTTAATCTAAGAAGACATAAGAGGTAATTAAAAGAATAGAAGTGCAAGAGGAGGTTAGAGTGATTAAGAATGTGAGAGATTATATTTTACAAATTCTTAAATTTAATGCCCTCTATTTCAAGTATGCATTGGAGAAAAATTACTAAGGAAAACCCTAAATTTTTGGAGGAAGAGAGATTACATTTGAATTGGAAATGAGTATTTAGGGGCATTCGTGTCCAAAGACTACTGTGTAGGGGTGTTGGTGTCCTTTGGGACTCAATTCTCTCAGCTATAGGGAGGGGTTATGAACAACATAGAATTTCTAATCATGTATGCATGACACACTAATTACAAGTTTCTAGGCAACGATTATTGTGCCATGCAAGGAAAAATCAAAATGATCCTTAAAATATGTCTAGTGAATGGGCACCAAAATTAGTATAGAAACATAAGGTGAAAAATACAACACTTTTTTACCTTACAATAACTAACATGTCTCACATAAAATCAAATAAAATGACAATAAAGGTAATATTTACATACAAGTGAGCATCAGTAGCACACAATGTGGTATATAATGGTTGATATCAACACTTAAAATAAAATCACAATAGAAATAAAATTATATGAAGATAATCAAAAGATCCAAAAGATACATCTTTAAATATACATTTTCATGATCAAGGTGCTAACAATAAAGTATATATAGAAACATCTTCAAATCAAGGGTATGAAACACTAGTGACAACATAAAGTACCATCTTTGTATAAAAATTATTTAGAAAGAGACATTACATGACCTTGAAAAACATGTACAATTAAAAAAATTATCCCATAGGGGGTATGGATTCTTATGATATATCTATTGGTATGGAAACATGATAACCAAATTTCACTAATGATATTGGCTATCCTCCTCTTCATGCTAGTAGTTATTTTATTTGTAACATATTAATTCATTCAAGCTATTTTTTTCTTCCATATTTTTTCTTGATCTTTCCACTTGAGGACAAGGTGTTGTTGTTTTTTATAGGTTTCATGTGTTTGTGCTTTCTCTTTTTAGGGATTGGGACATCTTTTAAATTAATCACACGTGTTCAAATGCATTTAATAAACACAAAAGTAAGTATGTCTTAGGTATTTATTCACTACCTAGTTTTACATTTACATGTCATGTCTAATTATCATACTCAAATTTTTAATTATAATTTTAGATTTATATGTCATGATCAATACTCATTTTTTAGTCACAATTTAATTTTTATTTTCCTCATTAATCTATGGACACACCTTCATAGTACACATAATTCAAGGTTTCATATTATCTAGTATCTATATTTTTATTTTATGTATCGTTTCATAGAAAATTATTTTCCTTTTTTAATACAAAAATCTTGATGGATGACTATTACATATCAAGGACAAACATGGCATGCACTTGTTTCAATTTCCTAGGTTTCTATATTAAAATTTTCATATCTATTTTTCAATAACTACTCAAATGTAGAGGACAAAATAACATAATTCACTCTTTCACCTCAATGTTTTATGACACTTTGTGTAGATGAATTTAATGTATTCTTCTATCCCCTAATTTGACTCTTTTGACACACTAACTAACCTCAATACTAAATCCAACACTTTGATTTAGAAAATTCTATAGTTCAAAATGTTGTTGACTCAATTTCTAGGACATCTCCCATCCTATACTAGATTATACCTATGATCTTATCCTCTATGCTATATTATATTGTAGCATCGTAAATTGTCACCGGGTGAAGCCACATAAGTGGTTTACACTTTTGAAGAGGAAGTAAATTTGAGAAAAAATGACCCCATGGCAAAAAAATTGGTTTTAGGGGTTCGCATGAACCTACATGTTCGACCGAACCATAAAGGGGTTCGACCGAACTAGGGTTCGAGCGAACCCATTAACTATTGGGCCCACATTTCCTGCCCAAAAAATAAAGGAAATGTGCATATTAGGGGGGGTTCGCATGAACCAGGGTTCGAATGAACCCTGGTTCGCTAGAACCCCCCTGGTTCTAGCGAACCCCCTTTTTCCCTAATTTTTTAATTTGTACACACAAAAAACCTAAAATTTTATGCTTTCAAGCTCCGGTTGGGGATGAAAATGGGGGAATATTTAGAAACCAAACTTGGAATCGAGTAGCCTTCAGAACGAGCTATCCAATGAATATAATTTTAGTATGTTTTGGTTTTATTATCTATCTATTTTTAAGTTTTATTAAATATAGGTTTTTCATCGAAAACAAAAATCTCTGTTCACAAAGTGGAAAAATAGAAAATTATAAAAAAAATTTAAAATATGAGTGCACCAGATATTGAAGTCCTTGATCCAACAAAAAAAAAGAAGAATTTTGATACATACAGTTAAAAGTTATCGTTATCGGTCGCGCTAGGTCTGAATTGTCATTTGATTGACTTTGAAACTTGATTAAAGAAAAAATATTCAATAAAAACTATCTAACCAAGTGGAAGCACTAGATATCAGAGTTAGAAATCTAAATTTGAAAGAATTGGAATTTTATCCTTCATGGAAAAAAGTTATCGTTATACGGTGGTCACTTTTTAAAAATGCTATTTTTTGAAAAAAACCAATTTTTGTGGGAGATGGAAAAAGAAGTGCAATCTGATTCCAAAAAATTGAAAAAAATATTTTTAGAATCTACAGACAAAATGTGACAAGACTCTATTTTACATCATCTTCAAATTCCTTACGGTTTAATCGCTATAGGTGCCCGAATGTGGAGATTGTGTTAAAAAAAAAAATATCAGTGTCCAGTTAGGCCAAAAAGTGTAAACTACTATTGTGGGATCACCCCACCCTTGACAATTTCACACTAGGTTTAGCTCCCCCTTATGTTCTTGGACCTAATTGTGCTTATAATTTTCTCATTCTATGGTGGTTTTTGGAAAATCGAGATAAAAATGGGAAGATATTAAATATTCATTTAATGACATCAAAAGCCCCAAAATAGGTTTGGTCTAGGGCACCCACACCCTTGACGAGCCTATTTTGGCTCAAATTTAAATATTTTATTATCAACATTTTTATATTTATAAATTTAAATTTATTTGTTTTCTCTTTACAATTAATTTCTCAAGAAACAAATTTATGCATATAAATACAAGTCTTTTTTGCCATTTAAACACCTAGGCAATTTTGAATTCTAAGGGTGCATCCTAAAAAGTAGTCAAGGGCAATCGTAGTCAAGAGAAGAATAAGTAGCATTAGTACTATGACATTATTTTAGTCAAGCATCATGTTAGCAATGCATCAAGTTTATGAGTGAGATTTTTCATATTTTTGTGATCTTTTATTTTGTGAGCACTAACATCTACAAGACCTTCAATCAAGAAAATATTCCTTACATGATATGTGTATAATGACTTTAGTCCATCAAGGAGCTCATATATAAGTGTTAAGTTGCAACACTTGTTAATGTATCACTTGTTTTATCCATTTTGCCTCTACTCGACTGAGGGTAAGCACTCTTTACACTAAAATGGGGTTTGACTTAGGTAAGCCCCTCTATGGCACAAATCTTTCTCTCCTTTCTTGTGTGCAGGTGATAAATTTGAAGCAAAATTAGAAGGAGATTCAATGCCTAATTACAAAATCAAATATTCAAACATCTTATTTCAAAAAATTAGGGTAAGGTGAATTATTTATTGATTGACAAAGTTTCAAAGTTGAAACCCAAAAGGAAGGATCTGTAGATTTTAACCTACTAAGAACTATTTAGAGATATGAAAAAGCAACATTTCCAGTGTAGGGTTCCCACACCCTTGACCAACTAGATTCAACTCATATTTGAATGCTAAGTTTCTCCATCTCTGCATAACTACAAGGTTAGATACTTCCACAACTTTTTTAACTAAAATTGTTGGCTAAAAATATATAGAGCACCACTTTGAGTCCAATTTACCAAAAAAATAGTTTTTTTTAAAACTTGAAGTTTCAATAACTCCTACTAATGTAAATAACATTTTTTTTTAAATATAAAAATACCCTTTTGTAGATCCATAAGTGTAGTTCTTAAAAATATATTTATTTTAATAGTTTAATTATTATTTATATTTTATTTTTAATTTTTACTAAAAGTAGGTTATCAGCACAAAATATTAGGTTGATTACCATGCCAAGGAAAAATACTAAAACTTATTAAAAAATTAAAAAAATATGATGCATTAGATAGAAGAATTTATTTCAAGATGGTATATTTTTTTTCATTTTAGATAAATATTTAATATGAAAGTGGTCATCCAATGGAAACAACTTTTTTTTATTCACTCACATTTTAATATTTATTTAAAAAAATATATTTATCAAAATTGGAAAAAAATATACATGCGCTAAAGTTTCAAGTTATAAATACACACAAAAAAATTGAAAAAATAAAAATAAAATTTACTATAAAAAGTTTGACATCTCATACAACTTCATTTTTTAGCATTTTATCAGCAGCTAAATTATAGTGTTAATTTATTCAAAATTAGTTTTAAATAATTTTTAATTTTTTTTTTTAAATACAAACATAAAATATACTAAAAAATGCATAGTTTACTAGTTTACATCATTTCAAAATTCAAAATATATATGCCACTTTTTAGTGAATTAAGTTTAAAAGTTGGATCAATGTTGGTCATTTCTTTTATAAAGTGTGACACAGCTTTTTGCTTTTATCCACTTATTCAATCTAGGTGATACTCATAAGGGTGAAGCATTAGGACTTCTCAAAATGTATGATCATTACTCGTTGGTGAAGGTGCTAAATTTTCTAAATTGTGTTAATGGTTGTGTATTTAAAAACACCATGCTAGAACACTTTTATTATCAATTAATAAAATATCACATTATTAAAATCAATTTGCATTAGTCTCAAGTTGGTATCAAGCTAAACTTGCATTGGTCCCTATTTGCATTGGGTATTAGCTAATCAATGTCCATTGCACTCTTTTATCCTTTCTCAATATTGTCAAATTAACCAAGGGATGATTGCCTTCAAGGAGGTTTCACACATCCCTCTATACATAACACACTTCCAATGGGATTAATGGCAAGGACCCCCACCAAAAGAAGGAACAATTAGGCCCAAACTTTTTATGGCATTGGAATGGGTGGCTCCAAGGGCCTAGTTAAGCAACCCCATAAATTTTTTGCCCAAAAGATGGCAACAAACATCTAGGTAGCATTACTTTTGTATGGTGAAAATATGTGATTAAAGTGAATCTAATAAAAATAGAGAAAATTCCCATGTGGCACCTTCATTTAAAAGCTTTTATAGATGTAAAAAGTATTTTCATGGGGGATTTTTTCCTTTATAAAGGATGTGGGTATTTGTATAAAGAATAAGGATATTTTTTTAGTTGTTAAAATTGAATGATTCTAAATGAGTTTATTATGGATCAATTTTTTTTGTTTAGTGTAAGGTTCCTTGATAGTGTAAGGGATGAGGTTGAGACCTCTAGATAACTTAGGTATAATGGATATTCTTCAATCCTTGGTTCTTAGCTACAAAGGTATTGACATAGGCTCATACTTCTAATACTGACAAGCGACAAAAATAATTTGAGATTAATATAGAACTTTCAATTGAAAAAATAAAGTTAAAATTAAATTAGCTAACTAATTTATTTTTCTAATGGCGAAATTTGCATATCCATGCTAATTTCAATTTAATTTTGAATTTATTTAAAAAGATTATCTAAATACAATTATAAAGTGGCATGTGGCATATTTTTGTATTAACTATGAATTCTTCTCTAATTATTATCTATTGTAAACACATTGCTATATTTATTGTAGTGTCAAAAATTGTATGCCCTTGCAATTTCATCTATGTTTTGTATCCACTTTGGTGTCCATTCCCTTAGTATTTTTATAGGCTAATTTCAACTTTTGGATCAACCATTATACTTCTTAAGGTGCTCAAGCCTCCTTTCCCGTGGTCACTTTTTCATGTCACTTTTGTGTTCACCTTATGTTATTCTATTCTCCTGTCATTTTTTAATGAAAATTATATGGACACTAGTGCTTCACATGGACATTTGTGCATTGCTCTAGCATCTTGCAACAATTTGTCATTTGAAGGTCATTTTCAAGCATTTTTCCTCTTGTCACCTTCTGAGGCATGAAAATGGCTAAGGAAAAATCTAAACGAATCGTCAATCTCTTTATCTTCCCTCCTCTTCTCATTTTTAAAATTTTCAATTCACTTGGATATACTCTCTCTCTCTCTCTTAAGATCTTAGACAACACTCTCAATCTTTTCACAACAATATCATAATATTATTTATGGCTCCCCTACACTCTTTGGATTTCTCAAGCCTCTTATGTAATATTGTTCTTTTATATGTTATTATTGCAAATATTTATTTTCTTATGCCCCCAGGCACTTTGGGATTATCACATCCCCTCTCTTTCATTTTATTTACACTATTGCACATTCATAGCTCCAACCATTCTCAAACACACACTTGGGATAGGATCATGTACACACTATTTATTTTTAATTCTCTATCTTGGCTATTGTGGAGGTTGAAATCCCAAAACAAGAATTTGACTGAGACAAAGCCCTAAATAACCCCCAAACATTTTTCCTTTTCTTTATGTTTGCAAGTACCTTGAAAGCACTCAACCACATGGAGGTTTGCAAATGTTTGTTTATAAATTTATTTCTATTTATTTAAAATCTTTAAAATCTTGTTATTTAGTTTATTTTTATATTTTCATCATACAATATTTGTTGGTGCACTTTTTGTTTCTAGTATTGCATGTTACTTGAATGCCAATGTTAGATTGCCACAATTTCTAGGTATTTTTCCACACATTGTTTGTACAAATTAAAACATGTCAACATGTTAGCATCCTTGCCAATGGCTTTCTCCTTTGGACTCTAGGTTATTCAATATCTATATTTTATATTTGTATTCTCATAAAATTATTTTTATGTATCTGTTTTTAGAAATTTTCAGTATTTTATTTTCGTAAGCATTCTAGTTAGTTACTTTTATCTTTTTGTTTAAAAATTATCTTTCTAGAAAGGGCTAATCATTATAGTTTTAAATAGTTCCAAATCTCTCGATTCATCATAATGTAAAAGGTGGGAAAAATCATTTGGCTAATGTTAGAATAGGTGACATTATAATTGCTATCCTAAGTTGATTTATGTGTCTCCACTTTCTTTGGAAAGTGTTTTAGGGGACATGAGGGACAAAATATTTATTATTTATTTTCCTATGAAAAATTGTAATTTCTTTCAAAGAGGTGGACCTTTATGGTGGCGGTTACAAAGTTTTTTGGGAGGATATTCCTCTTGGGCATCCAACTTTGTGAGTGGGGACCACTTTGGTGTGCATTTCCTTACATGTTATTTGAATGTTTTGCATGCTCTTGCATGGTTGGGCACTCAAGTTTGTATGTTGGTGCATGCTCTTGCATGCAATTTTTGGAGTTGTCGATGAGTTCTGGAGCACTCAAGTTTCACCAATTCTGATTGGCTATGGGTTAGGTGCCCATGTGAAGGTCGTGTCATAATTTAATATTTTATTCCATTTTTATGGGTTGTCCACTATGGGGGTGTGGGTTTTTCCAAGTGGTTTTTCTTATTGTTTTGACATACCATTTGTGGTATTCTCTCCCACAAACTTCTATATATTTTGAGATGGTGGTTTGTAAGAGTTTGTTTGCAAGTTGCCAGAGCAAAAAAGTGCTACTGGATCACAGAGAGTATTATTGTATTGATGTACTTCCTTGAAGATTAATACAAACATTGGATCTATTTGGGTGTGGATTTTTTTCCTGCAAGGGTTTCTCCACGTATATCTTGTGTCACTTGTGATTGATGACTTGTGGTATTACATATTTTCTTTCATTGTTGCAGTTATCAATCACATAATATTTTTATCAATATATTGAATATACAATTTTAGATTTGCAACCACTTTTATATGTTCATATTGTTACAAGTTATACCTTGATTTCTAACATTTGGTATTAGAGCTAACAGTTCTATTAAGAGAGGGACACCTTTATAATTTAATTCTTCTTTCATAGGCTCAAATGCATTAAACTAATCAGCATCAATATCTTCATAATAATCTAGTATATCATATTCATTAGGGAATTCCTTCTCTCTTACTACCACAAGCGTGAAAATACACTTTTTTTGGATCATGGATAAAATATCATGTTTTCCACTATGGAAAATCTTCTTGTAAGTTCACATGATCTCTCATTAAGGGATCAAGAGTATCCTTCTCTAGCTGGACCTAAAATTCCCTTACTTTGGAATCACTTTCTTATCATTCTACCTAGGTTTCTTAGACCAATTATTACTATAAGGAATATTATATAACCTATAACCTTCATTAACATGTTTGGAAAAATTGTTAGGAGGTATCTATTTCTTATTTCTTGCAACCATGTAGGAAAATCCTTCATTGCACCTATAATATTATGAAGCTTGCCGTAAGTAGTGAGAAGTTTGATTGAAACACCTCTATCTAATTGTGAAATTTTTACATCATGCCTCTTAATATGTATACCTAATGCTCTCATGTTGATCTCAATATTAATCATTGTGCAATAGGCTTATCTCAATGTTTAGGGATTTTTGTTAGAGGAATAGTAGTACTAGGCTTAGTACTAAACACATTGATTCATTTGGTCTCAAATTAGAAAAAACCTTCCCCATTTTCATGATGAGCCTATCGTTGAATTCCACCATTAATTCATTGACTCATTTCTTAATGGTTGTAAGTTCATGTATATTTTTTAGATCAATCTTATCCCCTATTATAATCTTAAAACTCTTGAGAACTCTTCCTAGGAATCAATGCTAATATCTAGAAAGAATCATGTATCATCATTTTTCACTCTCTTCTAAAGATTGCAAAAACAACTTTGTCATTACCTCTTCATCCTTAATTTTGTACTCATGTATAACATTGATGAAATGCCTAAGGCGTTCTTCACCAAGGATAGTATTATTACACTTAAAAATTTAGATACTTTTCTTCTAGTTTCATTTGGTATTTGGTTATGGATAGTTTGGAATCCAATAAAATATAGTTCACATATTCTTCTAACTCTCATTATATTCATCCTAGAAAATAAGACAAGAGAAAACCTATAACTAGATTCAAATATATTCATAAATCATTACAATTTTTTATGGAGAAATTTAAATACATACACAACCTCTTTTAAAACCCTTCATGTGATTTACATAGAAACTTTCCACTTACAAAATAAACTATAATCCCTCTCACACAATTGTATGATAAATTATTAGGAGGTATCTATACATATTATATTGATTTATGAATAAAAAAGATAAATTGTATGATAGTCATGACACACAATTGTCTAAAGACCTAGATCACAAGTGTGATCTAATTCTAACACCCAAAAAATCAAGATTCATTCGACACAAACCCTTAAACACTAATCTAATTCTAAATTTCAATATAAAAATTTCTTTCTATATCAAATCAATTTCAAAATAAACTGTAATCCCTCTCACTTTCATTTATCATTTTTATTTGTCTATTTAATATCTTTAACTCTCGACTCATTAGTTTAAATTATAATTAATTTCATTAATTTATCATCCGTTATTTAAAATACTAAAATCAATGTAGGGCCATTTTATTTCCTCGAGAACAAAGTTAGTTTTCTGTCCACCTTTCATGTCATCCAAAATTTGCCTTTTGACATGTGAAAAAAATGATATATAAAATAAATTATTCATTATTACCTGAAATCCATTATAAAATTCTCACAAAATCTACAATTTTTTAGCTAGACATGAATACGTTAAGGAATAAAATGAAAACTTCTTGTAATTTACAAAACAAAATGTGGAATCCATTAAAGCAAATTTTTAGGAGAAGAAATCAATGCACAAGTTTTATGTGTATCTTGGGACAATCAACCAATATATGTTTCCAATGTTATGGGATTAATGGCAAGGACCCCCACCAAAAGAAGGGCCAATTAGGCCCAAACTTTTTATGGCATTGGAATGGGTGGCTCCAAGGGCCTAGTTAAGCAACCCCATAAAATTTTTGCCCAAAAGATGGCAACAAACATCTAGGTAGCATTACTTTTGTATGGTGAAAATATGTGATTAAAGTGGATCTAATAAAAATAGAGAAAATTCCCATTTGGCACCTTCATTTAAAAGCTTTTATAGAAGTAAAAAGTATTTTCATGGGGGATTTTTTTCTTTATAAAGGATATGGGTATCCTTATAAAGAATAAGGATATTTGTTTAGTTGTTAAAATTGAATGATTTTAAATGAGTTTATTATGGATCAATTTTTTGTTGAGTGTAAGGTTTCTTGATAGTGTAAGGGATGAGGTTGAGACCTCTAGACAACTTAGATATAATGGATATTCTTCAATCCTTGGTTCTTAACTACAAAGGTATTGACTTAGGCTCATACTTCTAATACTGACAAGTGACAAAAATAATTTGAGATTAATATAGAACTTTCAATTGAAAAAATAAAGTTAAAATTAAATTAGCTAACTAATTTATTTTTCTAATGGCAAAATTTGCATATCCATGCTAATTTCAATTTAATTTTGAATTTATTTGAAAAGATTAACTAAATACAATTATAAAGTGGCATGTGGCATATTTTTGTATTAACTATGAATTCTTCTCTAATTCTTATCTATCTTAAACACATTGTTATATATATTGTAGTGTCAAAAATTGTATGCCCTTGCAATTTCATCTATATTTTGTATCCACTTTGGTGCCCATTCCCTTAGTATTATTATAGGCTCATTTCAACTTTTGGATCAACCATTATACTTCTTAAGGTGCTCAATCCTCCTTTCCCGTGGTCACTTTTTCATTTCACTTTTGTGTTCACCCTATGTTATTCTATTCTATCGTCATTTTTGAATGGAAATTATATGGATGCTAATGCTTCACATGGGTGTTTGTGTGTTGCACTAACATCTTGCAATAATTTGTCATTTGAAGGTCTTTTTTGAGCATTTTTCCACTTGTCACCTTCTGAGGTCAATGAAAATGACTCAGACAAATCTAAACAACTCACCAATCTCTTTATCTTCCCTCTTATTCTCATTTTTAAAATAATCAATTCACTTGGATATGCTCTCTCTCTCTCTCTCAATCTCTCACACAACACTTTCAATATTTTCACAACAATCTCACAATATTATTTTTAGTTCCCCTAACCTCTTTTGGATTTCTCAAGCCTCTTATGTAATATTGTTCTTTTATTCATTCTTATTGCAAATATTTATTTTCTTGTGCCCTCAAGCACCTTGGGATTATCACATCTCCTCTCTTTCATTTTATTTACATTATTTCACATTCATAGCTCTAACCATTCCCAAACACACTTAGGATAGGAGCATACACAATTTTATTTCTATTTCTCTATCTTGGCTACTATGGAGGTTGAAATACCAAAGCAAAAATTTGATTGAGACAAATCCCCAAATAGCCCCCAAACATTTTTCCTCTTCTTTATGTTTGCAAGTACCTTGAAAGCACTCAACCACATGGAGGTTTGCAAGTGATTGTACATAAATTTATTTCTATTTATTTAAAATCTTTTTATTTAGTTTATTTTTATATTTTCATCATACAGTATTTGTTGGTGCACTTTATGTTCCTAGTCTTACAAGCTAGTTGAACAATAATGTTAGATTGTCACGATTTCTAGGTATTTTTCCACACATTATTCATACAAACTACATCACAACATGTTGGCATCCTTTCCAACGACTTTCTCCTTTAGACTCTAGGTTACTCAATATCTATATTTTTTTATATTTATTCTCATAAAGTTATTTTTATATATCTATTTTTAGACATTTTCACTATTTTATTTCCTTAAGCATTCTAGTTAGTCTCTCTTATATTTTTGTTTAAAAACTATCTTTCTAGAAAGGAATAATCATTATAGTTTTGAATAGTTCTAAATCTTTCAATTCATCCTAATGTAAAAGGTAGAGAAAATCATTTGGCTAATACATTTTAGCTAAAATGTCATTTTTCCTCTTTTACATATATTTATTTGTCTTTATCCTATCTACATTCATTCACACACATTCACATTCATTTATCAACCTTGATTCATATGCATTCATTATTTATCCCTATATTTCATGTACCTCATCCCAATTCATTTCTATGGTACATGGGATCAATCCCACATGACATGGATCTAACCCAAAAATTAAATTTTTAAAATTTAAATAATTGATTCCCACCCTTTCCTTATAGCTATTTAGAGTTTAATTGGTACACATTTATGCAATGATTCATTATGTCTTCATATTTAAATAAATTAATTTTAAAATTAATTCACATGTTGGAGTCACTTGTTTATCATTTGAAATCCTAAACATATAAAGACTGTTAACTAGGAAAATTTTCAATTTGGAGCTTTAAAATGAACAATACTTTTTATTATAACCAACATCTAGATCATTTGCATCTTTACCTATCATCATCAGTATTTATTTTAAATTTAAAATATGTCCAATAAAGGAGATTGAACTAGGAGAACTTGGCCGTTATGAATCAACAATCTCTCCAAAAGTATTTTTAAATAATACTAGTCCTTAAAAGTTAACAAGGAGAAAATAATACAATGAATTAGACAACAAAAATTCACAATGCACCAATTAGGACCTTGTATCAAGGATCAAATCTACTTAGTGTGAAATTGACTTAATCACATAATCAACCCAAAATTAGATATAACTTTATGCATAATTCTAGACAATAAGTATATAAAAAAATATTCATTTCTTTGTACCTAAACGATTAGAATCTATATTGTATCAAAAAATATCTTCATTATTGTTTTAAAAACTAAATACCTAAATCCCTTGCATTTAATTTCTTAATTCAATATTGATTACACAACATATCATTACCAACTAGCATTTTAATTAATCTAAATTGATTTATGTACATGTGTATGCACTTTATTTAATTAGCATTGAATAACATTAGGGAAAGGTTATTTTCCTTTACAATTTATAATGTTAAAAAAAAGCTCTTTCAAATCTAGAAACAAATTTATTTCTAATTAAGAAAGGAATATTCTTTTTATGATAAAGTATTTAAATACAATCAAAATATAAACTAAATAATATGAGAAGATGAGGTTGGTTATAAAAATTAAATGTGAGAGAGAAGAGATTAGAATGACTTAGTTTTGTTACAATGATTGGTGTGATTCTTCTCTTTCTTCTAGGCTAGTTTGGTTTAAGAAGAGGAATTTTAGAGCTACATTGAAATTTCTATCTGACCTTGGGCTCAATATTAATTAGAAGTCATTATGCAAGGTCTTATACTCTCTATCACAATCATTTCTATATAGTAACTTTTTTTCTTCAACTCTAAAAGTGTTTAGTATAGTCATGTTCCTATCCCCTATAAAAGTACAACACAATTTGACTATCTAAATTGGGTGGTGTCATGGGAACCTTTGGAGACTTGAGGAGCTAGGGTGTGGAAGTGTTTAATTTCCTCCTTATATATTTATCAAATCCCACAAGTAGATTTAAAATTTGAAGGTTATATTTTGGAAGGAATACATCATGCTTAGGTGTATTTATGGAACATTTCCCGAGCTTCTAGTTTCTATTATGTTATGGATGTGTTTGTTGTTGTTCTTTTCCTATAGGTCCTATCATTGGTTCTTTTCCTATGGTCCTATCATTGCATCTTCCTTTTTTCTTGTGTGTTCACTCCCCTTAATTCCTTATTTATTAAGCACACCATGGTCATTTATGATCATTTGGGTAATGAGGGGATAACATTGATATGCATATTGGAGTGGAAAAGTGGGGGTCAAATGGAAATGGACTATAAATAAACTCAAAAATGGAAAAGAAATCCAATTCTCAATTACCTGATAAGTTGATTAAAAGGTACATATTTATCAACTTGAAATGATATTTGGTTCATCTTCAAGATGATTTTTTAGCTTCTAATGTATCTAGGTAATCATAGTTTAAAACATCATTATTACTTTTATTTCCTACACCTAGGACAAATGTACAATAGGGTTAAAATGTCTAGAAATGGTTATATTTTTCATTGATTAAATGGATTAACTAAATTATAGAGTAACCTAGAAGGTAGTCTAATGTCGGTATCCATGAACCACATTTATGTTATATGCATTAATGATAGATAATTCACATCATGAACTTATAATCAACCTTTACAAAATTCTCCAAGTTAGTTAGCGTTGTTGTCATCTAAGTAGTCTTTAAGCAACTAATTTAATATATATATTAATCATAGAATAATCTTGGTCAACATTTATTTTGTTCTCATAATTCATCCTTATAGTATTGATAATGAATGGGCTATCTCACAACACTTATTTATTTTGGACTTGTTTTGACCTTTTATTTTTAAAGTAATATTTTATTATAGATGAATGAAATATATTTGTATAAGATTTGAAATTCATCTTAAATATCATTTGAATCTAAGTCTCATTCCCTAGTGGGTCTAGATCACATCCTTAATCTTCATGTTCTCAATCTTGGTTCAAGACTACAAGTGCAAACTTGAACTTGGTATAGGATAGTAATTGTGACCTCAAATCTCTTTTTTCCAATTTAAATTTAATCATGTGGGCCAAATTTGAGTTAACCTCACTTAGTTGTTACCCTCATGCTTAAGTGTATAACATTCAAATTTGAACACTAGGTTGTTGTATAAAAGAAAAAATCCCTATGGACCACTTAGATATCAAGGAATCATGTGATATCTCATAACATAGTCATTCAATCAAATACAAGATTTATTTAATAATAGTGTATAAACATCTATAGTCATAAGGATATATGAATGGCTATTTTAATTTCATCTTGGTGTGTTTGAATGATTATTTCAAATAATATTGATTCAATCTAACGAGGCTTGATTATAATCAAGACATGGCACAATACCCAGATATTTCCAAGCAGTCAAACTCCTAAAGAACAAAGACCCCAAGTTCAAGGTCATACACTAGGTTCAAAGATGAAATTTTCTATATTAGGGCTACACGTGGTTTTGAACCATGACAAAGCGCAAGTCATTTTCAAATCTATCAAATCTCTATTATTATATATTTGATAACATAATTTTGACTTGGACCATTCAGTGAGCCTTATAGTAGAACATCTATTATAACATGTAGGGTTGAGAACATATATGACCTCCCTATTTGTTGGTTTGAACATTTATTTAATTATATTTATAGGACCCTTATTTAGACTTGGTTCATGTATGGTCTATATTAATTATGATATTAATTACTTTTCATTTACTTGTCTATATATTTCATGTATCTAGGTATTTTATTCATTTACATAAATTGGTGAAATTGACCCTCGAACCCCTCTAGGGTTTTAACCTTCTTCTTTCTAAATTTTTAATTGAATTTTCTAATTTCCCATGTTCAAATGTTATATCCAAAAAAAATTGTCATCATTATTAATAATTTATTTTGCTTGATATTACTAGAACACCTACATTGGTGAAGTTGACATATCTTACTATAACATCAAAATTTTCATACCCTTGTAATTTCATGATATATTTTGCACTTGCTTTGGTGTTTGTTCCCCTAGTGTTTTTCTACCCCTCTATCATAAAAAATTTCCCTCCTAGTGTCAAAGGCTTAGCATCTCATTATTTTTTTCCTAACCTTGTGTCCCAAGTGTCATCCTTGTGTTATGTCCTAGTGTTTTGAAAATAAACAAGTAACCACTTTGGAGAAAATTTGAATGGTTACCTTCCTCCTGCCCCTTTGACCCATTTTCAAACAATATTTTTCAAAATATCAATTTCTCTTAGAAACAGTGAACTCTAAAGTGATTCTCCATTGTTAATATCAATTTGAGCTCTTACCAAGAATTTTGAATATCAATTTGAGCTCTTACCAAGAAGGGTAAGGAGGAGAAGGTGCTTCTGAATAAAGGGAAGCGTGCAGTCAGCAAGGATTCCTTCGGTGATACGATGGTGGTGGAAACTATGGTTAATGGTTGTGATACAATTATAAGACATTTGGGCAGGCTTGCTAAGAACAAAAATAAAATGCAGGTTAGAGACCTAGACATAGAGGATGAGTTGTTGGATAGCAAGGATAGTCGTGTTGATGTGGTGTCGGAGGATGAGCTTGGTGAGAAAGTCAGAGGGCCCTCTTTGGTTCCTTACTCGAGTGGTGATCTGCAAGAGGTTTCGGCCTCCCATTCTTCAGAGCTATTGGGGATGGAGCAGAATGTTCTTGAGTACATTGTGTGCGGTAGGGAGGAGGTTGGTGTGTTGAAAGAGAGATTGGACATCCTGGACAAAAAAAATGTATGGGCTGACTCAATTCACGGTCAAGATGATCCACTGTGTCACTAGTACCTTGTCGGCTACTATGAAGGAAGAGATGGAGTTGAAAAAGACCGAGGACCACCTAGAGTGGGTTGGGGATGAAATGGTTCAATTGTTGCCAAAGAACTGGGAAAAAGCCAGGTAATCTGCTTCTAATTTGTTGTTGGTCTAGTGTGTTGTTGGTCTGCGTCCTGTTTTGATTATGTTTTTTGGTGTTTAAGTTTGTTTAATGTTTTGTTGTTCTAGAACTTTCTAGCCCTTGGGGCTCTCCATGTAGGGTACAAAACCCTGTAAATGATGCTTATCATATAAAAAACAATATTGTTGATATGAAATTTCTCCATCTTTGTTAAACTCATGGAAGTGTAGAAGTAATCTTACAAAAAATATTTTGATCTTCTTTGTCTCCTTCAAATAATTTGTGAGGTGATCTTGTATTGTATTATTGTATTATTATTGTATTATTGTATTATTATTGTATTATTGTTGTTGAATCTCATTTTCTATAGGCTTTGATACTTGGGATCACATCCATCAAATTCAGAAGCATTTTTTTTTTTTTTTTTTAATTCACAAGCATTGTTATTGACATTCTATTGCAGTTCATTTATATTTTTTTGTTATTTCATTTCTTAATACACTTTGGGTAAAGAAATCACATATTTTACCTATTATTAATAAAATATATAGGTTTCTTGTGGAGATTGGAAAGCCAACCTAGGATCTTTCAACTTGAAGGAAAGATCTATGCAACCACAAAAAAAACCTTTGTCTTCTTTAGCTATTAGTTTTTATTGAGGAGAAAATATTCAACCTTGTATTTTATCAATAACTTTCCCTCTATTTCTTTATCATCTTTTTCATTCCATTGCAATAAATTGGTTCAATCTCTATTAATTTTTGTATACTTCCATTATTGATCTACTTGTCGTTTTCCAATTTTATTCTTGTGTAGAACTAGGCACAATTTCTAAGGTAGAATTAGACTTTGGTAACTTTTTTTTTACAACACTACAACATATCATGAAGACATATGCACTTAGTGCTAGAATCCAATCTATTGAGCTTTGAATTGCTATGGTAGGTTCCTCTTTATTACATTAGTTTACATTTCTTCTTTCATCAAGTGATAATTTTATTATTTATTTTTTGATAAATAAAAAGCATTTATTTCCTTTATATTCTTTTAGCTTGCTTAGATAACAATAATCATTTTTAGTTAAAACATGCTTTAGATTAATTAGCATAATCTACTCTACATAGTAGTAGAATAGTTCTTTAAACAAAAAATGCTACTTAATCTAAGTGTAGTGCTTGCAAGATTATTTGAAAAAGGGCAAATAATATTTTCTTTTTCTCAAGCCAATTTTTATACACCATATTTTAGTTAAAATATTGCTTTTAAGCTTAAAAACTTCTTAGAAAACATAAAAATCAAAAAATTTAAAACTTTAAACAATCTATAAACTTTATTTTTAATATTTTAGATTGTGTTTTGTGAGAACATTTTATGAGTTTCACATTCTAATAATATTGTTTGAAGGAGCTATTGTGATCTAAAAATGTCGTATTCTTGTGGTACAACAACCTTTATCAAGTCTAGTGCTAACTTTAAAAAAAAATCTTCTAATCAATTGATACTATACCTTCTCTATCCACAATTAATGTTCAACTTGGTTCTCCCACAACCACTTTCCATGATACAAATCCCAAATTCAACCATAAGGTCACACTACATGTCCCACACACATAGGTGAATGATCTCAATCAAAACCTTAGATATTTTTGAAATTGTTTACAAAGTAATATAATCTCTAGCACTATTATGCCTTTGATTGAGGTCTTTCATAACATTCTTAATAGTCACTCAAAAGGTATTGAGTTCATTCAAGGGCTAGCACATATTATGTTGCAAGTATATTGCTATTGTTATCATTCATGTCAATAGTTCCAGTCATTGATGTCAACCTCTAGTATGATTATAAATATTGTTGTAGTGTTCTTAGCAATGAGTGTGTTGCACTATGGTGTCTTTAGTGTTGTCACTGATGTCAACCTCTAGTGTGGTGTTGAGCAGATATTGTAGATGGGGAGATTGTTGATGTTGCAAATATTGTGGATGTATTGAGAAGGTGTTATAATGTTGTGTTGATGTTGCAAATATTGTGGATGTATTGAGAAGGTGTTGTAATGTTGTGTTGATGCAGTTGGTTCACTTGGTTTCCAAGTGCTTTTGAGAAAATTTGAATAAAAGAGTGTGCCATGTGATGTTGTTCTCCACATTTCTTTGTAAGGAAAGAACAGGTGTGGAAGCAACTTTCCTAATGTCAGGGAAGTAATCAGACAGTACTTTTAAATTTCTAATTACACTCCAATTAAGACACACATGAAAGATTTTTAGAAACAGAGAAGATACTTAAAGACAATGAACAACAGATTTACATGGGAAACCCTTTTGGGAAAAAACCCACCACACCAAGCTGAATCTCTTTGTATTACAGTAACAAACAAATTATATACAAATCAGAGATACAACTCTCTAGTATTAGTTCACAATAGTTTTATTCACTATTCATCCAGTTACAGAAATGCTCTAAAGAATCTGATTCATCTCGCTTGCTTTCATTCTCAGAAATGATCTGCTTTTATCTTAACACATTTTGGTTTTTATCCTCTATGCATCCTTATCCGCCATTTCCCTATCGTAGAAAGTTTCCTCCTGAGCGTTGATTTTTCTCTACATACAATTCAGCTCTAGCATTGTAGCTAATGCAAAAATCAAACCACCAACTATTTGAAAATCACTTCCTCTGATTGGTTCATGAGATGCCACATCAGAAGGTCATATGGTCAAAGGCATTCAAACTTTGTTGGCATATTGGTGAGACACTAACAGTGTCTCCCCGATGCCACAAAGTCTTCATATCGATATCATCATAGATCCCAACAGTCGGTAGGACATTATAATGAGCGCCATGAGACATACCAAATCCATCGACATCCATTGCGTTTCTATCAACAAGAGATTCCTCCATCGGCAAGATGTTTTACCAAATGCCACAAGTCATATCGATCTTAGAAAAGCCATTGACAAGACTACCGTAGATCACCAAGACCTCCCATCGAGTCCTCATGTTGTTCTGAAACATCCACCCGTCGGTGAGACATTCGTCTTTCGCCAAAACTTCATACCAAGCTCATCCAAGTCTTACCGAGTCGGAAAGACTTATGTCTTTCACTAAGACCTTACACCGGGCACCCATGAGCTACTCCGATGACTTCATTTGTATCCCCATCAGCATGACCTTCCAACAGTCGCTGAGAGATCTCCCTGAGATCCTTGTGTTACCCCGATAGCCATATGCAATCAGTGTGACATCCTTCAGTCGCTGAGAGTTCTCCCCAACATCTGCTAGACACCTCATAAGAACATTCTATCGGCCAGAGGTTTCCACTTCAATGAAAGGTCACAGCGAATACATCTAGGTTACAACGATAGACTTCATTCAGCAAGACATCACCTCTATCTCGGCGACGTGAACATTTCAAGCGGATTTAGAATAGTTAGTCACCCAGACATGAATAATGTCACAGCGACTTTGCCTTCCAAGAGTTACATGTCAGTATGGATTGAGGAAAATATTCCAATAATCTCCCACTTGATGAAGACCTTACTAACAACTCCATAGCATAATAAAACTACTAAAATTCATGGGCCAAGAGGCCCATCGAACTGGCACACCACCTAGATTTGTCTATGCTCACAGGCTTCATCAATGCATCTACAACATTCTCCAGAGTATCCACTTTCTCCAAAGAGACCTTCCCATCCTCCACCATATCTCGTACAAAGTGATACTATACATCTATATGTTTTTTCCTAGCATGGAAAGTAGGATTTTTTTCCAAACATATAGCACTCTGACTGTCACAGTAGATAGTAATTTTTCCTGCATCAAAACCAATGTTAGAACACAAAACGTTTTATCCAGATTGCTTCTTTACAGGAATGTGTAGCTGCCATGTATTCTGCCTCTATAGTGGACAAAGCGACTATAGCCTGCCACTTGCTCATCCAACTCACTGCACCACCATTCATCATGAAAACATATCCACTGGTGGATCTTCTGCTGTCAATGTCCCCTGCCCAATCAAAATCCACATAACCTCGAATGCTAAGAGTCTTTTGTGATTCAACCAAGTTACCATGGTAACACAAAGCATAGTCTGAAGTGCCCTTCAAATATACAAACACTCTCTTCACAGCATCCCAATGTGTCCTTCTAGGATTAGCCATAAACTGACTAAGAACTCCCACTACTTGGGCAAAAGTTTGGCCTTGTACAAACCATTGCATACATAAGGCTTCCAACCGCACTAGCATAAGGTACACTGGTCATGTCCTCCATCTTAGTAGGAGATTTTGGACAGTCTTCAATAGATAGCTTCATTCCCTACATAACTAGAACAACTAGCTGCTTGCAATCAGTCATACAAAATCTCTCTAAAATAGTCATGATATACTTACTCTGACTGAGCCAAAGTTTTCTATTTTTCCTGTCCATGGTTATTTCCATTCCTAGAATGTACCTTGCTGCACCAAGATCTTTCATTTCAAACTTTGCAGACAACTGAGACTTAAGATCAGAAATCATTAGCTTACTATTGCCTATGAACAACATATCATCAACATAGAGAGCAATAATAAGGACTTGATCACTTTCAACTTTGTAATATACATAATGATCACATTTTAATCTTACAAATCCCAATGACAAAACAAAAGTGTCAAATTTCGGGTACCACATTCTAGGAGACTATTTTAAGCCATACACAGATTTCTTTAACTTGCAAACTAGTCTTTTTTCACCTTTTTCCACAAAGTGCTCCGGCTGGGACATATAAATTTCTTCTTCAAGATCACCATGAAGAAACATTGTCTTCACATCCATCTATTCAATTTCTAAGTCATATGTTGTTGCAAGTGATAAAAAAATCTAATAGATGTCAGCTTAGCTACAGGAGAAAAAATTTCTCCATAATCAATTCCCTCTACCTGGGAATAACCTTTTGCAACCAGCCTTGCTTTATATTTTTCTACACTGCCATCCAGACCAATTTTCCTTTTAAACACCCATTTGCAGCCCACAGTTTTTCTGCCTTTAGGCAATGGCACCAAACTCCAGGTATCATTCTTTTCTAATGATGTCATTTCTTCATTCATGGCTTCCAACCAAGAGTTTGAATTAGACATTTTAAATGCCTCTTTCACAGTCCTAGGTTCATCAGTGCTAGAAATTAAAGCATAGGCATAAGTACACTCAATCAAAGAAAACCCATACCTATCAGGTTGCTTTCTTTCATGAGTTGACCTCCTCATAGGCTGAGGCTGAGGTGATTCTTCATCTTCTTCAGAACTTTCAGAACTACTTGAGCTCTCCTCAGTATCAGGTACATTTTGATTTTTCAATTCCTCTTTATCTGGTATCGGAGGAATTTCTGCTACATCTTTTTTCATTTTCTGATTTCTTCTATGACTGTAGATCTAATGTAGAAGGCTTCAGCTCATGAAAGATAACGCTTCTGCTGTACAAAACCTTCTCAGTCCCAAGGTTCCAAAGCTTGTATCCTTTTATGCTAGCACTATAGCCAATAAAAATACACTTTACAGCTTTGTTTTCCAACTTGGATCTTTTTTCAAATGGCACATATGCATATGCCTCACAGCCAAAGACACGAATATGTTTAAGAGAGGGCTTCTTTCCAGACCATGCTTCCAAAGGCGTCTTCTCAACAAGAGCAGAGTTAGAGAAAAATTTACCAAGTAACATGTTGTAGAGACTGCTTCAGCCCAGAACTTCTCCTCCAAGCCAGCACTGCTTAGCATACTTCGTGCTCTTTCCATTACTGTCCTATTGAACCTTTCAACAACTCCATTTTGCTGTGGAGTGTAAGGTGTAATCTTATGTCTTTTAATCCCATGATCCTTACAGTACCTTTCAAATTCATCTGAACAAAACTCACCACCATTATTAGTCCTTATACATTTTATTTTTCTACTAGTATGATTTTCTACAAGGTTTTTAAATTCCTTAAACTAACTGAACACTTTTGATTTACTTTTTAGAAAATATACAAATGCTCTTCTTGAATAATCATCAATAAATGACACATAGTATTTTGATTTAGACAAAGAAGGAACATTCACTGGACCAAACACATCAAAATGTATATAATCAAGCAAACTAGAAGATTTGTGAGGACTAGAATAAAATGAAACACGGTGCTGCTTTCCATATATGCAATGTTCACAAAATTCGAACTCAAGGTTACAATCTTCAAGCCCTTCTACCAAGTTTTTATTTTTCAAGGTTTTTAAACCTTTCTCACCAATGTGGCCTAGCCTATGATGCCAGAGCATAGTCTTCTCTACTGGAAGTTTAACATCCATGGAGTTTACACCATCAAGAACAATTTCCTTCTTTTCTCCTTGAGCAGCCTTAAGTGACTTTGCAAAGACACTATTGCATTGGACAACCAGTGCATCTAGCTTGTACAAGGTACCAATTCGAGCACCACTAGACAGCACCATAGAGCCTCTAGTCATCTTGCAGCCATTTACAGAGAATGTGACCTGCACTCCAATATCATTCAGCTTACTTACATAAAGTAGGTTTCGAGCCAGACCTAGTATATGCATCACATCATTGATTCCCTTCACTCTCCCATCAGGGAATTGAATTCTGACTCTTCCATGGCCAACAATTTTCAAGGATGAATTGCTTGCCAAGTACACCTTTCCACCATTGTATTCTTCATACTTCGTGAACCAGTCTCTATGAGATGTCATGTGGAAAGATGCTCCAGAATCAATCAGCCAGATATCATCAGATGCCCATGTATCCAAGGCTACAATGAAGGCATCTGCATCACTCTGAGAAAAATCATTTTCAGAAGAGTTCTTCTTCCTCTTTTTCTCCTCCTTGCAATCATTTCAGACATGACCAGGTTGCCCACAATTCCAACACTTCACCTTGGACTTCTTGCCAGGAGACTTTGATCTCCCTTCTGATTTCGATCTAGATTTCTTATCCTTCTTCTTTCCCTTCTCCTTTGATCTACCTCTGATAGCTAGAGCCTCCTTTGCCATCTTATAAGATTTTCTTCTCATTTCTTCTGATAACAGAAAAGCAACAACATCTTCCATCTTGAATGTGGATGTTTTACTCCCAATAGCCATCACTAGATGATCCCAAGAATTAGGCAAAGAACATAACAACAACATGCAATGATCTTCATCTTCAATTTTCACACCAACAGATGTTAACTGAGCAATCAACACGTTGAACGTGTTCAAATGATTAGCAACGGATCCTCCCTCCTGCATTCTCAAAGAGTACAACTTCCTAAAGAATAATTTGTTTACCAAGGACTTTCCCTAATAAATGGATTCCAATCTTTTCCACAAGGAAGATGCAGTCTTTTCTTCATGAACATTCAGAAGAATAGAGTCTACTAAACAGATCCTTATCAGCCCTTTTGATTTTCTATCTGTCAGGTCCCAATCTTCTTGCTTCATGGCTTGAGGTTTCATTTCAGTCACAACAGTCCAAAGATCTTGATCCACTAACAAATCTTCCATTTTGAGTTTCCACAACTCAAAATTTCTACCATTGAATTTCTCTATATCCATCTTTCCGGATGTGCTCACCATCTTAATCGGTAATTAAATTATCTGACTTCTACCAAACTCCCACTGGAAAAGGATTGACACAACAAACCCAACCCACTCACAAGGACAACACAACTGGCCAAGCTCTGATACCACTTGTAAGGAAAGAATAGGTGTGGAAGCAACTTTCCTAACGTCAAAACCACAAGGAAGTAAGTAGACAGTACTTTTAATTTTCTAATTATAGTCCAATTAAGACACACATGAAAGATTTTCAGAAACAGAGAAGATACTCAAAGACAATGAACAACAGATTTACGTGGGAAACCCTTTTGGAAAAAACCCACCACACCAAGCTGAATCTCTTTGTATTACAGTAACAAACAAATTACATACAAATCAGAGATACAACTCTTTGGTTTTAGTTCACAGTAGTTTTATTCACTATTCATCTAGTTACAGAAATGCTCTAAAGAATCTGATTCATCTCGCTTGCTTTCATTCTCAGAAATGATCTACTTTTATCTTAACACATTCTGATTTTTATCCTTTGTGCATCCTTATCCGACATTTCCCTATTGTAGAAATTTTCCTCATGAGCGTTGATTTTTCTCTGCATACAGTTCAGCTCTAGCGTCGCAGTTGATGCAAAAATCAAATTGCCAACTATTTGAATATCGCTTCCTCTGATTGGCTCATGAGATGCCACATCGGAAGGTCATAAGGTCAAAGGTGTTCAAACTTTGTTGGCATATCGGTGAGACACTAACTATGTCTCCCTGATGCCACAAAGTCTTCATATCGATATCGTCATAGATCCCAACAGTCGGAAGGATGTTATAACGAACGCCATGAGACATACCGAATCCATCGACATCCATTGTGTTTCTATTGGCAAGAGATTCCTCCATCGACAAGATGTTTTACTGAATGCCACAAGTCATATCAGTCTCAAAAAATCCATCGACAAGACTACCACAAATTGCCAAGACCTCCCATCAAGTCCTCATGTTGTTCCAAAACATCCACCAGTCGGTGAGACATTCGTCTTTCGCCAGAACTTCATACCGAGCTCATCCAAGTCTTACCGAGTTGGCAAGACTTATGTCTTTTGCTAAGATCTTACACCAAGCACCCATGAGCTACTCCGATGACTTCAGTTGTATCCCTGTCGGCGTGACCTTCCAACAGTCACTAAGAGATCTCCCCGAGATCCTTGTGTTACCTCGATAGCCATATGCAATTGGTGTGACATCCGTCAGTCGCTGAGAGTTCTCCCCGACATCCGCTAGACACCCGATAAGAACATTATGTCAGCCATAGGTTTCCACTTCGATGAAAGGTCACAACGAATACATCTAGGTTACAGCGATAGACTTCATTCGGCAAGACATCACCTCTGTCTCGGTGATGTGAACATTTCAAGCAGATTTAGAATAGTTAGTCGCCCAGACATGAATAATGTCACAACGACTTTTCCTTCCAAGAGTTACATGTTAGTATGGATTGATACAAATATTCCAACATTCTTCATGGTTGAATATATGCTTGTGCGGTTTGGATACGATGATCAGAGGTGTTCAAAGTTGTTATATCTAGAGTTTCAATTTTTGGATCATTTTGATGTGGAAGTTGTGTTTGACAGTGTGTCTATCTATATAGAAGGTTGTTTAGGAGAAATGAGATTGCTTTGCATTTATCCATAGTGAGGTTTCTTTTCTTATAGATTTGGGAATTTTTTTATACTGTATGTATCTAATTTCCCTTCAAGTTTCTAGTGTTGAGTTATTTTGCAACTTTGGATTCATAATTTGTGTTATATGGCAATATGTCTGGTTGCACATAATGATGGTGTTCTCAATTTCAGGTGGTTGTGGTGGTGTTGTAAATATTCTGATGATGTTGGAATATTATGGAATGTTGTAATTTGTGAAATGTTGTTGTGTGGTTCGCATATTGTTTTCAAACGCTTGGAGAAGCATGTATGTGATCACTTGTACTATTAGTTTAGGTTTGGTCGACCTAGCGTGTTAGCATTATTTGTGGAGGTACATCATGGATTGTGGATGTGTTGAGTAGCATGGTGATATAGATTTGGGTCCTAGTTAACCCTTGGCATGGTCTACCTTCACTTATTTCCATCGTAGAAGTGTTTGGTGTCAACCTATCTTAATGATGCACGTTTGAGGTGCATACATTTCATTAAGGCTAACCTAATTAACATTGTTTAGGTCATGGATGGCATAAATGAAAGATGGAGTTTGTGTTGAGGTGTGTAGAAAGTGAGAGATGTGAATGTGATCAAGTGTGGTGATCTAAGTGTGAGCTTTAATGCCTATGTCTCTAGATGTAGTGAGCAGAAGGTGTCTACTTTTCAATGTATAGAAATTGTTGGAGGCAGTGAACTGAAGGTTGCGAATGGTGCAAAGTTGTAGTGGTAGATTTTCTTGTTGCTCTGATATAGTGAATCTCTGTAACAGTTTCTTCTATTCTTCTTTCTTCTTGGTAGCGAGCCACCCGATAGTGAGCCTTTCTTCTTTTTCTGGGCAGTAAGCCTAATTGTATTCGATGTTTCTATTCATATATATGTGAGCTAATCCTCACTATGAGTTTTACCTTCTTGGGTTTTCCATGTAAATCTTGTGTTCTTATGTGTTTGTATTATTTTTTTATATGTTTACATTTTGATAATGCATGATAAGGGTTTAAAGGCGAACAAGGGTTTGAATGTTGATGAGGAATTAATTTTTTTAATGCACAACTAATTTACCCCTCCTCTCAGTTGTCATGTGCATCTAACATATTATTCATAATGATATCCTTGCCTTGATTGCTTACCTCAAAGGAATTCATGTTTCTATTCTAGTTCCTACTATACATATGTCATTTAATACACCTATAACTACTAAGTATGTGTAGTCTAGAGTGATGCATTCTTTTCCTTTCAAAATTGTTCCACCTTCATAGGCCGTGAACTTTGGATTTATAAACAAGCACCTTAGAACTTCCATCCCCTTTGGTTAGCAATTCAACTTCCCCTCAAATTCCTTAACTTATTTTAGTGCAACTATATCTACTAGTATCCTACCTTCTTTACACAATACAAGGCCTATTATAAATCAACTCATGAAAAATATAGGCAACCTATAGCACTAACTTGCCTCCTTATCTACCTCCTCCATTAACCCCTTATTATGCCTTATTATCACCATAGCTTTCTCTCTTCACACATCCTTTCAACTTCACTTCCCACCAAGTTTGAGGTGCCTCACATTGAGATACAATGGAAAGGGAAATCTATAGACACATGTGTATAGTTTCACTATACAATGTAGTGATTTTAATTTTCAAGACTAGTTGTTAGCAAAGCTATTCTTGCAATTTTTGAAAGACACTATCCATGATTAATTTTTATTTCTTCCTAAGCATTCAATAAATTCTTCTAATCAATTGGTAAATTAGTTCTTATAGCACATTCAAGAAAATAGAGGCCCCCAAGTCATCTTCATTGACTTGGTGCATTAAAATCAAGGAGTGCATTCAAGAAAGTAACTGACTTTATTTTTATATACCAATCATAGATGTTCTATGTGCTCCATGATTATAATATGTAGAGGTTTTTAAATGAAAACCTTTAGCCCCTAATCAAGGATAAAGTTTTATTAATGTGGTATCCTTCTTTTACACATGTTTGCATAGCCCTCTATGATTATCAACAAATAGTCAACCAATTTGAGACACTCGCCTCACTGACTCCTATTCCATCATCCAAGGGCTCTTCTTCCTTGTTTAATTTTAAAAAGAATAAAATTACCTTAATAATAATTCTTCTATTATAAATAATGCTTCTTCCATGACACCTTCTACTACCTAGGTTGTTTCCTCTGCAAAATATCAAATAAATACATAATTCACAAAATTTTCTAAGTCTTTGTATTTAATTTTACAATAGCTCCTAAACAAAAATTTAGTGCAATTTTTTCCTATAGACCTATAAACACAAATCAACCCTTTCTACTTTCTTATGACTCGAAGGATTTTTTTTAGTACAATAGATTTCCCTATCATGATAAGAAGAGATGTTTGTTTCTTAAGCACATAGTACAATACCATGTTAATTTAGTAACATTTGGGTCTCTAGTGTGAATGATAGGAGCAATAAGTATATTAAAAAATCCAATTAGAAACTTCAAACTACACCAACCCATTCCCACAACACTCTTATAACTCTGTCAATCTTGCTCTTACTTTGCTTGTGAAATATGTTGATGTTGGTAGGTCCTCGTATCCTTTCCTAGGGTGGTGGGGATGATGGATTCCCAGTCTTGACTATCTCAAGAGAGTTCCATCCTCAAACTTACCATTTTATTTTCTTCCACTAACATGCCTGACAATATATATGATAACCTTTATACATTTTTATTGATGTCAATTTGAAACCCATTCAAGGAGTATTCATTGACCCAACCAATATGATTAATATAATAATGTGGACAATGATTTTGGATTTCCCACATTGCTTTAGCTCCTTCTAGGGTTTTTCACCTAAAAGGAGAAAGGGAAATGGGGTCCAAAATGCAAATTTCTACACTCAAGATTAATGTAAATTATGAGATGTAATATGCCTAATTATTATGTACTAATGCATTGATCTGAAAAGAAAATGATTTAATGATGCAAAACCTAAGAAATATAAAGTGCTGGAAAACACATTGTGATATGCAAAAACACCTAAAAATGCAAGTAAATGATGAAATAATTGAACAAAATTGGAGAGGTGCACCTAGAATTTGAAATATAATGTAGAGAGATTCTAGAATCCTGAAAAAAATTGACTGAAAATGTTGATTGGGACACTTACGCCAGGCTGGGCGACTTAGTCCCAGTTTCAGGGAAAACTTGTTGGAACAAGAATCTGCTAAATGGGTATCCAAAAATGCAAAAACCACTTTTCAGGCCTGGCAGTGGGACTAATTCGCTAGTATTGGTGACTTAGTCCACCTGTGGATTTTGGGAATTTTAGGACAGGATTTTGTAGCTTCAGCTCTGCACTTTCCTTTTTGACAAGTGTCAGCTCTTGATTCTATAGAAAATGGGATAAAAAGTGTCTCCAAGCTTGAATTAGGGTTATGTTGACTTGAGTAACTTCGGTGACTTCTTGACCACTTTTCAACATCTATTTCTTTGACAAATCTTCCTACAAAGTCTGCAAACACACATGCACAGAGAGAAAAATGGTTAAGGGTTAAAGTATATAGGGATTGCCTTGGTCAAATCCCACTTTGGTAATTGTTATCTCTAAAATATGTACCCTGTTGAACCTAATGTTCAACACCTTAGTGTAACATGGGAAGACCTCTAAAGTTGTGGGTTACTTGTATGCTGAGGTCAACCTCCGGAGAAGGTCAGATTCCTATTGATATCACCTATTCTACTGATTATGAAGGAAAAGGGTAAGAAAGAGTACTCAAACTGAAAACTACCCCTAAGGTGATGCACCTAAATGAACAGAACTATGAAACCCAGCCTATAAACACTTACTTGCAATGACAAAAAACAAATTGCACAACCTATTGTTGTATGTTCTTGCATCAATACTTCACAGAAAGGTCTTGAAGCTTCAAAACTTCAAGGAGGGAGGTATCTCCACTGCTAAAAGTCATTTTTTGTATTCTATGACACAATCTACAACCTGCAATAACACACTTTTGCATGAAGGCATCAAATTCATGAGACAAAGCTAAGAGGAAATGAGTACACTCTCACTGATAACTTGATCAATCATGTAAAGACACAATAATGCAATAATAAAGAAGGAAAAAATGTCATGTCAATTGCACCCAAGGCTTTCATTGGAATTCATATCCAAACTAAGTTACAAAGTATTGTCTTTTCTCCAAAGGACTCCAAAGTCACAGAGCAGAAAAAGAACAAGAACTGATTATAATGAATCACATAAGTGATTATATCCAATAACTCCCTATTAAGATCCACCAAAAAAGGATCTAGAAGCTCCATTTTCGTAAGCCTTCAAAAAACCTAAAATTTAGCATGTAAATCCTCATCTAAAAGGTTGTAAATGGATGAAAAGGTCAAACTTGACCAAGTCAAATATGATTACACATCAAACCACCCCCTAAAAGCTCTCATTTGCTCCAAAAAGCAAAATAAAGGATCCTATAAGTTCTCCTTGTGTTTGCAAACTGAATCCAACCTCCCTAGATGTTTGCAAAACATAAATGAAAGCATGTCAAAGGTCCTTCCTTTTGATTCAACTTGAAGAATCAATGCATCTCATCTAGCAATTACATAACAAATATTAAACTGATTTATAAGTTATCACTTAATAAATTTTTTACATCTCAATTTCAACCTATGCAAAGTAGGACTTGGTTAATGTAATGCAAGCTCCATAAATCATTCATTACTTAGCAGATGCAAGTGAACACACAAGTTCACTAAGAATGAATATTACATGGATACATTAATTTCATGTGAAATGAAATAAAAGGCATAAAATTCCCAAGTTTAATTGACATTTAACTTAGGGTTTAGAAACCCTAAACACCAAAACCTATGGGCAAAGCATCCTCTACTTTCATTCTTCATTTCATACTTCAACAAATTTGCAGCGCCGCCATTGAGGAACTAGGGTTGAGCTTAAATTTTTCAATTTCTTGCTATCTCAGAAGGTTTCTTGTAGAAAACAAATGGTAAGTTTGATTTTATTGAAAAATTCATACAATTCTCTACATTTGAAGCATCCTTTGTAAGCTTTTAGGTCATGGTCATGTGAGCAAATTCTGATAAATTTTCTTCATTTGTTTTATTGTTGACTTCTCTTCTACTAGTGATTTTACTTATAGCCACCATGAATAAACCCTGGCCCTAGATTTTGGGGAAAATCTAGAAAGAAATCAATAGGATTTTGATGAGTTTCTCCCCACATAGAAACGTAGGCAAGTTTCTAAATTGATTCCTTTTACTTCATCTACAAAAGATGTTTAATTTGAACTTGGAAATGAACAAAAGAATAATCATTCTCTGATTTTATACATGGATTTACATGGATAGGCCGTGGCCATGCATACATTTATTCTTTTCTTTGAGGGTTTATTCCATTTGAAAGCTTAAAGTTTTCCATTGCATCCACCTATAGAAATACTCAGACACTTCTATGTATATCCATTTTCTTGTTGCAAAAAAGAGAACCAGTTATTTTCATGGCCGTGACCCTATGCTTGCAGGAATTTTCCTTGTTTCTGGGTTGGAAAAAGAAACATGTGCCTTCAGCATTCTTTCTTTTGGAGAAATCTATTAAAAAAAAAAGAGTTTGTCCTTGTATTTTATGGAAAATACACCCAAAAAACCCCAACCGTGGCCTATACTCTAGATATCCATTTTCACTTTGAAATCCAAAATGGTTCTAGATTGAGTTTGCATTATTAAAAAAAAGGATTTTTCTTTTCAAATGTTTGTTTCCTCTGTCATTTATGACTATCTCTAAACTATGCTCCATTATTTTTCCATTCATGCTGCATTAAGCAATATTGTTTTTCATTGTCAATGTGTGATTGGTATGTAACAAGAAAATCTATCATTTTCTTATTAGCTCCTGATTACAGCCATATAAGATTTGGAAAACATCTCATAGATGATCTACCTCTAAACTCTTGGCATTGATCTTTAGCATACTACCTCCTTTTGTGAGAAAATTGTTCTTACAAACACTTAATTTTGCACCTTTATATGATGATAATGTTGCTTCATATGCTCTTATCCTAAAAACAATAGTGTTGATTGATTATTGTAGGTTGTAAACCTGTAAGATACTCATATACATGCATATTTGAAACATAACCATTTTGAAAAGCTTTGATGATTTTCTTTGCTGTCAGAGTGATTTCTACGATAAACCTTAAAGCATCTTGTAGTATCAATGTCACCCTTTTATATTATTTAAATGGACTGTGTGGTGCATCTGGCTCTATTGACAAGACTTAACTTTATTTCAAGAATCTTGTAAATCCTTGGCTCCTCTATTTTTCTATAATCACTGTTAAAAAGACCATCTCCATAAGTTTGATAACCATCTTTTGCATTGCCACATGAACATTGTGGACTGTGGATGACTATATCACTATATCTTTATAAGATCATATTGTTCTTCATTATCATGCCACTTGTTATTTGTGAATACTCATTGTTTTATTTATGAAAATAAGATCAAACTATCTTTTAATCTATGATTGTATATGCTAGATAACTACCTCTTGAATACCCAATATGATCTTCGACTGATCATGTATTCAACTTGTTGCATGATACTAAACCCAATGTGTACACCTCACTGCCTTTAATATGCATTTCTTTTTGTGACATAGTGGTTTGAATTATGTATCATACTCAGAGACATTGTTTCTCTCTTGTGGAATCTTTGAAATTCTTCTTATTGTCAATGAGCAATGTAATTTTTACTTAAAATTGCTCTATATGAGCTGAGCTCAACCCTCATGGGAGCCACATTTTCCCCACTCATATTATAATTGATCAAAATAAAGATATGATTACACCTGTAGCTGCACATGAAACAAACAAGTTAAAAAAACATATGTGTACTTCAAGTGTATTTGATGGTTTCATTGTTTTTCTCTAGTACATTCATGATATGACTATTTGTTTAACACAGATTAAGACCAATTTATACATGCATAGGTAAATTAACATGTATGGTATGTAACCTTTCATTTCTTAGAGAATTGCTCTAACACATTGCTTTGACCTAATGTAGGAAATAGGAGTATCAAGGAGCTAGGAAGACCTAGACAACTCGGGCATCAGTTGGACAAGGAGACACAACAAAACCAGTCATTCTTAGGCAATGATTGATTACCCTCCCTACATGCACATTCATTTCTTTGTTTACTTATTCATGTATATGTTTATTTTGATTTGCATTGAATAAGAAAAAGTTAAACTCACAGCTTGTGTGAGTCAAACGAATATTTCTACATTCAATAAAGATTATTTTTTAGAAGAGATTTATAAAATCTTTCTTATGTTTCATGCATCTGTATAAATGCAATGATTTAATTTTTTTGTAATCTTTAAAGTTATTTCATTTAGACACATGAATGCAATGTATGAGAGATAGAAAATGTACTATCTTCTTTTAAATATCAATGGGCTCTACCTGATTGATCCATAGGTGAAAATATGGTAACAGTAATCAAACCCTAGATAATGAAATGAAATGGAAAGAGAATGATAAATAAACAACATGCAATGTCATAAACTTACCAGGCCCTTGATGTAGAAATATGAAGATATGCAATGAAGTGCTCCAATGGATGACTTGATTATGCTTAGATTGCTTGAATGCTTGTAAGATTGAATGCTTAATAGGTGCAAGATTGTAGGAGATGGGAGATGAAAAAATGAGGAGAAAATCCCTTATTTATACATGATTTTACTAAATTTCCCGAAAATAACACATCATAAGCCAACCTCAATGGTTAGAGGACAAAATCCTGCTAGAAATTTGAAATAATTTTGAGTTTTGTGCCAAAAAGGACTAAGTTGTTGGGTGATCCCACAATACTAGTTTACAATTTTTTGCCAAACTGGACACTAAACTAATGTTTTCTAACTAAATCTTCACTTTCTAACACTTATAGCGGCTAAACCGTGAGGAATTTGAAGATGATGCAAACTAGTGATTTGTGACATTTTGTCTATAAATTCTAAATATTTTTTTTTTCAATTTTTTTGGAATTAGATTGCACTTCTTTTTCCATCTCCTTCGAAAACTAGTTTTTTTCATTAAACACCATTTTTAAGGAGTGGTGCTCACCGTATAACACATAACTTATTTTCCATGAAGGGTAAAATTCTTTTTTTTTTAATTTAGATTTTTAACTATGATATCTAGTGCTTCCAATTGGTTTCATAGTGTTTTATTGAATATTTTTTCCTTAATCAAGTTTCGAAGTCAAACCAATTACAATTCAAACATAGGCAGACTGTATAACACAACTTTTTTTGTATGTATCAAAATTCAATTTATTTATTTTAGTTGGATCAAGGACTTTAATATAGTGCACTCATATTTTTCAAATTTATTTTTTGATAATCTTATACTTTTCCACATGTGCGGAACAAAGAGCTTGATTTTCAATGAAAACCTACATTCACAAGAAATAAAAAATAAATATAATAATTTAATTTAATTTAATTAAAATTATACTTTTTTGGAAGCTTATAATAAGGACTACATACTTACAAAAAATAAATTTTAAATGAATTCATTTGATCCCCCAAAAGGTAAATCAAAAGTGGTTTTTTATCAGCATTTTGATAGGTGTAAAGGAGACTCTGTTATATGTATGGTTTAAAACTAGCGGGGTTCTATCCAAGGGGGCTTGGTCTAAGGTGGTTTGATCAAACCATCTTCAATTAGAATCCTTTAAATGGAACTTTTCAGGACTTAAATCATCATATTTTCTAAAAATATGTGATTTCAACAAAAATCAGGATCTCCTGGAAAGTGTAAACCGCTATTGTGGCAGCATCGCACCCCTATTGGCAACTTAGTCTCACTTAGGAAAATTAAGTGGGTGTCAGGAATTATAGGGGAATATCCTCAAAAACACACTTAAGGGGGGCAAAAAGTGTATTAATAGGTCATTTAAACATGAGAAAGGGTTGAATTGTGCTGACAAGTCTAGAAAAGCATGAAAGTGAGTTACAACACTTTACAACACTTTGAAATAAGACTTGGTAAGTGATTAAAAAGGGGTTATTTAAGTGAATTATGATGAAAGGGTCCTAGAAAAGTGTGAAAGTGAGTTACAACAGTTCACAACACCTTTACAAGACAACCTAGAAGTCTTAATGATTCACAAGGGTCCAAGTCCTAATGTGAATGTGTTGGCCACATTACAACATTAAATCTAGGAAAAATCAACCCAAAGTCCATAAGAGAGACTCAAGTGAGCATAAAAATGTCAACTATACATTTTTTGGTGACACAAATAATAAAGGAAATTATATGCATTCACCAGAACTTGTGTAGAGACGAGTACAAGCAATCTAAAATATTTATATGAACATGCAACAATATTTCATTGTCTACCTTACGTTTGATCACTCTTTTTGTCCAAGTAGGACCAAAATGCCTAAACATCCCCTTCTCTATGATTCCTATCTCTAATTAGTTTTATGTGAAGATAGCCCACCCACAACTCACCTTCATGCAAGTTTCCACCTTAATTGTGCATAGACATGTGTAAATTTATCCCATAATGGAGCTATGAATATAATCCATCACAATGCATTTCAATCACTCTTGTTGTGTGGTAACTTTTCCCTTTATTTTTGGATGACCCCCATAATATCTCTCCAACCCTACATTGAAATTTCTTATTTGTCTTATAAAAAAAATAATTTTTCATAGAGTGACATTATCTGTTGGTCCTTCTTCATCCTCTTTGTTGAAATTTATCACTTGGTTTCTCATCCTTCTTTGACTTCTTTTGTTTCTACACCTACCTCATTGGTGGTTAGAGGAAACAAATCCTTGTTTGGATTCCTTCACATTCCTCCTTTGATTTCATGACCTCCAATGGTGGTTTGTATATTCCGCTCCCCACCTCTTTAGCTATAAGAGGAAAGTTTCCTTTGCCATGCAAACCTCCCATTGAAAATTACATAACCTTGCAAATTTACACTATATTTTGTAATCACTTTGGTGTCCATTCCCCTAGTGTGTTTTTAACGCTCTTTCTTAGCTTTTTCCCATCACAATGCCAAAGGATTAGTATCTCATTGTTGTTTTTCCCTAACCTCATGTCCCAGGAGTTGTACTTGAGCTATATCCTAGTGATTTGACCTTTTCCTAGATGGAAATGTCCAAACATCTACACATGTGCTAGTGTCCTACAACCTTTTATCAATCCTTGACCATTCTTGAGCATTTCAACCTCTATCACCTTTTCTAGTTAGCATGTAATCACTCTAGAGAGAATTTGAATTGCTATTTACCTCTGTCTCCCTCTGACCCATTTTCAAATAATATTTTTCATGCTATAAATTTATCTTGCAGAAGGTAAACTCTTTTAAGCTATTCTACATTATTAACATCACTTTGATCTTATACTAGCAATACAATTGATGTGAATTTTCTCAACTTTGTTAAGCTCATGGAAGTGTAGAAGCAATCTTACAACAAGCATTTTTATCTCCAAATTGTCTCCTTCAAAGAATTTGTGAGGTGATTTGAGATGACCTTGTATTGTATTATTCACTTTAGCTTCTTCTCATTTCCTTAAATTGACATTATTGTTGAATCCCATTTGCTATAGCCTTTGGTGCTTGGGGTCACATCCTTTATTCACTAGCATTGTCATTGTCATTGTATTACACTTCATTTAGCATTATTATTATTATTTTCATTCCTTAATGCACTTAGGATAAATAACACACACATTTTATTTATTACTATAAAAATTTAGGTTATTTGTAGAGTTTGGAAAACCAACCTAAGGCTTGACCTAAAGGCATGTTCCATAGAATCACAAAAAAAATTCCTATCTTATTTAGCTATAGGTTTTCATTGAGGAGAAGATATTTAGCATTGTTAAAGTTTTTCAATGTCTTTCCATCCATTTCTTTGTCATTTTTGTCATTTCATTGCAATAGTTTAGTTTAATATTTGTTATTTTGTTATTCTTCCACTAGTGATCTATTTGTCATTTTCCAATTTCATTCTTGTGTCAAACCAAACATGATTTCTAAGGTAGATTCAAACTCTAGTACAACTTTTTCCGTATAGGGCTAAAGCACATCGTGAAAACATCTACACTTAGCGCTAGCATTCAGTCCATTGAGCTTCAAATTGCAATGCCAGGTTCCTCTCTCTTAGTAGTTTCTATTTCTACTTTCATCTTGTTAATTTTGTTAGTTATTTTCTGATAAACAACAATAGTTTATTTCATTTCTAGTGTTTTAGCCTACTTAGGTAACACTAATAATTTTTAGTTAAAACATTTTAGATTAATTAGTGTAATCCCCTTTGAACAATAGTATATTAGATCTTTAAACAAAAAAGCCTAGTTAATTTGAATGTAGTGCTTGCAAGATCGTTGGATAAGGGAAAATAATCTTTTCCTTTATCAATCCAAGTTTTGTATACTACACCTACAACCCCTAGTTACACTATCACATGAAGTAAAATCTCTAGATACATCATGAAAAGATAAGACTACATCATCATCATAGATCATAGATTACACAAAGTACAAAATATAACATCATAGATCACACAAAAAATTGAATACAAAACCTTTGAAATAGAAAAAAAATCAAAATGCAATCATCATGAATCATACACAAAAATGAATAACAAATCTTTAAAATGGAAAAATAATCCATACAAGATCTATAAAAGATAACAATTGAGATGCACTATGAACCAATGCATGCACATAGCATGGAGCACCTTCCATGTGGTAGAAAGAGATAGTATCCTAAAGTATAAATATAATTCTCAAAATATCTTGAGTCACAAATCAAAAGGATTAAAATACATATTTATTATGTAAATAAAATAAAGTCCTATTATTTTATCTAATATTTGATATTTGGTAAATGGAAGGAATAAAGTAATTATTTTTAATTATGTTTTGGAAACTAAAATTAGTTCATCCTTAACAGTAAAATGAGTAAACAACGAAGTTATTTTTGCTGATGACGCAGGGCAAACTACATTCCAAAAGACAAATATGGGCAACATCAAATTTCAGACGAGAGTGATTGGTAAAATGATTCTAAGAGAAAGCAAGGTTGAAATTAACAGATGTCGATATTTATATAATTCAGTTGTTTAAGAAAAAAAATAATAATTCCAAAACTGTGAAAACGATTGCAGTTCACATGTTTAATCGCTGTGCACGGTCAATATTCTGATTATGATGTCAAACTTACCAAACGAAAAAGTTGAGCAAATTTTATCTTTCTTTTCGGTGTAAGAGTTTAACCTATTCAGATTCGTCGCAGTTAGTTGAATAGTTCGTAATAAAAATTCCTTCTCCGCGTAATCGGTTAAAAACTAGATCTTGAGCGTTATAAGCGGCTAAATCTTCTCCTGTAAGTGAAAAAATTTCCGGTCCGCCGACAAATGTCGACTCAGCCTATGCTTTGGAGGCGACCAGAACATCATCGACGGTCGTAGCTCATCCCCATCAGGCATTAGTGTGCATCATTGATGTGATGTTGGTTAGTGGGTGAGTTCAGACAGATGGGGAGGGCAATGTAGACCGAGTTGAGAAGAAACCGGCTCTACGCGGAAGGACTTGTTCACCTACCTACCTTTGAATTGAAAACACGATTTCGATTTTATAATGAATTAAAATCCAAATAAGATGGAAAGAGAATAGTTGTTTTTGACGACATGAAAACTGTGTTCCCTCCTACCCAGTTTTAGGCCTGAATTTGTCTGTGATTCCGCGATTTCGTGACTGCTTCCAATTACCCACATGCCTTTTTCAAGTCAAAGCTCCAAAATCCCAAGCCAGTTTATAAAAGCAGCAGAAATTTTTTGAAAATGTCAGGGTGGTGTGAACTCTTTAGATCTCCCGTCGCAGAAGATTGTTAGATTGGTAGTTTTAATGATAATTGAAATCTTCAAATTGGTTATTCTGAGCTTTGTGCCCAGAGCCTGTGCAACCAGTTAATAGAAGAACTGAAGTTGTGGATGCAATTCGATTGGTGACAGTAATCTTTGTTTTTTTATTAAGAGATGACTTTGAACCGTCCAGGAATTTGAGTTGAATGAACAGTAGTTTTGGAGGGGATAGAGAAATCTGATGAGTTGGGCACCCAAAGAAGAAAAGCGAGTGGGTGTCTTTGGGAAGAGATATATCCTTCTAGGTTGTTCAGGAATTCGTGCTCAGAAATCAATATTGTTGTGGTTGAGATAGGAATTTAATAGTTTGCGCATCTGTCAAAGAGCGTACAATGAGATTCTGAAGCTTTCTGAAAGAAAAAAGACAAATGGGTCGCTAAGAATTTTGTTTTTTTCTGTGAAATTGGATTGGTACATGCTACAGTGGGACTTGTGGAGAAAAGTATGTTTTAAACAGTGGAGAAATTTGAGTTGCAAAACCAGTACTGCAGTCCTTCATTGAGGAACTCGATGGCCTGTGCATGTGTAACAGAATCTGCAATCAGTTTCTGAAGGTGTACTGACAAGAAGGGGGCGTTTAATAATTCGGAGTGTTTTGTGAAGTTAGAGCAGTGGAAGTAGGTTATCAAATTGATTGGGATTTAATTTGTTTCTGTAGGGATGGGTTTGGATAGAGATCTTTATGGGAAGGGAGCGACAGATCAGCATGGCGAGAATGGGATTGAAATGGAGGTTCCCGGTGGTGACAGAGTTGCGTTCAGTGGACCTATGAGTGGACCTCTGAGCGGTCCACTGAGCGGTCCGCTGAACAAAAGAGGAGCCAGGAGGAGTGCCAAGTTTAATGTACCTGAGACTTCTACAAGCTCTGGTGGTGGTTCAGAAGAAGGGTATGTGGAGATTACTTTGGATGTGAGGGATGACTCTGTTGCAGTCCACAGTATCAAGGCTGCTGGGCAAGACATGGAGGACCCTGAGATGACATTGTTAGCTAAGGATCTGGAAAAGAAAGCTTCATTTGGATCATCTATGATGAGGAACGCTTCTGCAAGGATAAAGCAGGTTTCTCAAGAGCTCCGACGCCTTGCATCAGTGACAAAGAGGACAACTCATCCTACTGGAATGCTTGATCGGAACAAATCAGGAGCCCATCATGCATTGGTAGGACTCAAATTTATCACTAAGACCGCTGGAACCGCTGAGTGGAACAAGGTTGCTCAGAACTTTGATGACCTTTCAGAGAATGGAATACTTCCACGGGCTTCCTTTGGCCAATGCATAGGTAAGGGAAATGGAATCTTTTCTGCTTTCCAATAAAAGTTTTTGGATGGGCTATCAGAGCTCAGTAGAATCGGTATTGGGTCCTTGGGATTTAAATGGATTGTGGATTATTGACAGCTTTTCCATTGCAGGGATGAAGGACTCGAAGGAGTTTGCCGGTGAATTGTATGATGCACTTGCTAGAAGGAGAAACATTTCAGGCCCCGGCATTACAAAAGCTGAACTGAAGGAATTCTGGGAGCAGATTTCTGATAATAGTTTTGATTCTAGACTTCAAACGTTCTTTGATATGTAAGTGTTCACCAATTTTAATCACTATGACATAGGTAGTTTCCTCCCAAAGCATATAGGAATCTGTCTCTAAGTTTTGAACAGGGTTTTCTATTGACTATCTAAGATTTCAGTAATAGGCACAAATCACAAATTTGGTTTGTGAGAAATTCTATCAGATGTGCATGTGAGGGTTGGATTGCCATCTGTTATTGATGTAAACTAAGTTATGATTTGTATGAATGAATAATATTGTAATTCTAAAGTATAGTCTGCCATTCTTAACAAATTTGCTGTGTGCAGGGTTGACAAGAATGCCGATGGCCGTATCACTGAAGAGGAAGTCAAAGAGGTAGGCATTTATTTTACCTTTTCTTCCATCTTCATTCTTCGATTGCACATTTTGATTGAACAGATTTATTCTACAAAAAGCTAATTATGAATCCCTTGTAACAGGTTATCATGCTAAGTGCATCTGCAAACAAACTATCCAAGCTAAAAGAGCAGGCCGAGGAGTACGCAGCGCTCATCATGGAAGAGTTAGACCCAAATAATTTGGGATTCATTGAGGTATTATTCTTAGGAAAGTACTGTATATTTATAACTTTTTGGATGTTCAAATGATAGGAAGAAGAGGAATTTTAATCCTTTCAAAGGATCTAACTAAAAATTTGTTTTAATTGCTCAGGTTCAGAATCTGGAAATGTTGCTACTACAGGGTCCAGGCGAAGCTGTCAAGCCAGGCAACAGCACACAAATTTTGAGCCAAATGCTGAGCCAAAAATTGGGTCATACACCAATGAGAAATCCAATTCAACGATGGTGGCAAAAGACAAAATACTTTGTGGAAGATAACTGGAAGCGTGTATGGATTCTGCTCCTCTGGTTTTCTATAGTAGCAGGGCTATTTGCATGGAAATTCATACAATACAAGCACAGAGCAGTATATCATGTGATGGGATACTGTGTGTGCACTGCTAAGGGAGCTGCAGAGACAATCAAATTTAACATGGCATTAGTTTTGCTACCTGTTTGTCGAAACACCATCACATGGCTCCGCAATAAGACCAAGCTTGGTGTTGCAGTTCCATTTGATGACAACCTTAATTTTCACAAGGTCAGTCTGCAACTTCCGAATCCCTCTTTAGAAAAGAAATGTTCAATCTCATACTAATTAAGAATAAGAGAAGGATCAACAATGACCAAATGAAAATGGATACTTTGGGGTCTGAACACTTTCAATTACATATGCTAAATTTTGATGGTGGGAATTTGCAGGTTATTGCAACAGCAGTAGCAATAGGAGTTGGACTTCATGCAGTAGCTCATTTAACATGTGATTTTCCCCGTCTTCTTCATGCAACAGATGCTGAATATGAACCTATGAAACCGTTTTTCGGAGATGAAAGGCCACCTGATTACTGGTGGTTTGTTAAAGGGGTTGAAGGCGTTACAGGTATAATCATGGTGGTGCTCATGGCAATTGCGTTTGTCCTTGCCACTCCCTGGTTTAGAAGGAATAGGCTGAATCTTCCAAAATTCATGAAGAAGCTTACAGGATTCAATGCCTTCTGGTACTCCCACCATTTGTTTGTAATTGTCTATGCACTACTGATAGTCCATGGAATAAAGCTGTATCTCAGCCACAAATGGTACAAGAAAACGGTAAGCAATCTGTAACTTTCAATCTTACATCATGATTGGTTTTAGTCAGTCTTAAACTAGCACACATGTTGCAAGTCAAATAGGCCACAACAATTTGAGATTGAAAACAATACCTTGCACGTTCTCTATTGCAGACATGGATGTACCTCGCAATTCCAGTGTTAATATATGGTGCAGAACGAATAGTGAGAGCCTTCAGATCAGGATACAAATCTGTTAAAATGATCAAGGTATCATTATTGGCTAATCACTTTTATTATGTATCTTAGTTTTGCAGAAGTTGAGAATCTCTGCTATTAATACTAAGATAAAAAGTTTCACTTGGTACAGGTAGCCATTTATCCAGGCAATGTTCTGGCTCTGCAAATGTCAAAGCCTCAAGGTTTCAAGTACAAAAGTGGGCAATATATGTTCGTTAACTGCCCTGCAGTATCACAATTTGAATGGTAAGCATATACCTTATTTATACCCATTAAGTAGAAGTATAATTGTTCTTCTTCAACAAAGTATAATTTGTTGCTAACAAAGATAGCTTGGCAGGCATCCCTTCTCAATAACATCAGCTCCGGGAGACAATTACTTGAGTGTGCATATTCGGACCTTGGGTGATTGGACTAGAACGCTGAAAACTGTTTTCTCAGAGGTATAAAAAATTTATGCAAATTCTTCTTATCTTCTCTGAATTGGCAACTGACAATTTTGAGTTACAACCTGCTTTTTTCTGAATCAACCGCTTAAATTTTATAAATAATTAATCTGAATCAGAATATGCATTGTCTGTCGTCTGTTTGGGTTATTACCAGGTTTGTGAACCTCCTATGGGCGGCAAGAGTGGTCTACTGAGAGCTGACTTAATGCAAGGAGAAAACAATCCAAGGTAAACAATTTTCCTCATGTTTTTCAAATGCGTTTGTGACCACAAAAACAAACAAAAAAACACATTGTTGGAGGAATTATCAATCTAAGGAGATAATGACCTAAAAATATGTGAACGTACACAGATTCCCAAGATTGCTGATAGATGGGCCTTATGGTGCTCCCGCACAAGACTACAAGAAATTTGATGTCCTTCTGCTTGTGGGATTAGGCATTGGTGCTACTCCCTTCATAAGCATTGTGAAAGACATTGTCGACAACATGAAACTCAAGGATGAAGAAGATGATCCGGAGAATGGAACGAAACAGAAGAAGAAATCCTTTAACACATCTCGTGCATATTTCTATTGGGTTACCAGAGAACAAGGCTCATTTGAATGGTTCAAAGGAGTTATGAATGAAGTTGCAGAACTTGATCAAAAGGGGATCATAGAACTTCATAATTACTGTACCAGTGTTTATGAGGAGGGGGATGCTAGATCTGCATTGATTGCCATGCTCCAAGCTCTTAATCATGCAAAGAATGGGGTAGATATTGTATCAGGCACAAGAGTAAGTAGAAAAGACCCTTTCAAAAGTTTTTAATGTTTTCTTCTTAGATTGCCCCTTTTTAATCACAGACCAGGGCTATGATACCACAATCTGCACCTGACCTTGATTGTGAAAGCCCCCACTGGTTTACCTCTTGAGTACAACCAACTTAAAAAGTTTGTTTCATTCGATTTAGCTACTAACTAAACACTTCCTGTATATAATAGATACTTGTTACTGTATTCTAAGTTGTTGTGGATTATGGTTTTGATCACCAACATACATTTTCTGCAGGTAAAAACACATTTTGCCAAACCAAATTGGAGAAAGGTGTTCAAGGGCGTTGCTCTGAAGCACCCAAATAAAACAGTTGGTAAGTTACTTATACAATACAGTTTATCTCAATATACTCCAGTATAACATATAAATCAAGAACCATTTAAGTCTTTTGTCCTGATTAAAAGGGTGTTTGTGCAGGAGTGTTCTACTGTGGTGCTGCAGGGCTTGTAGCGGAATTAAAGCAGCTTTCATTGGATTTCACTCGTAAAACTAACACTAGATTCGACTTTCACAAAGAAAACTTCTGATGAAATTTCAAATTTGTGAAGTGTTCATTAAGCAACAGAGAAGAATACATTTTGGCTGGAATGCAGGCCAGCCAGTGATCATTTCTGTTATGGTTTAGGTTGCAATCCAGAGTAGTTACCAGCGATCGGCTTCAGCAAAGGATTTTATTAAAGCAAATATTAGGTTGAAGTCCAAGCTTTGAAGCTGTGTACATTATATGATGTATACTAGATACACTCATTTTTTTGATGTAAAATTGATATTGATTTCTTATGTAGTGGCGGAAGTTTTCCTGACATCTGATGTCCAGAGCTGTTTCTTCATATATTAATAATGAACCATCTAGTTAAATCTCAGGCCCTTTCCAATAAAACCAGCCGTACATCTCCGTACACCTATGAAGATCTGTTAACAGTGTAACACTGATTTGACAGAAGTTTGTCAACTAACTTTTAGAAATAAAGAAATTCTTATATGGGTGTCATTTCTTTTGTTGGATTTAAGTTTTGAGTGAGTTATGAGAACCCACTAGGTAACATATGTTCTGCTCTTTCAAATACATTGGTAATCTAGAGCTATGAATGGCTTGAAAGATGAATGCTAAGTTTTCCAAAATGTGAATAATTTAAACTAACCTTATTCTTCTTGGGGACTGAGCTATATGTTCATAACAATACAACTTACCATATCAATAACAAGGCAATTTGTAATATCCCCAATGGGATCTGTCCTAAAATTTCTGTTTTCTACCTTAGGTTTCTGATTTATTTTTCTGCACTTTTCTGATTTAGTTTTCTGTTCAAACCCTAGGATAAAATTCTGATTTTTATTTTCAGAATGACAAATACTTATAAGCATCCAATAAACATATGCGAAACATCCATAAAACCATGTCAAACATATAGATAACATCAACCTTGATGGCAACCAAGAAAATCAACCATCCAAGTGCTAAACATAGGTCAATAAATTTGATTTCTGATTAAAGAAGTCTGCTGCTACAAAACTGAATATTTTGGACAGATTTTACAATGAATTCATGGACTCAAACATGCCAAACATATGCCCAAATTTCTGCTCTACAAATCAGACCTAAAACTATGATTGTACATACCAAATATATGTAAAGTAGTCTTCAAATATCAAACCCTAGGTGGACGAATTCCTCCTTGGCAAGCGCTTAGGGTTTGCTACTCTAAACATGCAAAACTGCCCTCCAAAGATGGGCACTCAAACCTGCTCCAAAGTGGCACTCCAAATTGGGGCAAAACCCTAATGCAATATGCTCACAAAATGCCACAACAATGCTGCTCCAAATATGATCTTCAAAGCTGATTATGCAATGATGCTCCAAATCTTATTTGCAAATCTAATTATGTAATGATGCTCCAAACCTCCAAATGTCTCCAATGAAATGCAATTAGTGTTGCAAGTATGAGCAGATAGTGTTGCCATTGATGTCAACAAGCCTGTGTTGTCATTAATGTCTATTGTTGGGTGAGATTGTTGCAAGAGTGTGAATAGTTGATGTTATCCATGCTTTGATTAGTTGCATTATGTTGTCATTAGTAAAGCTACCGGTGCCAGCCTCTAGTGTTGCTTTGATAAGCTTCTATATATGGATAGGTGGTTGAGCTTCTATGTTGTAGTTGGTTCAATTGTGTTGAGGAAGTGCTAAAGATGATGAGGATGTGTCTTTGGTGCTTGATTTCCAAGTGCTTTTGAGAAAATTTGATAAAAAAGAGGAAATAGTGTGTTACAGTGTTGTTCTGGGTTACAAAGTTATGTTCTTGTGTTGCTCCGCATTTCTTCTAGGTTGAAGATCTATCTATGTGTTTCGGTTATGTTGGTGAGAGATGTTTAGAGATGTTATATCTAGGATTTGGTGTGTTGGTTCGTTGTGCAGAAGTTGTGTTCACCAATGTGTGAACTGTGCATTGCAGTGGTGTCTAGGAGAAATGTTTTTGCTCTGCATTTCTCTGCAATTATGTTTTAGCTCTTGCAAACCTGAAGGAGTGTTAATAGTGTTGGTATCTTTGTTCAGTCAAGGTGGTTTGAGGTTTGGTGCTTCAGAAGTTAGTTTATCAAGTAATAGTGTATGGAAAACTTGTTTGGATGTACTGGGTATGTACATTTTTCAGGTGGAAGTTGTTGCGAAGGAGTTTTCTAGATTTCATAGTGTTTGTGGAATATTCTAGATCATGTTCTATTGGTGTGAATATATGTCTTGTACCTAGCTAATTCATTCACTAGGTAAATATGGGACATATTCACATGTTAAGTTTTCTTAGGATATAAGATTCTTTCTAGAAGTCTTAGTTGGTTTTTCTAGAACTTATCCAAATAGTATTGCTTGATTCCTAGGTAGTTAGTTTGTTAGTTGTCTCATGTTATAGGATTAAGACACTTGTCATGATCTTGTCTAATCATATCTCTCTACCTTGCCTTTATAAGCAAGGCATCTCATGTACATTTGAATTCAAGCATATTTGAAACCATTATTCAATCTTGCATTGTTGAAGCAAGCTTTCTTGCCACTCTCTCTCTGCGGAAGCTATTTTTGGTCTGGCAACTATTCCTGAGGGTGATGGGGAATCACCATTAACTTCCACATGTTCAAGCATGGTGTGTGGTTCACAAGTCATCCTTGGATTTAAGGAAGCGTGTACTTAAAATTTTAATGGTGTTTGCACAAGTAACGACTGACTTGGTGTTTACACTAATTGTGGTGAATGATTACTACTTATAGAAGCATGTGGTTGAATGGTATTATAGATTTGGGTCCCAAATAAGGAATGATGTGGTTTGCTTTCACTTCTATCCGCCATGGACGTGTTTTGGCACCGACCTAATTTGAATTTGCACAATTGATGTGCATAGCTAACCTTGGAGAAGGGTTTCAATGTTGAGGATGGTACAAATATGAGTTGAGTTGTTGATGAATGATGAGATAGAAAAGAGAGATGTGAATGATGTGAAGTGTAGAGTTATAGAGTGCAAAATTGAGAAGTGCAGTATGAGCTTTCATTTGTTAGATTATTGAATGCAACGAGTAGAAGGTGTCTACAATTCTTTAATCAGGTTGCAAAGGTGTTGGTAACATTGTGGTGGATTCTCTGTTGCATTGAGATTCTTTTTTTTGTGTAACATTTCTTCTCTATCTTCTTTTCTATTATGGCAGTGAGCCTTTTAGCAATGAGCCTTTCTTTCTTTGGGCAGTGAGTCCTCCGATGGTGAGCCCTATTGTATTCGGTGTTGATTTTACTTATATTGTGAGCTAATCCTCACCATGGTTTTTCCCTTCTTGGTTTTTCCATGTAAATCTGGTGTTCTCTTGTGTATGGTGTTAAGTTGTTTCAATCTTTGTTATTTGACTTTCATGCTAATTCATCATAACATATTTAAGGGTTTAATGAATGAATGTGGATCTGAATGTGTATAAGGGATTTAAACTTTTAAGAGATAACTGATTCACCCCACCCACTTCTCAATTGTCTTGTGCATTCAACAATTAGAACTCCATTATGAGTCTTCCACAAGATGAGTTAGGTTTATGTCCAACTCATTGTATTCACAAGGGTTTTCATCCTTGGAATAAAGCCCAACCAAAGTTGCAGCCAAAGAGAAGAATCTCCAAATGAAAATATGATATGATTGGATGCCCCCAAATGACTTGCACTTTACTTTCTTTTATAACCCTCCAAAAAAAAACCTTAACAAGGCCAACCTCCTTTATTTTTATTTTTTTCCTTTTCTTCTCCTCCAATCTTGGCTAACCACAATAAAGTATTTTTATTTTATTTTATTTATTATTTATTTAATTACATTATTTATATTTTAATATTATATTATATATACTAGTGTTTAAAAACACTATTAAAATATGGTGGATTTAGGGTAGGAAAAGGGGACATTACAATCCTTTCTTCCTGGAATTGCTTGACCACAAGCAATTGCAAGCATGGATACTACCAAAACAACCTCAAGTGGAAAATCTCTCCAACTAGTCAAGTACTCCATGATCACCATGCTCCTCAACTTGTGGCTACTTCTCCCATAGTGAATATGAAGAATAGTATGCAAAGTGAGTTTTGGTCGTTAGAAATGAAATAATACTATCCATACACACTCAAACTCAAGTACGCTCCATCCCTCAACCTTTGAAATTCTACTCCTCATCCATGTAATCTATCTGTCTAGCTGTAGGAACAAAAATACCAAATCATCAACCTCAAGTGTTATCAACTCTCTTCCTTCGAAAGCTTCTTTGTCCACAAATGCCAAGTCTATCAAAGACAAAGCATCATGCATATCCAAAGCCTTAAAAAATGGCATGCCTACTAACATGTGATATGGCCTCTAAAGCACAACCACCTACACCAAACCTTCCACTACTCCACTCTAATACAAATATCACTTGACCAAAAATTTTGAAGCAACTCGCCAAGATCCCTGTGAAGTATTATATCAATCACACCAAAATCGGGATCCCAAGTCATTACACCATCACACCAACTGAAAATGAATAGATAAGTGTCTCTCATTGTGCCACCATAAAAAAACTATCCTCGTAGACCTAAATTGTCTCATATGGATGTGAAAAGTGTCCATAATATGTGCATCACCAATTATGCAAATCCGCTCTATGCTACTAGTGCAAATTAGAACAACCCCGTGAAAACTAAAAAATAGACCTATGATCATGCCACAAATGCTTCTATTGTCATAAGATGATAGGATCTCATCATCATGCAACCTCCCAACGCTATAGTGACAATCCCATGCACACCAATCCATCCAAATAGTTTCAAACATCAATGTGCAATCTGAAAACTCCATGATCAGTAATATAGAACAACCATCAATCATCAAGGAGTGAGCTAAAAACCAATAGATTAGGTTTGAAATTTTTTTCTCTCATACTCATTTCCATGTCTTGGACTATAGTCTAGCTGAAATTTAACATCCCCATGAACATATAACTCTGAATCAGATACCTCCATGACATCTCCTTCAAGTTTTGGAACTAGGACAACATTATGCTCACCCAAAGGATCATCATCATGATTCATGGTGTCAAAACACAAGTAGGCTAATTGAGCTCTCCAAGAATGGTTAAAATATTAACCAAATCTTAATCACAAATGTTCTTCTCTACATATGCATAACAATCATTATTTGTTGGTCCACAAAGTATATGCACAACTTCCTCTTCCTTAACCCTGACTTGAGCTTTCGATTGGCTCTCCAAATGATGTGTTTCATGAACCCTATGATAAAAATCATTTGCACAAAATAATTTTTCTGATTTGTTTTCAAAATCATACCTCTCAACAAGTTCATTCAAATCTGATTGGTCTTCATTTCTACCATCATAATAAGTTCAACCATTATAGTTTCTTCCCTTGGAAGTATTAGAGATTAACGAAGGAGTGTATCTTGATGCTACCTATCATGATCCATATGACTAAATTGTTCCTTGGTATTCTATAGGTGTTGTTTTTCTTCAATAGCCATCAACTTGGCTTCCCTATCCCTCCTTGGCCACTCATCACACATGCTTTGAGTTCTCTTTACATCTTCTATGCTACAATGCACAAAATCAGATTGTTCATGGATTGGATCCACAACCATTACCTCATGCTCAACCATAAAATCTTGAGTATCAACAAAGTATGGTTTCTTACCACTATCATCCTCATGTGATTTGTCTATCACCTCATGATTATGAGAAGATAATGAATTGCTATTCGTAATCAAAAAATTAGAACTTTCATCATACCTTTTTATTATATCTTCATGGATCTCAAGTTTATCTTCCATCATTGTTGGATGTTCATCATCAAGTGCTAGTCCAAGAGATGTATCCAACTAAAAACCAAGTGTATTACTTGTCATGACTTCTATCCTATGGCTGCAAGTTGTACCTTTATTGACCTTCAACCCTTGCCATGCTAAATATCTTTGATCCACTTTATCTAAGTCATTTTTCTCATCACATAATAGATTTCCTTCATATGTATTAACAATATTACCTTTAAGGTCACCCAACTCACAATTTAATTCCTTACAACTACTATGTAGAGATGGTGAGACAACACTCTACTCAAATAATGGATCATCAAAATAATTCATTCCTTCATGTGGTTAGTCATTCATTGTTGGTTTGGAAAACTCTATAATAGTGTACCCTTCAACCTTATTGTTATCATGAAAACTCATGTGCCCCTCACTTGTGGATGCATGAAGTGATTCTTCTTTGTCCATATCATCATTCTGTTGAAGTGAACTTATAAGCATGACTTCATCTTCTTTAGGGATTCCACATGTATGACTAGGTGTCCATACTTCTAGGCAAGTGAAGCAACGTTGTTCTCTCCTCTTCTTAGGATCACCCATAGGCTACAAATCACAAAGAAGCAATTCTTCTATCCTTCCTTCCTTCTTTCCTTTTTCCTCAATGCTCTTTTGGATAAATTTTGTTTTTTCTTCTTCTCTTCTCAATTTTCTGATGTAGTTATATAGATATCTCTTTATTGGATTCCCATCTTCATGCATTTCCAAATAAGCATCAAAAAATTGACCCTCAAGGGAGGATTGTAACGTAGCACCAATGCATCTATCCTCTTTGACTCTCAAGGGATCACATGGATATGGAAAATTTGGAACTTGAAACAAAGAGTCCACATGCCCTATACTACAAGTTGTATCTCTTATTCTATCAACCTTTTTAAATGCTTTCCATGATGACAAGAATTTTGCAATGACATAGGAAGCAACAAATCTGAAACATCTTCATACCTTTGGCTGCGAACAAAATGCTCATCCTTATTTTTTGAAAAGGAATTTTTTGAGATATCCTCAACACCTCCATTTTTGTGACTCAACACCTTTGAGTTTTAGTTAGATAAGTTCCTCTCCAATGCATATTTGTCTATAATGCTACTTGGAAAATTGTTCAGTGGCTCATCCTTTGAAAGCTTTGCATGATTCAACATATCTTCCTTCAAATTGAATTCTTCATACCCAACAAACAGAGTTTTTCCCATCTCATTGACCGTTTGCTAATATGCACAATCATTAGAAATCAACAAGTAATCTTTACCTTCAACTTGTCGATTGGGGGCCTCTTGTTCTTGCTCCATGATGTCTTGTAGTTTTGATTTTCTTCCTACTCTATGACTTCCTCCTCTTGTGAGTCTAGCTTTGATGTACCCCTCACTATTTCAAGTTCCATCCTTTTGGGCTCTTCTTCTTCCAAGAATGATTCTTCTGGCTCCTGCCCTTTAATCCCCTCAACAATTTTTGAATCTTCCTCTTCTTTCCTCTTTCATCTTTATAGTCATTTAAAGTCCTCTTTTATTTGGGTTTCTACACTCAATACATCTTAGATAACCATCAAAGAAAGTAGATATTTGATTTCTTTTAACATTCTTTGATATTGGTCGAGGGTTTTGGTGGCTTCAAATGGGTACCTTTCTTAATCCTTTTGTATTTTTAATAGTAGCTCTTGAATAGGGTCCATGTCTTCTTCCTTGGGTAAAAAATTAGGTCGCCAATCTATTTTCTTTCTCCAAGGTTCCCTCATGTGTTTGTTGTAGATCTGCATTCACAAAATTAGATGATCCATAGGTTGGGAGGATTGTTGCTTTGATACCACTGTAATATCCCCAATGAGATATGGCCTAAAAATTTTGTTTTCTACCTTATGTTTCTAATATATTTTTCTGCACTTTTCCGATTTAGTTTTCTTCTCAACCCTAGGACGAATTTATAATTTTTATTTTCAAAATGACAAATACTTAAAAGCATCTAATAAACATATTCCAAACATCCATAAAACCATGCCAAACATATAGATAACATCAACTATGATAGCAACCATGAAAATCAACCATCCAAGTGCTAAAAATAGGTCAATAAATCTTATTTATGATTAATGAAGTCTACTGAGCTACAAAATTGAATATTCTAGACATATTTTACAATAAATTCGTGAGCTCAAACATGCTTAACATATGCCCAAATTTCTACTCTATAAATTAGACCTAAAACTATGATTGTACATACCAAATATATGCAAAGTAGTCTTCACATATCAAACCCTAGATGGATGAATTCCTCCTTGACAAGCACTTAGGTTTTGATACTTTAAACATGCAAAATCGCCCTCCAAAGATGGGTGTTTAGACCTGCTCCAAAGTGGCACTCCAAATTGGGGCAAAACCCTAATGCAATATGCTTACAAAATGCTACAACAATGTTGCACTCGAAATATGATCTTCAAATCTGAATAAATGCAATGATGCTCCAAATCTGATCTGCAAATTTGATTATGCAATGATGCTCCAAACCTCCAAATGTCTCCAATGAAGTGCAATTAGAACTCCGTTATGAGTCCTCTACAAGATGAGCTAGGTTTTCGTCCAACTCACCGTATTCACAAGGGTTTTCATCCTTGGAATAAAGCCCAACCAAATTTGTAGCTAAATAGAAGAATCTCCAAATAAAAATATGATATGAATCGATGCCCCAAATGGCTTGCACTTTTCTTTCTTTCATAGCCCTAAAAAAAACTTTAACAAGGCTAACCTCCCTTCTTCTTTTTTTTCCTTTTTTCTCCTTCAATCTTGACCGACACCAATAGAGTATTCTTATTGTTATTCTTATTTATTTATTTATTTTATTATATTATATTATTTATATTTTAATATTAATATTATATTATATACACTAGTTTTAAAACACTATTAAAACAGAGTGGATTTAGAGTAGGAAAAAGGGGACATTACATAATTACTATTTTCTTATAGAAAGTTATATTTGTATGAATAATCATTTAAAAAATTTATGTTTCATGAAAAGGTTGTAATTCAATTGATTGAGCACAATTGATGAGGGCAAAGTATGCTCCTTGAGTACGCCATCCTTGATGTATGATAGGGATGACGCTCAATTGTACCCCAGACAACTTTGACAGAATGGATACTCCTCAGTCCTTAACTCTTAGCAAAAAAGATATCAGCATATACTGGTGCTCCTATATCAAAATAAAACAAACTCATGAATAATATAAAACCTGAAACCACTAATCCAGATGAATCATCATAGAAGCTTCTCCATCCCCCACCTTTCAAACATATTATCTGGAATTACCAGAACAAAAATGTTTGTGCTGAACAGTGCCCAATGAATAAAAAGTCCCGATTCTGATTATATCTGCAACATTGTTACCCCATCAACCACATATTCTCCATAAAATATTAAACCTCTGTCTACTTCCTCCTTCCACGAAACAGGGATTCCCAGTAATAAAATGAATCATCATCTCAGTCCCCAATATGCATTTGTCTTTTGTTATGTCTCTTAAGTAATAAACACACTAATGGTTGAATCCCTCCGAAATAAGTGAAAGATAACAGTTCATCACCAAATATAATAATGTAAAACTTATGGACTTTCTGTCGCTTAAATCTGCTAAGCACGCCACAAATTATCATATGTTCACGAGTACCAAAATAATCTAAGAATAAAATATTAATTTATAATAATTGGGGGTGCCAGTGCATGCATGATTTCTGTAAAACTACCAACTAAAACCTTTTCTTATGTTCAGAGGTTCTTTTTCCTGCAAAGCTGCAACTCAGACTCATTGCATGACAGATGGTCTTTCCAGAAACTTCATATAAATATCAAATCAAAGTATATAGACTATTTAGTGAGCGTGTATTATTGGGAAGTGTTTATAAAAATAATAATTCAAAAGTTAAAAAAGGGTTAGATTTAAAATTTTAAAATGAAATAAAATTGTAAATAATTTTTTGTTTATTAGTGAAGTTGAATGGTTTACTTAGAATCTATTAAGAATAAAGTTATAGTCAATAAAAAAAATTAACATTTTAAAGGTATGAGACTAGAATCATACCTCAAACGAATTTGGTGAAATAAATTCCTAGAATACTAAGCGGATGGAATGCTTGAAGCACTAAGCTAAAGGAGGTCAATTATTACACATCTATAACACCTATTTGATAAAATGGATACTTAGAGTGCTAAGTTGAAGAAGGTCAATTATTGTGCACCAAGATCGCCTAGATACTCAAAATACTAAGGCAAAGGAGGTCAATTATTATGTACCTAAAGCATTTGTACTAATGGGCTATGAGAAAATCTAAGATGTTTATCCTTCCAACAAAGAAAATAAATAAAAGTGAGAGAAATCATTTAAATAACACGATTTGTTCTAAGAAAATTTAAAACTTACAAAATTATATGTTTATTTTGTTGATACTTGAATTCACTAACCAAGGTATGACTGTAAATATATAACACTCTTAAAGAAGCATGCTAAAAAAACCCAATTTTTTAATAAGTATAATTTAAACTTAAAAGTTGTTCATAAAATACATGATAACTATAATATAACCATGAGTAGATAATCCATAGGAAAAATCAATACAACCAAGAATATATAATCTTTAATCAAGATCAACATTCTTACTATAAATACAATAATCTCTTGGCTCTATGTTATATATAAATATACATGGATATGCAAGTTTTCTTGGTTGCCAATCTTGTGAGCTAGTCTTGTTGGAAAAGGGAAGGAAAATATGAGCATGATCATCAATATTTGTCTATCTCATTCACTAACAAGAACTAAATCAACCAAGTAGACACTCATAGTCTATGTAACATTGAATGCATACAATCCATAAACCACATACATACCACAAGTATCCAAATATCATATAACACATCAAATAACATCATTATTTAATCCGCACATAAAAACAAGTGAGCACATTATATAACATATTCCAACTAGTTCATTCTCAAATATAAGTTCATCTATTTCATAGCTCTCTCAAAGTTCAAACCACTAGTCAACCAACCTAAAATATTCTTAGTTGATTAATATTTCTTAGTGGCAATCTAGCTACATATGTATTGCTATTTTGACATTCTAAATCTAAGCTTGGAATTGCAAGTGCACTTAACACAAGCCACAAGCACTTTTTTGAATTTAACACTACCTCAAGAAGATCTTAGGCAATGTAGTCAAGGGTAGGGAACCAACTAAATGAAATCATTATATAAGCCACATGTAGAAATAAGTGAGAACATAATATTTAATTGTTCCAACTATTTCACTCTCAAATACTAAGTTTAAATGGTTCATAGTTGTCTCAAGGTTCAAACTATTGGTTAACCAACCTCAACAATTCTTAGTTAATTATAACATATCTTAGTGGTAATGTAGGTCTACATATGTATTGCTAATTTGACGTTCTAACTCTAAGCTTGGCATTGCAAGTGCACCTAACACAACCCACAAACACTTTTCTCACAATACCACTACCTCAAGAAGATCCTAGATGATGTAGTCAGGGGTAGGGAATGTTAAAGTAATCATTCAAATTAGCTTTAATAATTAATTAATATTTAATTGATTATTAGATAAATTTCAATTTATGCACTTAAGATAAAGTAAGGAGTTTTTTTTTTTTTTTAATTAAAATGAGTTATTATTAGATCATTATGTCTCATCACATAGGATGATGACACTTATCATGATCTAATCCCCTCTCATTTAGGGTTTTCTCTTATAAGCATTCTCCTTCATTGTATTATGGCTCTCCAGAAATTTAATGAAAGCTCTTTGCATCTCTTGTAAGTTTTTATGATTAAGGAAATAACAAATCATTGCTTGCAATTCTTGTGCATGGAAACCGTTCTTGTTTGTTGTTTGATCCTACTTCTTGTGTGTTTTCACAATTCTAACATGGTATCAAAGCATGGATTCAACAAACCCCTTCTCAAATTTTAAGGGATTTTCTTCAACTAAGGTTACAAGGGCATCAAATATGGAATCTTCATTATTTTTTTGTAGGTTTTCAACTTGGATTTTTTTTGGTATGTGTTGAAGAAAAAAAGAGCTCACCATTGCATTTAGAAGATCAAATAGACGAGTTTTGACTATAAATTTACCTATAGTTGGTATCAGGAGATTTTGAGAAAAAAAATTAGTATAGAGGTCGTATGGCCATAGGTATGGCAATTTTAAAAAATACAAACAATTTTTTTTAAATTATTTTTAAGGTTTTTTAAAAAAATTAAAAGCAGGGGGTACTTGTGCAAGATGAATTACGCAAGCATACCTACCAGGGCACTAGAGCAAGGGGCCTCACCAACAACCCCATAAAGGGCCTAGTGGCTACCCCTTTGTCATCTAGCAGTGCAAGTAAGTCGAATGAGCAACAACTTTAGCCCCACCAACCACCACACCTATTCTAATGATAATTTTTTAACTCACATTTGTTGACTTTTCTGAGGGCACAAGATTAGGTATCATTAATCCATCTTCTGCATTGAATTAAATAAATTTTATTATTTAATTAAATTATCTATTTCATCACTTTTCCTCTATATTGATTATATAATTCATTATTATTTAATTAATTCATTTCCCATTTCCCACTTCTCAAATTAAATATTTTTTTTAATTATTTAATTTATCCAATTATTTCTCAACACTATCTTCTCCTTAAATAAATAAAATATTTATTCATTTCCACCTTGCACATGTAATTAATAATTAATTCATTTAATTAATTACCCATGTATTTCCACCTCACCAATCAACTCCCACTCACTTCCAATCCACTGTTCAATCAATTCTCTTAACTAATCGTCAGTTGCACTTCACTCTTCAATCAAATCCTCTTAAATTGATCCATATGGTCAATTTACCTACAATCAAGAGATATGTTAACTCCTCATCAATTCTAAGCCATTGATCTACTCAGTCTCTCGTCAGATCTCAATTGTTGATCAATACCAAGAAATCTATAAATCAAACCTATCATTCATCAACTATCTCTCTCTTAGATCATTGAGAAGAAACTATACTCGTGTATTATCAATGCTTTATGCTTTTGTGCTACTAAAAATATGAGAGAAAATACTATAACACCATTCTCCAAGGTGAAGAGAAGAGAATAATGGAGCAAAGCGAAGGATACATGTAGGTTTATGGTTTCAGTAAATTATGTCATTCTTTTATGCTTCATTGATATGATCTTTTGTTGAATTTGGTTGTGGATTTCGATTGTTTGTTGATTGTTATTGTTTTGCCTACCCATTTTCTACGTCATACATTTTGGCATGCCTAGTGGGACCCTCAAGTCCCTAAATCTAACATTTTCTTGTGAGTTTCCTGTGTTTTTAATAGATATAGGTTCGGCTGGTGCAAATTCTTCCAAAATGGTGCATCTGTTTGAAACAATGGTAAAAATGTCTTGCATAATGACACATATGTCTTGTGGAATGACACAATTGTGTAGGGGAATTATGCATCTATGTTGCAATTAGGTGCATCTATTGAGTAGGAGCTTACAAGATTTTGTCATCAAATTTTCTTGTTGATCTTTGATAATTTGTGGTTTTTTATCTCCTTGTGCTTGTAGTTCATTATTAAGCTTGATTTAACAAATTTCTAACCCCCTAATAGTATTTCATTCTCAGATTAGGGTTTTATCACCATTTTCTACAAAAAAATTATTTTTAGGTAGATTGGCCTATTTTCCAAGGGATTGGCACAATTGCAGAGAACTTTGGCACATCTATGACACTAAGTGGTGTAATTTCTCTTGGGATTGGTGCAATTGCTTCTCAAAATGGTGCACTTGCTTGACAGAGAGATCATTAGGTTTTTAGGGATTAAAACTTCATCTATCCAGTTTTCAATTTGCTAATCTTTAATTTTTTGTTGATTTTCGACTATATTTTTTATAAGTAATCATCCTTGAGCTAAAAATTAGATCTTTAGGGTTACGATTATAACTTTTTTTTTTCGTTTTTCCTATTTTTGTGTAGAGTTGCACATTTGTAGGCCAGAGTGACTCATCTATGGCTAGTTTGGGCACATTTGTTGCTAGGTTGGGCACATCTATTAGAAAGGTGGGCACAATTGGTCAAGGTATAATCTACTACTAACCATTTTTCACTTACTTTGGTGCAATTATCTATGTAGTGTTAGGGTTACTAATAATTTCCTGAGCAATTTATGGTGTTCGTTGGATAGAAGACCAAACACCTAAACTAGTGACATATCTATTGCAGGGTCTTGTGTCTAATTTTTTATAGATTAGATAACATTTCAATATATTAAGATAAATGAATTGTTTGTCGTGTCTGGTGAAGCCTGGAGTACATATGCTCTCCCCTTGTGCCTATTGTGAACTTGGGGATCAAAAATACTTTAGGATTCACACTTTTTTTTCTTTTACCCAAAGGATTTTTCTACATATGCTCTCCCCTTGCACCTTAAGCAAGCTTGGGGATCAAAATAGCAACATCATTCCTTCCCTTTTTTATTTTTAGTAGGAGCTCTGCTTGGTGATTTCATCACCCCAAGGACGACCTCAACCACATTTACCAACTGGTATAAAAAGGGGGGATAATGAAAGTTATACCCCAAGGTGTGCCCAACATCCTTTAAGCTAAGCCTCACAACCCTCGATCTGTCGAGACGTGTATAGGTGAAGAGAGTGGAGGAGACCCCTCCAATCTTGCACATCCTTGGACAGGTTCATTGTTCACAGTCCCACTACAAAACTTGTGATTTAGAATCCTTTAAGACCATTGATATTTACCACTAGTGGGGTGTAGTGTACAAAATCATGCATGAATTTACCCAACATGTATTATCTTAGGGTGAGATCAAATTATTTTGGAGGTCTAAAACCTACAAGGAAAGGAGGAAGGTTATCCCTTGTGCCATTGGAGACCTAGTTATCCCCCTTCAAGATTGGAGCCATGTATCTGTGGTCTCCTCCAATTTTTTATTGATTGGGCCTCTGCTAGTGGGACACACCTTATCTAAATAGCTAGGTTGTTATTATGCTTGGAGTTTGTTAATTGTATCAGACCAGTGACACCATTTAGCTTATTACCTTGGAAATATCAAACAACTATTTTGTATTCTCAAGTGATTCTACTCGTTCTTTCCAAAAGTCTCATAAAATCTTCATAAAACCCTAAGTATCTCAGAAACTATCAAAATCTCATAGAATAACATAATTGAACTATCAAAACTCACAATTGATTATCTTTTGCCGCAATTGTTCATTATTTTGCACATATGGGTAAAGCATAGAGTCTAAAAACCTAGTTTTTACTTGAAATGGTACATTTGTTCTAAGGCTACATAATTGCTCCATAGACTGGTGCAATGGTTGCATAGAATGATGTAATTTTTGCATAGAACTGCACAATTGCTACTCAAAACTATGTAATTGTTGCACAAAACTATGCAATTGTACTTTGTTCTTGCACAATTGACCTTATAGCTATGCATTTTCTTCTGTCCAAAGTCAAAACAAAACTCTTCAAAACTAAAATTTGACTAGGATTGTAATTGACCCTCTATGTGGTACATTTGTGGCTAGTTATAATTTTTCTATAAATTGGCACAATTGTCTCTAACTGTGTCCACATACCTTGTCATAAAAATCTATAGAGTCCAGAAAAAAAAAGTGTGTAATCACAAACAAACCTAAGATCTACCAACATACACAGATAGACCTAAGACACCCCAAGTGATTCTATCATCAAAATATTGGGTCAAAATAAATTATACCATTCATTAGTACCCCAACTTGGCAGGTCATAACTCCTAGCTCGGTGATCAAAATTATGACTTATTTACATCATTGGAAAGATTTTCAAGAGATTTAATTTTAGTCCCTTAAAAATAATTCCTTTGGAAACCATTTCAAGGAACCGACAATAGTCTTGACCCCAAATTTTGTTGTGAAGGCCTCCAAAAACATGATTTACAAAAACGTAGAAAATACCAAAAAAATATTTTTTGATATTTTTATTTTTGCTTGTACCAACACCACCCAAGTGCTTTTTAATTGTTACCAGATCATTAATCATCCATTTTTCATCCCACACATCATTCACGAAGATTTTGATACTTGATTTCTACATAGAAATATCACAGAGTTTAATCAAGTTGAGTTGAACATTACCATAACCATATCACAACAACACAACCCTATCATACCACCCACTAACAACATTAACATCATACTACTTTCTATGACATTATAAAACAACTCTTCCATACCATCTACCAAAAATATCATACCACAAACCGCTTTCATCGTATAACCTATCATTAACACTTCCATCACATCTCAACAAATTACATCCATTATCCCACAATCGTTCATACCAACTAATTCAATGAAATTATCATTATAACCTCCCATGCACACCCAAATTCCCACATACACCTTGCAAATGACCAATCCCTTGTATAACACATCTACTAAAACTATCACCCCCACTTCAATAATTAACCCACAAATATCATCACAACCATCTAAAATCTCACAAACACCTTCACCCAACTTCAATACACACACAAACACCATTCAAAACACTCATGAATCCATTATTCTAACAAAGCATTCCATTCAATAATTCCAACATCTCTACTCCAATGTCCAACACCTAAGCACATCCACATATATCCCACATCTCTCAACCACATACATCTAACATCCATCCTTACATTCCCAACAATCATTACATCATCCACCAAATCCATACCCCCTATCACAACTCTAACATACTATCATTTATAATCCTAACAAAATCAATCTAATTCAAAACATCAATCCACATAACCAAAACATCCATCAACATTACCCAACTCAAACCATCATAAACCCCCAACAAAAATCACATCTAACCCATACACTCACTCCAATATATCCACTCATACCTAGATTCCACCAAACTATTCAAACATTCACCAAAACAACCCATCACCAAACTTCCTCCAAGGTCAATCATCTACAAATCATATCTCCACGTACAACCCAATAAACACATCCACTCCCACACAATCAAATGACTTAGTTCAATAGATCCACAATCTACAATAATAAATCTTGAGTATTCAAATGAGATCAACTAAAAGGAGTTATACAATGGATCACATATGTCCCTATCATTTTGATAGGACAATACCCATGCCACCTTTTCCTCATGCTCAACTCACATTAAGCTTACAAATGCCATCCAATGTTCAAACATCAACGATTGTTCAAGATAACTCATAGAGAGGGATTCCTAGGAAAAATAACATCCCATAACAAAAATAAAATCCTTTGGGAGAGCCCAATAAATCAGTTCTTCAAAAAATAGTCCAGTCAAACTTAATAACACTACCATAAAACCAATTAGTGATGCATCTGAGTGGGAGGAGCGGGCGACTGAGCGGGAGGTTTGTTTTGAATCCTGACATAGGAGATTCAAAGGGTACCTCTGAATTTGATGATGATGAGGATATAGATGGTTTGAGGGCATGCAGGCAGTTTTTTCTATTGTTGGTCCCTTCTTGGGTTCGCTGGAAGCTCTAAAACAACTTCTAGAACCATTCAAAGTGTTGGGTGAGAGTGCGAGCTGAGGTGTGGGTTTGAAATATGAAGGAGGCACAGATGCTTCTGAAGATGCAAATGAAGTGGATGGCATCTTTGAGGCCCATCACATCTGTTGTGTTTTACTGATTAGTTTTCCCATTGCTTTTGAGGTGGCTTTGCTCTTTAATCGTGTTGAGGGGGCCTTTGTTCTGCTCTCTTTGGCTAGAGTCATCGACTTTTTTGGCTCTATTTTTTGGTATGTCGCGGTGCACAAGATGTTTGTATGTTGGTATATTATGGTTTATGAGGCCGCCGCTCTTGTTGTGCTTGGTGTCCTCCTAGCTTGTGGTGGGGTTTTCCCCATTTTTTGTTTCCATCCCTTTGTGATGGCTAGTCATGGTGTTGTAGTCGCTGAAGGAGAAACTGGTAGTGTTTTCCATTCACTTTTTGCTGCTATGAATGAGTGGCTTACTAAGTTGGAGATGAGTGCTTATGGTGAAGGCCTTTTTTTGGGTTGTTCGTGTATCCTTGGATCCATTCTTTCCAGTTGGTCTAGAGGGGTTTTCAAACTTGTTGAGGACGATGGTAGAGATGTGGTCTCTAAGGTGATTGTATGTTTTCTCCTAAGGATCTTTGACATCTTGCTTGTGCTGGTAGTGATTTTGTGTTTCTGGATAGGTAGTTCAGGGGTGTTTTCTTTGATGGTTGTCTCAAAGGTGTCCTATTTTCACAAGAAGATCTATTTCAAAATCTCTAGCTATTTCTAGGTTGATTTCTAGGCTACTTTGGTTTGTACCAAAGTTCATTTGACCCCCTTTCAACTTATGAAGCCTTTGTTATCCAAAGGGGGTATGTTTTATCTCTTTCTATGGTTTGAGCTATTTTTAGTGACTTTCTTGTTTGCTCAGAGGGGTTGGTTTTTTCCTTTAATGATTGCATTTTTTAGAATGTCCTTTCTCCAGTTTCCAACTCTCTTGCTTCCAAAGGATGATGTGTTGGCTTTCTCTATTGGACTCGTGTCTTTCTGTTGGTATCTACAGTTGTTGTCTTATGCTGAGGTGAATATTTTTCCCATTGAGGTAGAGCCCTCTCCTATTGAGGTGGAGCTAGATGTTGTAGTGGTGGTGGGAAGTGCTCTACTCTACTACTAGTTCCTTTTGAGGTGGAACTATTGTGTGTAGAAGAGTGGTTTTTCTAGTAGTTTTTTCTATAGCTTTTTCCTCTCCAATAGAGGGATGCTCTCTCCTATTGAGGTGGAGAATGGTTCAATGTTGTAGGATGGTTGGTACCGATTAAAGGTTTGGGCTCCTCTATGCTTCCTCATTTCTAGTGGGGATTCTTGTTGGCTTATTGTTGACTATAATGGGAGGTTTTTTGCTATTTTGAGCTGATGGTTTGTTGTAGTCTAGCTGATGCAGGCTGGTTGTTGTTTGACTGACTTAGATAGTTTTTATTTATATTAAAGGGTTCATAGTCCCTACTTATTCCTGATTGTAAAAGGTTTAAGGCCCCTTCAAAACCTGGTTCATGTAGCTTGGTTGGTCTTTTATTTCTCTCTATGGATACTAGAGTTTAGGTTGATAATGGTTTGCATCTTTTATCTTATGCATCTTTCTCATTGTCTGAGTTTCAAGTCCCTGTAAAACATGTTTGTATTGGGTTTCGAGGCCCCATCAAAACTTGCTTTACCCTTAATCAAAAACACTACCATAAATCAGCCAATATGAACCTCAAGTCAAAACTACAGGATGGAAAGACACATATAAATATGTGAATATCATAAGTCAAAGGGACATAATACCTTTGACTATATAAAACTAAAAAATCTCATTCAAAATTTTATAGACCAAGGTGACATCAATGTTGATGATCATCCCTAAAATCCATCCACTATTAATCACATCGACAATATCCATAGCCCACATGATGAGAAGTTGGGCATATATCAAGATATCTTTTCTAAGTAGGATTAGAACCATCCATCTATGTTTAACAATGGCTCACCCCAAACTAATTACATCAGTAATATCCTTACCTGCTCCATAAAATATCTACCTCATTGAACTCCATAATTGATCATATCGATGAAACCTACCCACAAGAAGACTCCATCTCTCCTTCCATTCCTTCATCCTTGACACTTTTACAACATCAATCCACATCATTCCCATAAAATATCCCATCCAATAAAAACTCCTTTCAGCATTTTCCCCATAGGCTATCCATGTTGGATAATACATTGTTTGTTGTCATTCCAATCTATAATCAAGAAATCCCATATCAAACACCATCATGCATCCTCACTCTAGAGAGTCCTCGCCAAACTCCACTACCACCATAACAACATACTGAGGCCATCCAATATCCCCTTATTCATACCCCATTTTTCAAATTAGATTTATGTCAAGAACACAATCCAAATCATACATAAGAAATCCCTAAAACATATCAAGATCAAGTTACCAATATCCTCCAATCTCATCCTAATATTGACCAAGATCATATACCTCTCGACTTTCATGATGATCCCATCATCCATATCCATTACATCCATATTCCAATAAATTATACTTTCACGAATGAGAAATTTGTTTCCACTGGACACATAGATGAAAAATTTATAGCTGAATTCACAAAACTCCCTGAGGACACCTCACACAATGATCAAGCAACAAGTTTGAAGGAAAAGAAAGAACCAATAACCTATCAACTTGGATCACTCAATTTTGTTAAATAAATCCTTCTTACTGATGAGAATATAACCATCATTGATGATTCCCAACAACACATAAACAAGAGTTAGCATCTTGTAATAGAACAACACATATCCTATTGCAAACAAGATCTATCAAAGCATGCAGTATAAAGGAAAAGGATTAGGCCTACATGAGTAGGGTATTCTAGAACCAATACAATTTTTTGGCAATCCTAAATATCAAAGCCTTGGATATTCATCAATTAAGAAATCTAATGATGTTAGTAGTACCTCCATGATATCAGGGACAACTTCAAGAAATGTGAACATCAAAGTAGGGGCATGAATAGTCCTTACAATAAGGTTGTTTCCAACACACCTCCCATCCAAATAGTAAACCAACATTCCAAAATCCTTTAATCCACTAATTGGGACCAACAAAAGAAAAATCCTTACAAAGAAAAGGAGAGGAGCAAAATCAAGTTTTTGAAGCTAATAAATCCAAAAGTCAAAGCGGGCAAATAAAGTCAAAATGGATACCAAAGAAAATTGAATCATGTAAAGCATCCAATAAAATCTAAATCTAAAATTCAATGGAACTATGGATCCATCTCAAAAAAGGCCTCTCATCACTCAAAAGTGTCCACCTCCTTTAAAATAGTCTTCATTACCATCACGAAAGGAGTATAAAATCGTTGGCCCCCACCACACTCAAAAAATCACATCCACACTTCATCCATCATCTCAAGTTTGGAAAATAAAAAATCCTATATCCTATTAGAATTGTGAAAAACACAAGCCACTAGTTCAAACAATGAACAAAGACACCTTCCATGCAAGAGATTACAAACAAATAATTTCTATATTCCTCAACAAGAAAAAGCTACAAAATGAACCTCAAGAATCTTCAAGGAAAACAAAAGTCCTCAAAGGTTAAGAGTTCAAGAGAATAAGTGAATAATACAATGAGGGTTCAATGCTATATAAGAGCAACCCTAAATAGTAAATGGATTAGATCATGACAAGTGTCAACATTACATGCGATGAGACAAAATGATCTAATAATAGCTCACTTCAATTAACATGGAAAAGTACTTAGTTAACTGAATAAAGAACTCCTAAGTTTAGTTTAATTGCATGAGAATATATTAGACTAATAATTAATTAAAGATTAATTAATCATTAGCTAATCCATGATTAGTCTAACACCCCCTTAAGATTAACTTAGGGAGTGGCTAAAAACCCTAAAAATAATGCATGATGGGTCCCGAAAAACAAGGCATGGTGAGGTACCCATGTACAAACAAAAGATCTCTCAAAACTAGAGAAATAGGAGAAAACCACAGTGGGAGAAAAGTCCTCTCCAAAAGAGAGGAGAATGAAGGACTACAAAAGCCTCCAAATCAAGGTGAAGGACTAAGAAGCCTCCAAGAAAAACAATGTCTCAAAAAGAAGAGCATGTAGAACATCATTGAAGCACGAAGAAGTTGTAGACTACTGTTGAATGATGACTGATATGGTGTTGAAATGAAGAACCTCCAGAAATAGGAATGCAAGAGTGTCCATATGGTAAATGATCCATCTCACTGAAATGCATGTAACCAGTTGTTGATGTATGTTGCATCTGAAAGTACATAGGAACAAGAACTAGATACATAGATCACTCCAAACCATGAAACCAAGGAAGCATTAGCACCAACAATAGAAACTCGAACCCCCTAACGCTAAAAAGGGAGAGTCGTGATAGGTACACTGAAACTGTGTGAAACCAAGAAGTGTGTAGGAGAAACAACCTACAAATAAAAGGGTGTGCGAACTAAGGCACACACACATGAGGCAAGAATCACCAACATTCATTGTTTTCATAGAAGGGACACTCACTTGACAAAGGTGTGATGGCAAGCCAAAGGAAAACATCAACCCCCCATGACACTTTATATCATAGTGCGAGTACAAAAGGCACAACAGGATGTGCAAATCCTCAAAAAGTATACACCAGAATGACACTTTATCTCAATGCATCTACAAAAGAGAATGTGCATGAAAAAAAAATCTACAATGTCCAAATAGGACAAAATACTAGAAATACATATAGAATAGCCAAAAATGAGTCATCCCACACAAACAAAAAGTTTTCAAGAGCTAAAATTCTAAGTAATTCACCAAAATGTGAAAACACAAGAAACCAAATAAAATATACCTAGAGAGAAATCTAGAAAAAGTGCATGGATAGATGTGAAGAGCTCTAAAAGATTGTCTCAATGTTACTGGAATTGTGAAAAATAGAGTAATAGGTCAAAATTTATGAGCTCGATACTGAAAATACCTTTGGCTTCAATAAGTTGTAGAATGCACCAACAAAAAAAATAGGTGATGAGACCCATGCCACTGGAAATTTAGCGGAACCATATTTCCAACGATATCTTGTTTGCCAAAAAATGACATCATATGCCTAAGTTATGGCCAAAAGAAAAAAGAGCTCCCTGAAGGCCAAAGAAGGGGACTTGGATCCCTTAGTCAGTCAACCATATGGCTGACATCATGCTAATGTTCGTAGAATATTCATAAAATATTCCTTACTTTGCATGACAAAAAAAATCTGGCATTGGAATTGTGATAGGGGGAAAATACTTGTTAGAAAATGAACAAACAAAGAGTGCAAATAACAACTACAAACACCCTACACCTCAAGATTGGCCTAATGATTAACTTAACTAAGAAAAATGAAAGATTTCACCTTGTTGAGTTGTCCTTTGGTTGGCCCTTCGATCTTCGATGTTGTATGCTCCTTTGGTGGCAAGAGATGCAAGCTATGAGATGAGATGAGGATGGGAAATGAGTGAAAATGGATGCAAGTATGAGAATTTGGCTAAGTATGGCTCAAGAGAAAATTTTGCAAGAGTTTGGATAGTATGAATGACCCCCCAAAATGAAAGAAAAAAGGGGTATTTATAGAGAATCTGGAATTCTCTAGAAAAATGAACGGTTGAGATTGAGCCACCAAGATCAAGATATAGGGCTAAGGTGAGTTGAGAACTCACAAGCCCTCACATCTTGACATGTGGCATGTGAAGTGGCTTGAAAAGGATGATGTGTACATGAGTTGGAAGGAGAGTACATGACATGGAGGTAGTACATAGTACCTTGGGATTGGGACAAGATCTCCTCATAAAGGAGGTCCTTGTCCCCATGTGGGTGAGAGGACGTGAAGAATTAAAAATTCCTCAAATATCCACATGGGAATGAGAGAAAGAATTAAAAATTCCTTGAAATGCATTGGGGGATTAAATGTGAATTAAAAATTCACATGGGGAATGGAGTGCCTTCTCCAAAAAGAAAAAACATTTAATAGGGTTGACTTAGGACACATGACATGGAGATTAGGTTGACCTAATTAAGTGATTAAGGTTGTGCAAGTACCTGAGTAGACAAATTAATGACATATTAGAGGCAAGTGGGAGATTATAGAGAGTTCACATGTGACTTGATGTGACAAGTCAAAGATCACATGGGGAAGAGAAAAAGGAATTTAATATTCCTTGGAAGGATAAAAGGAATTAAAAATTCCTTGAGAGGTTGATTAGGCTAGTTAATGAAGGATTAGAGGGTTAAGTGGCTAAAAGAGATTAAAGGCCAACTTGCAAAAGTTGGAGGATGTGACACATCGTAATCAAAGATTAGGCATGTGCGCATCTCTAATGATGAGATTAGGAGAATAATTAGGATTAGATACAAAAATGATGGAGGATGTGACATATGAGGAATTAAATAAATGTCATGTTTATTTAATTCATTTGATGAAAGGGGGAAGGTATTTAATTATTTAACTAGATACCTTAGGGATTAGAAGAACTTTAAAGATTAATTAAATAATAGTGATATTACTTAATTAATGCAGATAAGGGGATGCTTAGACGAAAGGGGATAAATTTGGATAAATTAAGTGTCCAAATTTAGGTGTCTACAGGAATATTCTTGTCTATCACTATGTTCAAAATATTCTATGGAATCTAAAATGATTTTATCGTTAGAACTAACCATCAGTTGTTACCTTTTTTGTTGCCAACTTTTTGGACAGGACGGAAAAGGTTAAACGCCAAAATGAAAAATAAAAATAGTGTTGAGCGTTTGCTTTTGGCTCCTAGGAGACATGTCAAGGTCACCACCAATAGGTACATGGTCTCGCAAGGCCTGCAAATTGCAAGTATCCTTCAGGTACCAATTAATGTGGCCCACAAAAGTTTAAATGCATCACCCCAAAAACAAAAAAACACCTTTATAAGTTTTTTTTTTTTAAATAAAACAAATTTAAACCATCAAACTCAACCTTTTTTATTTTTTCCTTTTTTTTCTTGATCCTCATGCAGAAGCCGTACAGGGGTCGTACAACCCCTATTATGTTTTTTTTCCTTAGAAGCTCCTGACACTGAAATAGGGAAAATTTATTGTCAAAATTCATTGAAACTGCCCCCTGAATCTAATGGCGAGGTTATTTTCATGCCAAAATGCACCAAAATTGTAGCTACCCTCTAAATCTAAAAAAAAGCAACCACTTCAAACCCTTGCAGATCTGGCCTTAGGAATCCAAATCAATCCAAATAAAAGCCAAATCTAACTTTCTCTATAGCTTTGAATCCAACGTTGAGGTCCTTTTCATGCCAAAATTCACCCACCTCCAAAATTTGAAAAAAAAAACAACGGGAATTCCAGATTTGAAGCCTGTAACCCTTTTTGAAGAAAAACCCTCATAAATCGAGAAGGGGTTTGCAAAATCCATGCTTTGATTCCATGTTATAATTTTGAAAAAAAATAGCCATGGGATCAAACAACAAACAAAGACACCTTCCACACAAGATATCTATAAACAAAGAATTCTAATATTCCTCAACAAGAAAAAACTACAGAATGAACCTCAGAATCTTCAAGGAAAAAAAAAGTCCTCAAAGGTTGAGAGTTTGAGAGAATATGTGAATAATACAATGAGGGTTGAGTGCTATATAGGAGCAACCCTAAATGGTAAAGGGATTAGATCATGACAAGTGTCAACATCACATGCGATGAGACAAAATGATCTAATAATAGTTCACTTTAGTTAACATAGAAAAGCACTTAGTTAACTGAATGAAGAACTCCTAAGTTTAGCTTAAGTGCATGAGAATAAATTAGACTAGAATAATCATGCATTAGCTAATGATTAATTAATTTTTAGTCTAATTTATTCTCATGCACTTAAAATAAACTTAGGAGTTTTTTATTCAATTAACTAAGTTCTTTTTTATGTTAATTGAAGTGAGCTATTATTAAATCATTTTGTCTCATCACATGTGATGTTGACACTTGTCATTATCTAATCCGTTTACCATTTAGGGTTGCTCCTATATAACACTCAACCATTATTGTATTATTCACTTATTCTCTCGAACTCTCAACCTTTGAGGACTTTTTTTTCCTTGAAAATTCTTGAGGTTCATTCTGTAGCTTTTTCTTGTTGAGGAATATAGCACTTATTTGTTTGCAGATCTCTTGCGTGGAAGGTATCTTTGTTCATTGTTTGATCTTGTGCCTCATGTTTTTCAAAATTATAACACATCCAAACTACCAAGTAATTCATCCACATCTCAAATCCCCCACCAAAATATAATCTCGCCTAAAATCGAAAAATCCAAAATCCCACATTCAACGTGTCTTGGCAGCAACACTTTATCATAATGATTCTAATGGAACTCTATCATGATATGCACATTTAGATAAATCCAACTATAGTATCAACAAGGATCACAATAACATCCAAGGGCTATATACAAGTTCTCTTATCTTGGAAAAGAAAATCCTCATGGAAGGAAATTATTGACACATCATGACAACAACATATACATAAACACCACCAAGTGGTCCAACATAGTTGATGATCTTTTTAAAAATAAAACAAGAAAAAAAGGTAAAGATAAATAATTCGTTCAATAGTGAAAACCATTCTTATGACGCTTTAGAAAAGTACCATGATGAAAATCCATTTGTGGGCATCATGTGTAAAATTCAATTATCTATGTATATCATTCCAATTGGGAGCATCTTATCTCATACAGCATTCTATTATATCCTAACACTACTATCCATCCAATCCATTCCACTTTCATCCATCTTCCCTATCAATCTTGATCTTGATAAAGACTAGGAGCATATACTTAAAAACGTGCTTTTGGTAAAATCTTGACATGGTAATTTTACTTTGACCATATACTATCGCATGACATGCCATCACCTACATAACACTATCCAAACATTTAGCCTAGGTAAAAAAAATTATCCTACCATGAGATAGTCCTTGGACATAAAATCCCTTATCCTAGATCTATTTGCATAATGCCTATTCTTCAATATCCATTTCTGTCACAGTAGTCCATTCACCAATCATAGTATCCCATACATTGCTAGACACTGGGGGTAGGTGATTACATCCTGCTTTGGAATAAATATTGATATATGCCTTCTAGTTAACTTTGTGATTTGGAGACCTTCCAAAAATCTTTAAAAATTAAATATCTTGAAAAAAAAAAAAAAAAACACTTTCAAGCATTTTCCATTGGCTCATGAATAAAATTTTCCATCAATATCAATCCAAATAAACCCCATCAATCACATCTCGCCTACACTCTACTGGGTTATCAAACTATCTAACAGATTTCATTCCTAGCCTAGCTACAAATCTTGATCCATCTTATTCAATCATTGCCATTGAGATGTATCCTTCCCAATCATCATGTTCCTATCTTAACAACACTATCCTTTTGTTGTTCTTATTATCAACAATGTTATTACTATCATCAATCAATCAATCCAATCAATCAACTTTATCTTGGCTAGTAGAAAGATCTCAAAAATTCTTCAATATCCCTACACATTTATATCTATTCATCATTCATCCCCATCATTATCATCACAATCCAAAAAAAAGAGTCCAAAAACATCAAATAATCCCAAAAAATCTAAAAACATTGAAAAATTCCAAAAAATTCAAATCACAACATCATCTACCATTTTTGTGATATTTTTTTATTTTCCTAGATAAGACATTCAAGCAAGAACAAACTCTGCAATACTGGTTTGCTTTGCAGGTGTGCTAGTCTTCTTCCTCTTCATTCCACTTGATGAGGGGGCAGTCTTAGAGGAATTTTGAGCAATTGGAGGAGTGGTAGCAGTCCTACCAAATCTTCTTGACTTGTTGACCCTCCTAAAGCACTTGACATTGCTTTAGCTTGCTCCACTTGCTCTTTAGAGAGGCCCCTAGCCTCTACAATAGTTACAATCATTTTCTCCACTTTTTTCTTTATTTTTGATTATCTTTGGTCTAGATGAACCTCCATTGATTTCTCTTCATAAGTCACATATCTTCCTTCTGTGGTGTCCTTAGGTTTTCTCAACATATAATCTCTAAACACCATGATCTCATTCTCAGTAATCTCATATCCCATTTCTTGGATCCATACAATTTTTGGCTCAACTTCTTCTATAATGCACTCATCTTTAGAAACCAAGAAGATGATATCCTTCTTATACTTCTCAACCATCTTCCAAGGAATTATTTCCCTCTCTTGCATCCTTTTCTAGAATATTGAAAAGAATGCCACAAGGGAATAATCTTGTACCTTAGCATCTCCCAAACCTCTTAAAAAGTCTTTGATCTAATGGTCAATAGGTCTTCCTCTCAACCATGTCACACTTTTGGTACCGGGGAGTTCTTTCAAGAAATATTTAATAATAAACATATAATAAAGGTTCCATACTTAAAGGGATACCTGATATCCTTTTTTTCTATAGATTCTCCATGAGATGCTACCTTAATAACTCACATAAGTCATAATTAGCTCCCATCTCCACCATTTCATCAACAATATTGATGGCGGTGATAGATACAAAGTTCTCCCTATTGGAGAGATACAACTTGTAGTCTATCATCATTGTTGCACACTTCATAGTAGGATTTCTAATGTTCATTATAGTTAGTGCCCTCTTGTCATATTTTGTACTGATGAGATCCATCACAACCTCATTCTTCATAGATTTGAGTATCAGAATAGGTTTAATGGCACACAACCCTATGACTTCCCTAATCACCTCCTTTGTGATCAATCCGGGCATATCTATCCACACAAACTTATCATGGATGCAACTCTAAGTGATCCTTACCCAAGCATAGTCAAGGAAAAAGTTAGGAAATCCTTGCCAGACATCGAGCCCCTTCACAACCAGACTATGATATTCTGGCTTCAATGCAAAGTGCTCACCAGTGAACTCATTTATCCATACATCTCCTAGTTTGGAGTGATCATACTCTTAAATTTTTTCGTGAATGTATATTCTTATACCTTATGTATGTAGGACTCCATAAGGAACCCTTGAGAATGCCCCTTCTGGATCAACTTTGGTGAATTTTTCGGGGTGCTTCTTAAATTTAGGTCGTGGTCACTCAAACACATCAACAACCCTCGATGTAGCCATTTCAAAAATTTCTAAATTTCTTTCAAAGAAATTTTTAAAAAACTTAGGGTAACAAAGTCCATAAATACCTTTCACTTTGATTTTCTAACTAGGGCTTGCACACACTAAGACCTCAATCACTTCAACTACATTGCTTTGCTCTTCATCACTTGAAAACTTGTTTGCAAATGAATTTAGGTTAAGTGTAATCACTTATAAACATTTTTTTATTACCTAAGTAACCATAAATGCTTCATTTGATAAAGCTATCAAACCCTTCAATGTGTGCATAGTCAACTTCAAATGCTCTGTAAAAATTTGCATGATGATATTTTCTATCAAAAATTTCTCCAATAGGTCAAACATGTTGACCCACACCACATATCTTTGTGTTGAAACATCAACATAATTTTCTTTGGTGAAGGATTAAATATTTCCATTAAAGCTCCCCTTGAGCCAAATCTCTCAACTTAGTTTATAGAGGAAACATCTACACTAGATGTTGGTACAGATTCATCCTTAACCTCGGCCTCTTCCTTCTTTGTCTTTTCCGGATCAATCTTTTGTACTGGATCATTCTTCTTTACCAGATTATCCTTCTTCATATTCTTGCTTCTACAAAACTTAGAAATGTGTCCAGGCCTACTACAATTGTAGCATATAACATTCTTTTGAACTGGCTTGCTTCCACTCATTCTAGATCTATATTGATTAGCCTTATGCCCAAATCCATTGTGCATGTATAACAGTAGCCATTGAAATATTGAACCATTCTACCATTTGTTGGAAATAGGATGCCATTTAATTGCAAATCCTAAACATTAATTATTTCATGTATCTCCTAAGTTCTTGGAATGTGTTCAACAACACCAAGATTAGGATGAGATTATTATTTGGATCAAATAAATCATGAAATTGACATTTGTAGTTATTCCTAAATAATCGGAACATGTGGGTGCACACATGGTAAGGTGACACTCACCTTGAGTTCAGTTCAGATGAGTTCAGTTTAGTTCAATTTAGTTCATAATCAGTTTAGTTCACTTCAGTTTAGTTCAGTTCAGTTCAATTATGGTTCAGTTATCTTTAGTTACTGGTGCATGTTGATACTTTTGGATTGAGCGTATGTGTTTGGGATATCAGTTGAGCAGGACTTATGCTTCGTTGTGACAGATTTTGTGGCTTCTCTATTGGATGATTTCTTATCTTTATGCATTGGCATGATGGAGGATGAGAGCATTCATGCTTGGGATGGTGGTCACTTTGATTCTTGTTGCAGGTATCTTGATGGAGCACATGGATCATTTTGATTCCATGATGGTATATGTGGCTATATGGATTGTTCATTTGATTCATGTTTTGAGGTTACTTGTTCCCCTTATGCAATGTATACAACAAGTGGGAGAATGTTAGGAAAAGGTAAAGACAATTTCCACATAACCCATAAAGAAATCTACGCATCTAAGTATTCAGAATCCACATGCAAGAGAATAGACAACATACCCATGAAAATATGACACAAGATATACCCTAGGAAAACCCTCAAGAGGGAAAAAACCCAGCCTCCAAAAGCATCCATCTCTCATGAAGTATTCAGCAATAAGATTGCAATACATCTTCTAGGTCTCCATGAATACCATTGAAGCAACAAGCTCTCTTAAAGTAATCCATGCAAACAAGCATGCAACCTCACATCCTATGCCATGCTTCAATCCCTCACAAATGCTAACCAGAGCTAATCATACACAATTGCATCTCACAATAACTACCTTTGTGGTTGCTTTCATAGAAGCAAGCTCCCACAAAACCACTAAGTGGTTTTACACAAAACCATGTGTGTGAACCCTCTTCCTAGTACCTACAAAACAACATGAGTAAACAAGTTAAACAAGGAATTGCAAGCTAAAACAAGGATCCCCCATAAAATCCATTTACAAGTTCAAAATAGGAAAGAAAACAATGAAGAACACAATATAAATGACAAACTAGATTGAATCCTAATTTAAATATGCAAACTCATGATCCCATGGGGGAATTGGTGCCAATTTGATGTGAAAATTGGCCATTTCCCAATTCCTATGATGCAAGCTTCGAATGTTGTAGAGATTGATCCACTTTGTTGGAAAGAATGAGGACTCCAAGCTAAAATCTGCAAAAAACCTAGCTATGACTCAATGATAATGGATGAAATTCAAGAGATATTTGAGCATGGTAACTTTGCCTAGATTGTGGATGATGAAATGAAGATATGAGATCTTTATTTATAGAATTTCAAGATGGATGA
>VDFB02105785.1:543074038-543172131 GCA_007258455.2 Sequoia sempervirens | reverse complement strand
CCTAGATTCCACCAAACTATTCAAACATTCACCAAAACAACCCATCACCAAACTTCCTCCAAGGTCAATCATCTACAAATCATATCTCCACGTACAACCCAATAAACACATCCACTCCCACACAATCAAATGACTTAGTTCAATAGATCCACAATCTACAATAATAAATCTTGAGTATTCAAATGAGATCAACTAAAAGGAGTTATACAATGGATCACATATGTCCCTATCATTTTGATAGGACAATACCCATGCCACCTTTTCCTCATGCTCAACTCACATTAAGCTTACAAATGCCATCCAATGTTCAAACATCAACGATTGTTCAAGATAACTCATAGAGAGGGATTCCTAGGAAAAATAACATCCCATAACAAAAATAAAATCCTTTGGGAGAGCCCAATAAATCAGTTCTTCAAAAAATAGTCCAGTCAAACTTAATAACACTACCATAAAACCAATTAGTGATGCATCTGAGTGGGAGGAGCGGGCGACTGAGCGGGAGGTTTGTTTTGAATCCTGACATAGGAGATTCAAAGGGTACCTCTGAATTTGATGATGATGAGGATATAGATGGTTTGAGGGCATGCAGGCAGTTTTTTCTATTGTTGGTCCCTTCTTGGGTTCGCTGGAAGCTCTAAAACAACTTCTAGAACCATTCAAAGTGTTGGGTGAGAGTGCGAGCTGAGGTGTGGGTTTGAAATATGAAGGAGGCACAGATGCTTCTGAAGATGCAAATGAAGTGGATGGCATCTTTGAGGCCCATCACATCTGTTGTGTTTTACTGATTAGTTTTCCCATTGCTTTTGAGGTGGCTTTGCTCTTTAATCGTGTTGAGGGGGCCTTTGTTCTGCTCTCTTTGGCTAGAGTCATCGACTTTTTTGGCTCTATTTTTTGGTATGTCGCGGTGCACAAGATGTTTGTATGTTGGTATATTATGGTTTATGAGGCCGCCGCTCTTGTTGTGCTTGGTGTCCTCCTAGCTTGTGGTGGGGTTTTCCCCATTTTTTGTTTCCATCCCTTTGTGATGGCTAGTCATGGTGTTGTAGTCGCTGAAGGAGAAACTGGTAGTGTTTTCCATTCACTTTTTGCTGCTATGAATGAGTGGCTTACTAAGTTGGAGATGAGTGCTTATGGTGAAGGCCTTTTTTTGGGTTGTTCGTGTATCCTTGGATCCATTCTTTCCAGTTGGTCTAGAGGGGTTTTCAAACTTGTTGAGGACGATGGTAGAGATGTGGTCTCTAAGGTGATTGTATGTTTTCTCCTAAGGATCTTTGACATCTTGCTTGTGCTGGTAGTGATTTTGTGTTTCTGGATAGGTAGTTCAGGGGTGTTTTCTTTGATGGTTGTCTCAAAGGTGTCCTATTTTCACAAGAAGATCTATTTCAAAATCTCTAGCTATTTCTAGGTTGATTTCTAGGCTACTTTGGTTTGTACCAAAGTTCATTTGACCCCCTTTCAACTTATGAAGCCTTTGTTATCCAAAGGGGGTATGTTTTATCTCTTTCTATGGTTTGAGCTATTTTTAGTGACTTTCTTGTTTGCTCAGAGGGGTTGGTTTTTTCCTTTAATGATTGCATTTTTTAGAATGTCCTTTCTCCAGTTTCCAACTCTCTTGCTTCCAAAGGATGATGTGTTGGCTTTCTCTATTGGACTCGTGTCTTTCTGTTGGTATCTACAGTTGTTGTCTTATGCTGAGGTGAATATTTTTCCCATTGAGGTAGAGCCCTCTCCTATTGAGGTGGAGCTAGATGTTGTAGTGGTGGTGGGAAGTGCTCTACTCTACTACTAGTTCCTTTTGAGGTGGAACTATTGTGTGTAGAAGAGTGGTTTTTCTAGTAGTTTTTTCTATAGCTTTTTCCTCTCCAATAGAGGGATGCTCTCTCCTATTGAGGTGGAGAATGGTTCAATGTTGTAGGATGGTTGGTACCGATTAAAGGTTTGGGCTCCTCTATGCTTCCTCATTTCTAGTGGGGATTCTTGTTGGCTTATTGTTGACTATAATGGGAGGTTTTTTGCTATTTTGAGCTGATGGTTTGTTGTAGTCTAGCTGATGCAGGCTGGTTGTTGTTTGACTGACTTAGATAGTTTTTATTTATATTAAAGGGTTCATAGTCCCTACTTATTCCTGATTGTAAAAGGTTTAAGGCCCCTTCAAAACCTGGTTCATGTAGCTTGGTTGGTCTTTTATTTCTCTCTATGGATACTAGAGTTTAGGTTGATAATGGTTTGCATCTTTTATCTTATGCATCTTTCTCATTGTCTGAGTTTCAAGTCCCTGTAAAACATGTTTGTATTGGGTTTCGAGGCCCCATCAAAACTTGCTTTACCCTTAATCAAAAACACTACCATAAATCAGCCAATATGAACCTCAAGTCAAAACTACAGGATGGAAAGACACATATAAATATGTGAATATCATAAGTCAAAGGGACATAATACCTTTGACTATATAAAACTAAAAAATCTCATTCAAAATTTTATAGACCAAGGTGACATCAATGTTGATGATCATCCCTAAAATCCATCCACTATTAATCACATCGACAATATCCATAGCCCACATGATGAGAAGTTGGGCATATATCAAGATATCTTTTCTAAGTAGGATTAGAACCATCCATCTATGTTTAACAATGGCTCACCCCAAACTAATTACATCAGTAATATCCTTACCTGCTCCATAAAATATCTACCTCATTGAACTCCATAATTGATCATATCGATGAAACCTACCCACAAGAAGACTCCATCTCTCCTTCCATTCCTTCATCCTTGACACTTTTACAACATCAATCCACATCATTCCCATAAAATATCCCATCCAATAAAAACTCCTTTCAGCATTTTCCCCATAGGCTATCCATGTTGGATAATACATTGTTTGTTGTCATTCCAATCTATAATCAAGAAATCCCATATCAAACACCATCATGCATCCTCACTCTAGAGAGTCCTCGCCAAACTCCACTACCACCATAACAACATACTGAGGCCATCCAATATCCCCTTATTCATACCCCATTTTTCAAATTAGATTTATGTCAAGAACACAATCCAAATCATACATAAGAAATCCCTAAAACATATCAAGATCAAGTTACCAATATCCTCCAATCTCATCCTAATATTGACCAAGATCATATACCTCTCGACTTTCATGATGATCCCATCATCCATATCCATTACATCCATATTCCAATAAATTATACTTTCACGAATGAGAAATTTGTTTCCACTGGACACATAGATGAAAAATTTATAGCTGAATTCACAAAACTCCCTGAGGACACCTCACACAATGATCAAGCAACAAGTTTGAAGGAAAAGAAAGAACCAATAACCTATCAACTTGGATCACTCAATTTTGTTAAATAAATCCTTCTTACTGATGAGAATATAACCATCATTGATGATTCCCAACAACACATAAACAAGAGTTAGCATCTTGTAATAGAACAACACATATCCTATTGCAAACAAGATCTATCAAAGCATGCAGTATAAAGGAAAAGGATTAGGCCTACATGAGTAGGGTATTCTAGAACCAATACAATTTTTTGGCAATCCTAAATATCAAAGCCTTGGATATTCATCAATTAAGAAATCTAATGATGTTAGTAGTACCTCCATGATATCAGGGACAACTTCAAGAAATGTGAACATCAAAGTAGGGGCATGAATAGTCCTTACAATAAGGTTGTTTCCAACACACCTCCCATCCAAATAGTAAACCAACATTCCAAAATCCTTTAATCCACTAATTGGGACCAACAAAAGAAAAATCCTTACAAAGAAAAGGAGAGGAGCAGAATCAAGTTTTTGAAGCTAATAAATCCAAAAGTCAAAGCGGGCAAATAAAGTCAAAATGGATACCAAAGAAAATTGAATCATGTAAAGCATCCAATAAAATCTAAATCTAAAATTCAATGGAACTATGGATCCATCTCAAAAAATGCCTCTCATCACTCAAAAGTGTCCACCTCCTTTAAAATAGTCTTCATTACCATCACGAAAGGAGTATAAAATCGTTGGCCCCCACCACACTCAAAAAATCACATCCACACTTCATCCATCATCTCAAGTTTGGAAAATAAAAAATCCTATATCCTATTAGAATTGTGAAAAACACAAGCCACTAGTTCAAACAATGAACAAAGACACCTTCCATGCAAGAGATTACAAACAAATAATTTCTATATTCCTCAACAAGAAAAAGCTACAAAATGAACCTCAAGAATCTTCAAGGAAAACAAAAGTCCTCAAAGGTTAAGAGTTCAAGAGAATAAGTGAATAATACAATGAGGGTTCAATGCTATATAAGAGCAACCCTAAATAGTAAATGGATTAGATCATGACAAGTGTCAACATTACATGCGATGAGACAAAATGATCTAATAATAGCTCACTTCAATTAACATGGAAAAGTACTTAGTTAACTGAATAAAGAACTCCTAAGTTTAGTTTAATTGCATGAGAATATATTAGACTAATAATTAATTAAAGATTAATTAATCATTAGCTAATCCATGATTAGTCTAACACCCCCTTAAGATTAACTTAGGGAGTGGCTAAAAACCCTAAAAATAATGCATGATGGGTCCCGAAAAACAAGGCATGGTGAGGTACCCATGTACAAACAAAAGATCTCTCAAAACTAGAGAAATAGGAGAAAACCACAGTGGGAGAAAAGTCCTCTCCAAAAGAGAGGAGAATGAAGGACCACAAAAGCCTCCAAATCAAGGTGGAGGACTAAGAAGCCTCCAAGAAAAACAATGTCTCAAAAAGAAGAGCATGTAGAACATCATTGAAGCACGAAGAAGTTGTAGACTACTGTTGAATGATGACTGATATGGTGTTGAAATGAAGAACCTCCAGAAATAGGAATGCAAGAGTGTCCATATGGTAAATGATCCATCTCACTGAAATGCATGTAACCAGTTGTTGATGTATGTTGCATCTGAAAGTACATAGGAACAAGAACTAGATACATAGATCACTCCAAACCATGAAACCAAGGAAGCATTAGCACCAACAATAGAAACTCGAACCCCCTAACGCTAAAAAGGGAGAGTCGTGATAGGTACACTGAAACTGTGTGAAACCAAGAAGTGTGTAGGAGAAACAACCTACAAATAAAAGGGTGTGCGAACTAAGGCACACACACATGAGGCAAGAATCACCAACATTCATTGTTTTCATAGAAGGGACACTCACTTGACAAAGGTGTGATGGCAAGCCAAAGGAAAACATCAACCCCCCATGACACTTTATATCATAGTGCGAGTACAAAAGGCACAACAGGATGTGCAAATCCTCAAAAAGTATACACCAGAATGACACTTTATCTCAATGCATCTACAAAAGAGAATGTGCATGAAAAAAAAATCTACAATGTCCAAATAGGACAAAATACTAGAAATACATATAGAATAGCCAAAAATGAGTCATCCCACACAAACAAAAAGTTTTCAAGAGCTAAAATTCTAAGTAATTCACCAAAATGTGAAAACACAAGAAACCAAATAAAATATACCTAGAGAGAAATCTAGAAAAAGTGCATGGATAGATGTGAAGAGCTCTAAAAGATTGTCTCAATGTTACTGGAATTGTGAAAAATAGAGTAATAGGTCAAAATTTATGAGCTCGATACTGAAAATACCTTTGGCTTCAATAAGTTGTAGAATGCACCAACAAAAAAAATAGGTGATGAGACCCATGCCACTGGAAATTTAGCGGAACCATATTTCCAACGATATCTTGTTTGCCAAAAAATGACATCATATGCCTAAGTTATGGCCAAAAGAAAAAAGAGCTCCCTGAAGGCCAAAGAAGGGGACTTGGATCCCTTAGTCAGTCAACCATATGGCTGACATCATGCTAATGTTCGTAGAATATTCATAAAATATTCCTTACTTTGCATGACAAAAAAAATCTGGCATTGGAATTGTGATAGGGGGAAAATACTTGTTAGAAAATGAACAACAAACAAAGAGTGCAAATAACAACTACAAACACCCTACACCTCAAGATTGGCCTAATGATTAACTTAACTAAGCAAAATGAAAGATTTCACCTTGTTGAGTTGTCCTTTGGTTGGCCCTTCGATCTTCGATGTTGTATGCTCCTTTGGTGGCAAGAGATGCAAGCTATGAGATGAGATGAGGATGGAAAATGAGTGAAAATGGATGCAAGTATGAGAATTTGGCTAAGTATGGCTCAAGAGAAAATTTTGCAAGAGTTTGGATAGTATGAATGACCCCCCAAAATGAAAGAAAAAAGGGGTATTTATAGAGAATCTGGAATTCTCTAGAAAAATGAACGGTTGAGATTGAGCCACCAAGATCAAGATATAAGGCTAAGGTGAGTTGAGAACTCACAAGCCCTCACATCTTGACATGTGGCATGTGAAGTGGCTTGAAAAGGATGATGTGTACATGAGTTGGAAGGAGAGTACATGACATGGAGGTAGTACATAGTACCTTGGGATTGGGACAAGATCTCCTCATAAAGGAGGTCCTTGTCCCCATGTGGGTGAGAGGACGTGAAGAATTAAAAATTCCTCAAATATCCACATGGGAATGAGAGAAAGAATTAAAAATTCCTTGAAATGCATTGGGGGATTAAATGTGAATTAAAAATTCACATGGGGAATGGAGTGCCTTCTCCAAAAAGAAAAAACATTTAATAGGGTTGACTTAGGACACATGACATGGAGATTAGGTTGACCTAATTAAGTGATTAAGGTTGTGCAAGTACCTGAGTAGACAAATTAATGACATATTAGAGGCAAGTGGGAGATTATAGAGAGTTCACATGTGACTTGATGTGACAAGTCAAAGATCACATGGGGAAGAGAAAAAGGAATTTAATATTCCTTGGAAGGATAAAAGGAATTAAAAATTCCTTGAGAGGTTGATTAGGCTAGTTAATGAAGGATTAGAGGGTTAAGTGGCTAAAAAAGATTAAAGGCCAACTTGCAAAAGTTGGAGGATGTGACACATCGTAATCAAAGATTAGGCATGTGCGCATCTCTAATGATGAGATTAGGAGAATAATTAGGATTAGATACAAAAATGATGGAGGATGTGACATATGAGGAATTAAATAAATGTCATGTTTATTTAATTCATTTGATGAAAGGGGGAAGGTATTTAATTATTTAACTAGATACCTTAGGGATTAGAAGAACTTTAAAGATTAATTAAATAATAGTGATATTACTTAATTAATGCAGATAAGGGGATGCTTAGACGAAAGGGGATAAATTTGGATAAATTAAGTGTCCAAATTTAGGTGTCTACAGGAATATTCTTGTCTATCACTATGTTCAAAATATTCTATGGAATCTAAAATGATTTTATCGTTAGAACTAACCATCAGTTGTTACCTTTTTTGTTGCCAACTTTTTGGACAGGACGGAAAAGGTTAAACGCCAAAATGAAAAATAAAAATAGTGTTGAGCGTTTGCTTTTGGCTCCTAGGAGACATGTCAAGGTCACCACCAATAGGTACATGGTCTCGCAAGGCCTGCAAATTGCAAGTATCCTTCAGGTACCAATTAATGTGGCCCACAAAAGTTTAAATGCATCACCCCAAAAACAAAAAAACACCTTTATAAGTTTTTTTTTTTAAATAAAACAAATTTAAACCATCAAACTCAACCTTTTTTATTTTTTCCTTTTTTTTCTTGATCCTCATGCAGAAGCCGTACAGGGGTCGTACAACCCCTATTATGTTTTTTTTCCTTAGAAGCTCCTGACACTGAAATAGGGAAAATTTATTGTCAAAATTCATTGAAACTGCCCCCTGAATCTAATGGCGAGGTTATTTTCATGCCAAAATGCACCAAAATTGTAGCTACCCTCTAAATCTAAAAAAAAGCAACCACTTCAAACCCTTGCAGATCTGGCCTTAGGAATCCAAATCAATCCAAATAAAAGCCAAATCTAACTTTCTCTATAGCTTTGAATCCAACGTTGAGGTCCTTTTCATGCCAAAATTCACCCACCTCCAAAATTTGAAAAAAAAAACAACGGGAATTCCAGATTTGAAGCCTGTAACCCTTTTTGAAGAAAAACCCTCATAAATCGAGAAGGGGTTTGCAAAATCCATGCTTTGATTCCATGTTATAATTTTGAAAAAAAATAGCCATGGGATCAAACAACAAACAAAGACACCTTCCACACAAGATATCTATAAACAAAGAATTCTAATATTCCTCAACAAGAAAAAACTACAGAATGAACCTCAGAATCTTCAAGGAAAAAAAAAGTCCTCAAAGGTTGAGAGTTTGAGAGAATATGTGAATAATACAATGAGGGTTGAGTGCTATATAGGAGCAACCCTAAATGGTAAAGGGATTAGATCATGACAAGTGTCAACATCACATGCGATGAGACAAAATGATCTAATAATAGTTCACTTTAGTTAACATAGAAAAGCACTTAGTTAACTGAATGAAGAACTCCTAAGTTTAGCTTAAGTGCATGAGAATAAATTAGACTAGAATAATCATGCATTAGCTAATGATTAATTAATTTTTAGTCTAATTTATTCTCATGCACTTAAAATAAACTTAGGAGTTTTTTATTCAATTAACTAAGTTCTTTTTTATGTTAATTGAAGTGAGCTATTATTAAATCATTTTGTCTCATCACATGTGATGTTGACACTTGTCATTATCTAATCCGTTTACCATTTAGGGTTGCTCCTATATAACACTCAACCATTATTGTATTATTCACTTATTCTCTCGAACTCTCAACCTTTGAGGACTTTTTTTTCCTTGAAAATTCTTGAGGTTCATTCTGTAGCTTTTTCTTGTTGAGGAATATAGCACTTATTTGTTTGCAGATCTCTTGCGTGGAAGGTATCTTTGTTCATTGTTTGATCTTGTGCCTCATGTTTTTCAAAATTATAACACATCCAAACTACCAAGTAATTCATCCACATCTCAAATCCCCCACCAAAATATAATCTCGCCTAAAATCGAAAAATCCAAAATCCCACATTCAACGTGTCTTGGCAGCAACACTTTATCATAATGATTCTAATGGAACTCTATCATGATATGCACATTTAGATAAATCCAACTATAGTATCAACAAGGATCACAATAACATCCAAGGGCTATATACAAGTTCTCTTATCTTGGAAAAGAAAATCCTCATGGAAGGAAATTATTGACACATCATGACAACAACATATACATAAACACCACCAAGTGGTCCAACATAGTTGATGATCTTTTTAAAAATAAAACAAGAAAAAAAGGTAAAGATAAATAATTCGTTCAATAGTGAAAACCATTCTTATGACGCTTTAGAAAAGTACCATGATGAAAATCCATTTGTGGGCATCATGTGTAAAATTCAATTATCTATGTATATCATTCCAATTGGGAGCATCTTATCTCATACAGCATTCTATTATATCCTAACACTACTATCCATCCAATCCATTCCACTTTCATCCATCTTCCCTATCAATCTTGATCTTGATAAAGACTAGGAGCATATACTTAAAAACGTGCTTTTGGTAAAATCTTGACATGGTAATTTTACTTTGACCATATACTATCGCATGACATGCCATCACCTACATAACACTATCCAAACATTTAGCCTAGGTAAAAAAAATTATCCTACCATGAGATAGTCCTTGGACATAAAATCCCTTATCCTAGATCTATTTGCATAATGCCTATTCTTCAATATCCATTTCTGTCACAGTAGTCCATTCACCAATCATAGTATCCCATACATTGCTAGACACTGGGGGTAGGTGATTACATCCTGCTTTGGAATAAATATTGATATATGCCTTCTAGTTAACTTTGTGATTTGGAGACCTTCCAAAAATCTTTAAAAATTAAATATCTTGAAAAAAAAAAAAAAAAACACTTTCAAGCATTTTCCATTGGCTCATGAATAAAATTTTCCATCAATATCAATCCAAATAAACCCCATCAATCACATCTCGCCTACACTCTACTGGGTTATCAAACTATCTAACAGATTTCATTCCTAGCCTAGCTACAAATCTTGATCCATCTTATTCAATCATTGCCATTGAGATGTATCCTTCCCAATCATCATGTTCCTATCTTAACAACACTATCCTTTTGTTGTTCTTATTATCAACAATGTTATTACTATCATCAATCAATCCAATCAATCAACTTTATCTTGGCTAGTAGAAAGATCTCAAAAAGTCTTCAATATCCCTACACATTTATATCTATTCATCATTCATCCCCATAATTATCATCACAATCCAAAAAAAAGAGTCCAAAAACATCAAATAATCCCAAAAAATCTAAAAACATTGAAAAATTCCAAAAAATTCAAATCACAACATCATCTACCATTTTTGTGATATTTTTTTATTTTCCTAGATAAGACATTCAAGCAAGAACAAACTCTGCAATACTGGTTTGCTTTGCAGGTGTGCTAGTCTCCTTCCTCTTCATTCCACTTGATGAGGGGGCAGTCTTAGAGGAATTTTGAGCAATTGGAGGAGTGGTAGCAGTCCTACCAAATCTTCTTGACTTGTTGACCCTCCTAAAGCACTTGACATTGCTTTAGCTTGCTCCACTTGCTCTTTAGAGAGGCCCCTAGCCTCTACAATAGTTACAATCATTTTCTCCACTTTTTTCTTTATTTTTGATTATCTTTGGTCTAGATGAACCTCCATTGATTTCTCTTCATAAGTCACATATCTTCCTTCTGTGGTGTCCTTAGGTTTTCTCAACATATAATCTCTAAACACCATGATCTCATTCTCAGTAATCTCATATCCCATTTCTTGGATCCATACAATTTTTGGCTCAACTTCTTCTATAATGCACTCATCTTTAGAAACCAAGAAGATGATATCCTTCTTATACTTCTCAACCATCTTCCAAGGAATTATTTCCCTCTCTTGCATCCTTTTCTAGAATATTGAAAAGAATGCCACAAGGGAATAATCTTGTACCTTAGCATCTCCCAAACCTCTTAAAAAGTATTTGATCTAATGGTCAATAGGTCTTCCTCTCAACCATGTCACACTTTTGGTACCGGGGAGTTCTTTCAAGAAATATTTAATAATAAACATATAATAAAGGTTCCATACTTAAAGGGATACCTGATATCCTTTTTTTCTATAGATTCTCCATGAGATGCTACCTTAATAACTCACATAAGTCATAATTAGCTCCCATCTCCACTATTTCATCAACAATATTGATGGCGGTGATAGATACAAAGTTCTCCCTATTGGAGAGATACAACTTGTAGTCTATCATCATTGTTGCATACTTCATAGTAGGATTTCTAATGTTCATTATAGTTAGTGCCCTCTTGTCATATGTTGTACTGATGAGATCCATCACAACCTCATTCTTCATAGATTTGAGTATCAAAATAGGTTTAATGGCACACAACCCTATGACTTCCCTAATCACCTCCTTTGTGATCAATCCGGGCATATCTATCCACACAAACTTATCATGGATGCAACTCTAAGTGATCCTTACCCAAGCATAGTCAAGGAAAAAGTTAGGAAATCCTTGCTAGACATCGAGCCCCTTCACAACCAGACTATGATATTCTGGCTTCAATGCAAAGTGCTCACCAGTGAACTCATTTATCCATACATCTCCTAGTTTGGAGTGATCATACTCTTAAATTTTTTCGTGAATGTATATTCTTATACCTTATGTATGTAGGACTCCATAAGGAACCCTTGAGAATGCGCCTTCTGGATCAACTTTGGTGAATTTTTCGGGGTGCTTCTTAAATTTAGGTCGTGGTCACTCAAACACATCAACAACCCTCGATGTAGCCATTTCAAAAATTTCTAAATTTCTTTCAAAGAAATTTTTAAAAAACTTAGGGTAACAAAGTCCATAAATACCTTTCACTTTGATTTTCTAACTAGGGCTTGCACACACTAAGACCTCAATCACTTCAATACATTGCTTTGCTCTTCATCACTTGAAAACTTGTTTGCAAATGAATTTAGGTTAAGTGTAATCACTTATAAACATTTTTTTATTACCTAAGTAACCATAAATGCTTCATTTGATAAAGCTATCAAACCCTTCAATGTGTGCATAGTCAACTTCAAATGCTCTGTAAACATTTGCATGATGATATTTTCTATCAAAAATTTCTCCAATAGGTCAAACATGTTGACCCACACCACATATCTTTGTGTTGAAACATCAACATAATTTTCTTTGGTGAAGGATTAAATATTTCCATTAAAGCTCCCCTTGAGCCAAATCTCTCAACTTAGTTTATAGAGGAAACATCTACACTAGATGTTGGTACAGATTCATCCTTAACCTCGGCCTCTTCCTTCTTTGTCTTTTCCGGATCAATCTTTTGTACTGGATCATTCTTCTTTACCAGATTATCCTTCTTCATATTCTTGCTTCTACAAAACTTAGAAATGTGTCCAGGCCTACTACAATTGTAGCATATAACATTCTTTTGAACTGGCTTGCTTCCACTCATTCTAGATCTATATTGATTAGCCTTATGCCCAAATCCATTGTGCATGTATAACAGTAGCCATTGAAATATTGAACCATTCTGCCATTTGTTGGAAATAGGATGCCATTTAATTGCAAATCCTAAACATTAATTATTTCATGTATCTCCTAAGTTCTTGGAATGTGTTCAACAACACCAAGATTAGGATGAGATTATTATTTGGATCAAATAAATCATAAAATTGACATTTGTAGTTATTCCTAAATAATCGGAACATGTGGGTGCACACATGGTAAGGTGACACTCACCTTGAGTTCAATTCAGATGAGTTCAGTTTAGTTCAATTTAGTTCATAATCAGTTTAGTTCAGTTCAGTTTAGTTCAGTTCAGTTCAATTATGGTTCAGTTATCTTTAGTTACTGGTGCATGTTGATACTTTTGGATTGAGTGTATGTGTTTGGGATATCAGTTGAGCAGGACTTATGCTTCGTTGTGACAGATTTTGTGGCTTCTCTATTGGATGATTTCTTATCTTTATGCATTGGCATGATGGAGGATGAGAGCATTCATGCTTGGGATGGTGGTCACTTTGATTCTTGTTGCAGGTATCTTGATGGAGCACATGGATCATTTTGATTCCATGATGGTATATGTGGCTATATGGATTGTTCATTTGATTCATGTTTTGAGGTTACTTGTTCCCCTTATGCAATGTATACAACAAGTGGGAGAATGTTAGGAAAAGGTAAAGACAATTTCCACATAACCCATAAAGAAATCTACGCATCTAAGTATTCAGAATCCACATGCAAGAGAATAGACAACATACCCATGAAAATATGACACAAGATATACCCTAGGAAAACCCTCAAGAGGGAAAAAACCCAGCCTCCAAAAGCATCCATCTCTCATGAAGTATTCAGCAATAAGATTGCAATACATCTTCTAGGTCTCCATGAATACCATTGAAGCAACAAGCTCTCTTAAAGTAATCCATGCAAACAAGCATGCAACCTCACATCCTATGCCATGCTTCAATCCCTCACAAATGCTAACCAGAGCTAATCATACACAATTGCATCTCACAATAACTACCTTTGTGGTTGCTTTCATAGAAGCAAGCTCCCACAAAACCACTAAGTGGTTTTACACAAAACCATGTGTGTGAACCCTCTTCCTAGTACCTGCAAAACAACATGAGTAAACAAGTTAAACAAGGAATTGCAAGCTAAAACAAGGATTCCCCATAAAATCCATTTACAAGTTCAAAATAGGAAAGAAAACAATGAAGAACACAATATAAATGACAAACTAGATTGAATCCTAATTTAAATATGCAAACTCATGATCCCATGGGGGAATTGGTGCCAATTTGATGTGAAAATTGGCCATTTCCCAATTCCTATGATGCAAGCTTCGAATGTTGTAGAGATTGATCCACTTTGTTGGAAAGAATGAGGACTCCAAGCTAAAATCTGCAAAAAACCTAGCTATGACTCAATGATAATGGATGAAATTCAAGAGATATTTGAGCATGGTAACTTTGCCTAGATTGTGGATGATGAAATGAAGATATGAGATCTTTATTTATAGAATTTCAAGATGGATGAATGTCCAAATTTGAACAATGTGGGACTAAAATTCATCCAATTATATGATGCCACTTGTCAAGCTATCAATGGATGATGGATGTGCAAAATTTGGGGTTTGTGCCAATAAATGCCAATATTTGAAATTCAAATTTGTTGAAATGACATGCAAGAGGGAAGGGAAAATGCAATAAATGCCACTTGGCTCGAGGCAAAGGACATGTAAGATGAATTTATTGCCTTGTTGGATGTACATGTTGACTTGGAATTTTTGAATTCAAATTGAGAGAATATTCCAAAAGATGCCTTGTGAGGAAAATAGAGATTTAATAAATGAATTAAATCTATTTTCATGTGCAACTTGCATTATCTAGAGGATGTGACATGAGATGAGATTAAATTAATCAAGGGTTAATTAATTTAATGAGAGAAGTTAGATGATGTGACTTATTTGATTTAGATTTATGGATTTATTTACCTTAAATAAGAGAGGAATATGATAAGAGGCTAATTAAATAAGGATTTTGATTTATTTAATTAAAAGAGATGGTGTTAGATTAAATCAAATAGGGTTTTAATTTATTTAATTTAATGGATAGACTTTAGAGATTTAATCAAATAAATTGATTATTTAATTAAATAGGGATAATTAGATCAGATGGGTTGATTTAATTAACAGGAGAAGGAGACTTAATTAGACAAAATGATTTATTTAATTAAGAGATGAATATTGATGAATTTAATCAGATAGGGGAATTTGATTAAATGGTTAGACCAAAGGACGATTTAGGAAGAAACGATGTTAGTAAGTCAGGATCAGATGCACAATGTCAATCAGTATATTTTACGTGTCTACACCATGTGACTAAAACCACGAGATTACAAACCATGTCCTTGTATTTAATATTGGGTGCTTTATTTATTATTTTCCTTAATATTAACTAATTACATTTTTACAACTTAACTTATGTCCCAATGTTACATGCAACATTAAGTGGCCCCAAGAATAATTACATTAAATACATAATACAAGGTGTAAAACATGCCTTTTCCTAACACCATTGTTATAGCCATTCATCATTTGAATTTTGCATTCACTAGCTCTATGACCAAATCTTTTGCATGTAAAACATTGACTGGGAAAAGAAGGAACATTTTGATTCATTTTACTTCTACATTCCATAGCCTTGTGTCCAAATCTATTGTAGGAATAACAAAAACCATTAAAAGATGGGTACCTTTTTGCATTTTTTTATTTGACCAATGGTCTTCTAACTTCATTCCTTTGATTCCTGGTCTGCTTTCCATTGTTCTTCTTGTCTTCAGTATTCTTTTCAATATGGCTTGCTTTCTTTAAACTTTATCCAATCTCAAACCCTGATCCTTCTTTACCTTTGGAGCCTTTCTAATTTGCAATCATTTCATCAAAATGTGTGGAACTCATCTTGAATTTGTCTTCATGACTTCTTTCTTTTTCCAGATCTAATCTCAAATTCACCACTTCTTGTTCAATCTTTGTGCATTATTTAGATTTTCTTTTCACCATTACAATCAAGCATTCTTCAACTCTTTTCTTTCTTCAACTTGCACTTTCAAACTGGTAATTATTTAATTTGCTTGCTTCAATTGCTCACTGACCTCCTTATTCCTTTCTATAAATTTCTTGATTTGTTCTCTCAATTTTCTAATGCATTCATCTACTTTTTTCACATTTTCTTTCAAATCTCTATTTTCAACTTAATTTCTTTCCAGATCTTCAAGAGAAACTTTGAGTTCTCCATTTATGTCAAATATGCAATCTTCATCTATAGATCCAACAACAGGAAACTCTTCCAGAGGAATAGGTAGTCTTCTAATAGCCATGTGTTCAACCTCCAAGATCTTCCCCAAGCTGTTAAGCTCCTTCCAAGGAACCAAGCTTTGATACCAATTTTTGAACACCCAGAATACCGAAAGGGGGGGTGAATCAATATTATTTTGAACCAATTAAACATTTAACCATTAAAATCATAACATATTAAATTGTAGTAATGAAGGAAACCATAAAAACATCCAACAACATCACATAACACATGAACACTAGGATTTTTATGTGGAAAACCCAAAATGGGAAAAACCACAATGAGGATTACCTTACAATATATTATAACCGATTATAGTATATTATAGAAGTACTCACTATAGGTGGACTCACTGTCCAAGTGGATTCACTGCCCATTGAGAAATAAAAGAGATAGAAGAGATTATGGCTCACAACCAAATTTTAAATGTTATTGTAGACATTTAAAAGCTTTCCTTGTTGTTTTTGTTAATCTAGGAACATAGTTAACTAGGGGGAGGTAAGATTTATTGCTTGTTGTGTCTATTTTTGTGTCACCCAAGGGGGTATTAATTTTTTTCGCTTTCCCCTTGCACTTCGTTGAGCCTAGGGAGTAGCTAGAAACGATTAGTGATTTCTTTTTAGTGGGACCTGCTTGGGGATTTCATCACCCCAAGGGATGATTCCAACCACGCGTATCGTCAAGGTATAGAAAGGGGGGAGAGTGAAATTTGTACCTCAATCCAGTCACGTCGTGTCTGGAAGAGCATCAAAGCTAGGGTGATACCTAGATAGACATGAAGAGTTGGTCTGAGCCTTTCAATATATTGCTGGGGTTCCCGACACACGCTTGTGACAGGCTGGTGTTCACGGTTGTGCCTCACATACTTAGAGTATATCGAGGACTCCCTAGAAGCCTTGTGCATCCTAGATTAAGACCTTTTCTAGCCATACCCTTAACACTAATCATAGGACTGTGCTTGTTTGAAGTGTCTTTTTCTGAGAAACCAGTAAACTTTTTGACAAGTCAACCACATTGTTGTCATTTTAAGCCTTTGCCATAGTCACTTCCATCCAAACCAAGTCTTTGTTGCCCCACAGAGGGGTGAACTTTCCCTATATTTTACTACAGTGGGGTGGACTTTCCCTAACCTACTCTACAGTGGGGCGGACCTGCCCTAACTTGCTTTGCAGTGGGGCGGATTTTCCCTCCAGTTTACTGAAGAGGGGCAGATATGGCCCCCTAGACAGACAATTTCACTCTGTTTAGCCTCCAAACTTTCGTTTAACCACTCCAAACATCCATTTAGCCATACCAAACCTCTGTTTAACCATTCCAAGCTTTCGCGAAATCATTCCAAGCTTTCGTTTAACCATTCAAGGCATCCGTTTAGCCACTCTAAACCTCGGTTTAACCATCCCAAACTTCCATTTAATTATTTCAAATTCTCATTTGACCTTTCCAAAACTTCCATTCAACCATTCCAAAACTTTATTTCTCCATTCTAAAGCCCCATTCTAAATGTCCATTCATCCTTTCCAAATTTCCATTTCCCATTTCGAATACTCATTTCACCATTTAGGGCACTTGTTCCACCATTTCACCATTTGTTAAACTTGATTTAAACAAAAAACCAATTGGGAATTTAAAACCTTGTCATTTGTTGGGATGTAAACATTTACACTTTCCAAAAGATCACTTAGACATCACCCCCATCATATAGGAACCTTTAGAACATCTTTAGCTTGCACCCTTCATCATCTTTCAATTCAAATCTCTTAAACCTTGTTTTAGAAATTATTACCCAAATTGTCTAAGGCGGTTGAATCTGATCGTTATCCTACATCGTCATCAACCCAATCAATCCCCTTCTATCCTGAGGCGAATTCGGTGTCGAAAGTCAACATCATCATCCCAAATCAATCCATTTCCATCTTGAGGTGGATTCCAGGCCACAAATCCTTCCTTTAATACGATCAACCAATGCCTTGAGTCACCTAGGGTAATTTCCAAAATTGGGTTTAGAATCCCTTCCATCGACCAATCCTAATTCATCATCTAATCCAAATCAAACTTATCCAATTGATCCAAACAATCTAATCCAACCTATCTAAACAATCTCATCCAATCATCCAACTATTTTATCAATCCTACCTAATCATCCAATCAAAATCCAATCATTTAATAAAAATCCAAACATCCAATTTCAATCTTGACCCAATCATCCAATTCATCTTATCCAATCCCATCATCCAATCAATTGATATTTATCCAAAAGTAACTTTCCACCTAGGACATCCTTGCATAAAATCTAGTCTCATTACAATCCGCCCATAGTTCTTTTGCATTCCCATTCAAACTAGATCACAAATCAAGAAACAAATGGCCGAAAAAGAAGCCCAAAGTTCCCAACCAAATATGCCTCAAGATCCCAATATTGCAACAAACGTCTCACAAGATCCCAATAACAGTGCGAATATCCCTCGAGATCCCATAATGGTACATCATCGCAATCCAACACTGACGTTCAAAACACATCGCCACCCAAAGATGAGAACATGGTCAACCAGCCTGAACTCACACTTGAGGAGCATTTTAGTAACCCTACCAATGTGTAAATGACAGATCACCTATTCAAAAAACATGGGGAAGAAATATTTTCCCACCTAATTTAAAAGGGTGTCAAACCTCCATCAAGTGTTAACCTATCCAAATATGGTAATTCCACAAATAACACACCCCAAAATTCACAAAACGCACCAGGTGATTCATACATCCCCAGTGGAGGGTTGGCATCAACCTGAATTCGACAACATCTTCCTTTACCACGTTAACAATCCCCTATATGCCCCAATATTAGTCATGGGGGCTCCTCATGTATCTGATCCCAATAACCCTTTCGCCTACAGCCTACCGCAAAGTGTCCCGCAGCATTCACCATTAATGCTGACTACACCACCCTTTTTGAATCAACCTCTAGTAAATGCTGGGGGCAAACCTCTTAACACCTTGCTTCCACCTCCTTGAGCCACAAATCTACCACCACCTCCGTTCACATCCCAACAACCTTCGCAATCTAACATATCATCTCAATTACCTCCGCAAGGTACATCCCAACCAAATATTCTCGTTGGCACCCAACAACCTCCTTTGCAAAATGCCTCCACGTCATCTCAACCACCTCATCAACAACAACCCCTGAATAATCCTTTTATTTCATCACAACAACCATCGCACCAATCACAAGACAATCCATCTTGACCTCTCTCTAGACCATATCCTTGTTGCTCGCATCTATTTTACGTCTGCAAGTTCAACCGCAACACAACATCCGATCTCAGCCCACATAACAACCAACATCACATCAGCAACCTCCTCAACACTATTTCTATCATAACCAAGAATAGTTCTAGCAAAAACCACCTTATATGGCCTCCCAACAGTCATAACAGTACTCTTAATACTAGCAAACCAATCCGCAACACTCCATCCATGATCCTCAGCATTATGCCGCATATCCTTATCAAACAAACCTGTACTATACCTTGCAACAGCAGCCCCCGTACCGACAAACATCCTCGACATACCAGCAAGGGACATCATCATCTCACTATCAAAATCCATATATCAACCTTCAAACAATATCTCAACAGGATCCTTCATTGTCTTACCACCTATATCCATCCAACCCATCTACCTCGACTCCTACACCACCGGTCAATGAAGATCTATTAGAAATCAAAGCCACCTCGAAAGATCTCCAAGCAGGGACTGGTAAGCAATCCTTCAAATTTGAAGATATATGTCCCTATCCATTTGACCCCTCCATCTCATTAATTCCCTTCCTGAAACACTTTGAGATACCAAAATTTGACAGATACAAGGGAAACAAAGATCCTAAAGCCCACTTGCAAGAGTTTTACTCCCAGTGTCAAGAGGTTATGCACAATGACAACTACCTCTTGCGTCTCTTCCCACGAAGCCTGACAGGGTATGCCCTAGATTGGTTCATGGGTCTAGAATGGGGATCCATCAAATCCTTCGTAGATCTTTCAAAAAAAATTATTTCCTACTTCTCCTTTAATCTAGAGAAGGATACTAATACCTTGGATCTCCTCAAGGAGAAGCAACATGAAGGAAAAAAATTTATTAGCTACCTCCAAAGGTGGCATGCATTGGCCAACCGAATGAAAACCCCTCTCAAAGAGAAGGGCATGGTCACTCTCTTTGTTGAGAACTCACATCCTGATATGGCCCATAACTTCAGGCTGCATTGTGTCACCACCATCGCTGAGATAGTGGAGAAAGGACCCATCCTTGAATGGGCCCTTATTGCTAAAGGACATGTCAAGATATACAATCATGACAAAGATTGATCATCTGGAGATAAGTCATGCTACTGGAACAAGAACAAGAATGTTGTGAATGATGGTGTCACCAACACTAAACATGTGCAAGTAGCCAATACCTATCAGAGGCAATTGTTTGCCTCTAACCAACCATCTTCCCAAAATATCATATCAGTACCATAGGGGGCACCTCAGTTCACTCAATTAGGTGAGTCTTTAAGTATGATCTTCAATAGACTCCTATAGGAAAATTATCCAATCACATATCCTATAACCAAGCCACACAATGAATCTAAGCCTAAACCAGTTTGGTTTAAAGAAAATGAATACTGTGAGTTTCACAAGATCAAAGAGCATACCCTAAATAAGTGTCAGAGTTTGAAAACATATATCCAAGATCTTATAGATCGAGGAGATATTCATGTGGATTCCAATCAGGCTTGATTGTCCAATGCTCAATTACAGATTTACCAAACACCTTCCCTAACCATAATCAAGGTCCAAGCACGTCCAATAACAATCCCCAAAACAACATTACAAATAACATAAGTTATAGGAATGTGCCCCTCAATTACCATGGCATTTTCCATTATATTGAATAGGTAGAACCCCGTGTATCCATGATACATGTCACAGCTAAAGATCCCCAATGTGTTGTTGCTACCTAAATAACCCACATTACCGTCCCTACAGCCTCTCCATCCTCCCAAAAAAATCTTGTGAACTCTTAGTATAACATTCTTGATCACTTGGGAAAGACTCCTACTCACATCTCAATTTTGGATCTACTTAAATCTTCTCTCATACATCAAGATATTCTGAATCGAGCTTTATAGGAAACTCAAGTGCCTAACAATATTGATCCCACACAATTCAAATCTTTAGTAGGGCATCTGGCTCTATCCTACTAGTTACACTTTGACCAAAATGGCATGCCTAACATTGATACCAACCATAACTGTCCCCTACACATCAAAGTCTTGGTTGCCTATCATAAATTAAAAAGGGTCCTAGTAGATAATGGCTCTGCCCTTAATCTATGCACTCTAAATTTCATAAAGCAGTTAGGGTACACTCAAGCAGATCTGAGTAATCAAATCATTACAATCAAGGCTTATGATAATGTAGAAAGAGATTATGAAGGAATTATCAGTCTTCCCATCTAGGTTGGACCTATTACTCAATACACTACATGTCATGTCCTTGATTTGTACTTACCATACAACCTCCTCCTCGGCCGCCCATGGCTCCACGCCATACAAGTTGTCCTCTCCACATATCACCAATGCCTAAAATTCCCAGTTAATGGATAGGAGGTCACCATTTACGCTGACCTGCAACCATTTGAGTACTTTCGTGCCTTAGAAGTTTCATTTCCCCATTTTCATTATTTTCTGGGAGTCGAAATAGGGGCACCTCATTCGTCATCCTCCAATCCATCATCCACCACATCATCCACTCCATCTTCCACCATTGATCCCACCATCACTAAAGTCCATATCATCGACAAGGGTTGTGGAGAATATGAAATGCATACAACCCTGAATGTGGCAACCATTCCACCATCACCACACACGTATGGTCAACCTTCACAATCTGTACCAAAGGAAGAAGATAAGAACATTACCTTCAATGCCAAAAATATCCCCACTACCACTTTTTGGTTCCCTAGTTTAAAGATAGATGCACCAGAAGATGATATCAGTTAGTGGATATATCATGAAGAGCCCCAACCGGATCCTCCCCTTAAGGAATATTTTTAGGAAACATACCCTTGGTTTGTTGAGTTCATAGAGAAGCATAATTATCAAGGTAGGGATCTAGGTAAAGAAGAACAAGGGCGGCTATAACCTATTGATGTAACGAAGTTCCCACGAAATTCAGGCCTAAGATATGAAAAAAAGCAGAAAGGCCCTACAACATCATCCAATACTTCCAATAGTGTTAATGTGGAGAATGGTCCCTTAGAAGACATACCTGAGGAAGAGTCCATCATACATGTGTACGATGATGTGGATCATGCGAACCTTTCATCCATGTTTGATTACTTATCTATCTTTACCATTAGCCTTTCCCTACACCATCCCAAACTTATTGATTGGGACTTATGTGAGAGCACACCTATTAGTGTCCCTTTGGACACATATGTCAACCTTATGGGATTGGGGGAAGATGAACGCTCTAGTTGCAAAATTAAAAACAAGAAAAATTTGAAACAATCATCTAGTGAAAACCTCCCTGAGACGCTTCTTGACCTAAAAAAAGTAAAAATAAAGGATGCATCTGATAGTGAAAACCTTGATGAGGTGTTGGAGGATGGAGACATTCATCTTCCCCTTTTGGGAACTCAATTATCTACACGATCATCCATCCCAATCAAAGAAACTTGAGAAGTCAATCTAGGTACTGCATAAACCCCGAAGATCACCTACATAGCCAAATCATTATTAGAACAATAATATCCTGTCATTGTCTAGTTGCTCAAAGATGGAATCATCAACTTTTCTTGGTCGTACTCAAACATGCTAGGTCTAGACCCTACTTTAGTATTTCACCATCTGGATGTCTGCCCAGATGACATGCCTGTCAAACAGAAACTCAGAAAAATGAATCCACAAAGAGTTGGAAAAATTACTGGATGTTAGTTTTATCAGACCCATTGATTATTCTAACTAGATCTCCAACATAGTGCCTATCGCTAAACCTAACAGAGATAGTAGGATTCGCATAGACTTCAGTGATCTTAATAAAGCTTGTCTGAAGGATGACTTCCCATTGCCCAATATCAATATGTTAGTCAACATCACCGCAAGACACGAGATGTTGTCCCTCATGGATGACTTCTCTTACTACAATCAGATTTGAATTGCACCCAAAGATCAACACAAGACTACTTTTACAACACCTTGGTGTACCTTTTTCTACAACGTTATGCCCTTTGGTCATAAGAACGCGGGGGAAACATATTAGCGAACAATGACTGTTATTTTCCATGATCTCATCCACATTATCATGGAAGACTATGTTGATGACTTGTTGGGAAATTCTAGAACCCGAGCAGAGCATCTTACCATTCTGAAAAAGATCTTTGAGCAGTTAGAACAGTACAAGCTAAGACTGAATCCAAAAAAGTGTGTGTTTAGTGTCACATCTAGGAAATTGTTGAGCTTAATAGTCTCCCAAAGAGGCATCAAGGTTGATCCCACTAAAGTAAAGGATAGCATGCATATGCCCCCACCTCAAAACCTGAAACAGTTAAGAAGTCTTTAGGGAAACCTACAATCTATCCATCGGTTTATAACCCAACTTGCAGATAAGTGTCAGTCATTCGCCCACCTTCTAAAGAAAGACACCACCTTCAAATGGAGTCAACAATTTCAGTTGGGTTTTGATAAGATCAAAGAGTACTTGGCCCATCCGCTAATCTTGATGCCACCTATTCTAGGAAAACCCCTCCTGCTATACATCTCTACCACTTCAGTCGCACTGGGGGCATTATTGGCACAACATGACGAGGCCATAAAAGAATGAGAAATCTATTACATTAGTTGTACATTGGTCGGTTATGAATTGAATTATTCAACAATGGAGAAAGCCTGCCTCGCAGTGGTCTTCAGTACGTAGAAACTCAGACATTATATGCTTCGTCATCTTGTCAAACTAATAGCAAAAATTGATCCACTGAAATATTTGTTGTCTAGAACCACCTTAACTAATCACATGGCTAAGTGGGTCATGCTCTTGAGTGAATTTTACATAGAGTATGTGGATTGAAAAGCCATAAAAGGACAAGTTATAGCTGATCAGTTGGCCGATGCACCCTTAGTAGATGCTTACCCTTTAGTCACTGAATTTCCAAATGAAGTATTTGCAGTTGCAAAAGCACCCACCTAGATATTGTACTTCAATGGATCCTACACTCATAATGGATCAAGGGTAGGAATTTTGTTTGTTACCCCTCAAGGTGATTACATCCTAAAGTCATTCAGATTGGCATTCTCGTGCACCAACAATATAGCTGAATATGAAGCCCTCCTCATAGGTCTCAGAATTGCAAAACAGTGGCACATAACTCACCTAAGAGTCTTCAACGATTCCTTGTTGGTCATTAAGCAAGTTAATGATGAGTTCCTGACAAAGGATGAAAAATTGCTACCCTACAAATGCATGGTGGATGACTTCAAGAAGTATTTCACCTCCATACAATTTGATCAGATTCCTAGGGTACAGAACAAAGTTGCTGACGCCATGGCTACTATTGGCTCCTTGATCGACATGCCCAAGGATTGAATAAAATGTGAGTTCCTCGTTGAACAACTCTTAATCCTAGCATATGACATCCCTAAGACCGAAATGGTGTGTGACATCGTAGGTCCTGCTTCCCCTTGGTACCAAGACATCTATGCTTATCTACATGATAACATTCTACCCCCAGATCTTACACGAAACCAACACAAATCCATTATCCAATGTTCATCCTGATACATCATCGTTGGTGATACACTCTATCATCGTGGGTATAATGGAACCCTCCTTAGGTGTCTGGACGAGACTGAAGCCCATATTGCACTTATAGAAGTACACAGTGGTGTTTGTGGGGCCCATTCAAATGGTATGGATTTGGCTAAAAGGATTCTTTGAGCTGGATATTATTGGCCTACACTAGAACATGATTCTTGTGAGTTTGTGAAGAAATGCCTCCCATGTCAGCAACATGCAGATCTAATCCACTCTCCAGCACAAGATCTTTAGCCTCTTCTCACACCATGGCCCTTCTCTTAGTGGGGTCTTGACTTGATCGGCAAGTTATACCCGCCATCCTCTGACGACCACACCTTCATTATTACCGCCATTGAGTACTTCACCAAGTGGGTGGAAGCAATGCCACTCTCACAAATCACTGGTACTCAGATTTCAAAATTCATCCTCTACCATATTCTATGTAAATATGGTATCCCATCCACCATCCTCTCAGATAATGGAAAGCCTTTCAAAAACCAGGCCATGAAACACCTTTGTGACACCTTTCATATTCAACATTGTTGGTCAATGCCTTATTACCCCCAAGGTAATGGTTAGGCAGAAGCTACCAAAAAGACTCTGATTTGAATCCTCAAAAAGGTTGTCAATAACACTAGCCGAGATTGGCACCTCCACATTCATCTCGCACTCTAGGCATATCTCACTTCCATCTATAACCCTACCGGCACCACCCCATATTCTCCCGTATATGGTGTCGAAGCCATCTTACTGATAGAGGTTGAGATCCCATCACTGAGAATTTCTCTAAAAAACCTTATCAGTGAGGAAGACACCCGTGTTGCAAGGCTTGCCCAGCTAGAATTACTTGATGAAAGACGGATCAAATCCTATGATTATCTTCAAGCTTATCAAAACTACCTCAAACATAGCTAAAACAAGAAGGTTCACCCTCATCAATTCAATTTTGGTGACCTTGTCCTCAAAGAAAACCAATGCACCCAGTAGGATCGAGATAAGAAAGGAAAGTTTGAAGTGAACTGGTTGGGTCCCTATATTATCACCGCAAAATATGGATCTGGGGCATACAGACTCACCACCCTTGAAGAAAATCCCCTGGAAGAACCTATTAACATCATGCATCTGAAAAAAAATTATACCTAAGTCCGCTTGGTGGCCCTAGCTACGCAAAAATCCAAAAAAAGTAAAAAATTATCAAAAAAATACAAAAAAAAAAAAAAATCAGAAAAATAGTAAAGAGAAATAATTCGTCATTTGTTGAAAACCACCCTTGGTGGCGCGTTGAATAAGTATGGGTGGTGAAAACCTAGTAACAGACATCATCTGTAGCGCCCTTAACCATTATCTACCTTGCGTCCTAGTTCCTCTATGACTTCATCCATCCTATCCTAACATCCTCTCCCATCCCGTCCTTGGCAGTTTGGTATATACTTTGGTCGAGCATTGGAAGATCCACATGGGCTATCTGTCATCCTGAGCTTTTTATCCTAATCTGAGCTTGTGTCATTTCACCATCTATCAGTCAGTTTGTGTCATCATATAGGATCATCCATCGTGTCGGTCTCCATCTAGGCCTCATCCTGTCACGTTGGTCTTCTCGTCCTTTGTCGAACTAAGTTTCCCCTGCGCTTCCACATAGGCAAGGTTGATCATTTTATTTTCCCTTGGGACATTTTAACCATCTCATGATGGCCATTCATCATCTGTCTTCATTGTTCCCTTTTCACTTTTATCCATGGTCGGTTGTCATTTGTCTTTTTTGAACTACATTGCCCTTGCGCTTCCATGTAGGAAATGTCAATCTTTTGATCCACCCTCGGGGCTTCTTCACTTTGTCATTGTCTCATCGGTCTCCATTAGTCCTCTTTCCATTTTTATCCATGGTATTTTCGTGAACTATGAGGGCTATGCGCTTTCACATAGGCAAGGCTAATTTTTGATCAGCCCCCGAGCCCCTAGGTCTTTAGGGTGTGTCAGTCTTGTTTCGGTCTGTGTCTGGTCTTTTGTGTTGTGTTGTCAAGAGTGCCCTTATCCAGCTAGTTCTTCACAAACAAGATCCTCTAATGACAAAAATCTTGCGTCAACTGGGTCACCTTAGTTTAATATCCATCATTGGTCTCAACAGGATGCATCCTTCCTAACAGACCTCATCAACCCCATCCATCCTTGTGATCCTATGGAAAAGGACGTTTGAATTTTATTATGATCTTTTCATGCTTTTGTCCTTTTTTTTATCATTTGAGCTCCCTATTACAATTGGTTAAGATCACCATAATTTATCATATTATGGTGTGTTTTTATTAGTCAACATAAGGGCATATCTTGATCTTTTATTGTTGTTGTCTGCTGGGTTGTTCCCACGTAGTACCCACCAAGATCCCTGGGATCTTGTGTTATGTGGGGGACATCCCTTTGTGCTTGTGGTTATCCCAATACCTGGCTCAACCAAAGTCTGTCACTTTGGGGTGTTGGGATAGCCTTGTTTGTTGTGTTTATTTTATGCATTAGATGCTAACTTGCCTTGGTTTCATATGCACTAGTAGCTGGTGTCTTATGCTATAGCAAAAATCAATGCTCCAAAGATGGCTAATTAAAATTAGGATTGCATCTCATAATCATTTTGTTACATCCATTTCTAACCATTAACCTATGATTTTGGTTGTGCAAATATTCCCCTTCTCCCATTCTTCTCAAAATATATATAGTTTTTGACAGGTGCAATCTCACATCATACACCCCTCATACATACATACACGAGTCCTTATTGATACTTATGTTCATGATCACATTATAGGTTCATTACATTTTCATTAGCATATTAAATCATAATTGGTTCATTTTTTACCCATATAGTATTAACATGTTACATACATCGCCCCCTGCATCACAATTTGTTAGAACCATAAAACATGCATCTAATAAGTCCATATTTATTATACATAAAATCATACATCATGCATACTCGTCATGTATAAAACCATAAATCATGCATCACATGAGGACCATATCCATCATAGATAAAAATTATAAGACATGCATCACATCCTGCATTACACATGTTAGTAGCATCCATATAAATATCCACATATAACATAATTACAATATCATCATCGCACATCATAAGATCATACAAATACACATATGCATAAATAGAAACATCCACCATAGACATAACATAGTATCAATAAGGGCATTCACGTATCATATAAATATCAAAACCAAATAAAGTCCATCGCATGGTCCATAATAATGTTCATCAAATACATGTCCATCGTGTACATCACATCACAAAATAAAGAACAAATACAAGGATTTGCATCACTGATCCTTTGTACTATCCATCCATCCTACACATGTCAAAATCTAGTATCTTGTCACCTACCAAAAGAGTTTCCCACATCTGACCGCTGTGGAGAATCGGGTACTAATCCTCTGTGTGGAAGTGTCCCCTGCGACTCAGTGTATCCTCAGGTCCATGTCCCTAATGTCTGGGATGGCACCGACATCTGAGGAGCCTGTCAAACATATTGAAATGTGTGTTGCACTAGATCGGGAACCACATGATGATAAGCGAACATCCAGTAAGTCACCTCTCTCATGTGCTCGAAACTCTCCACAACCTGATATCTAGAGGCATTTTGTTCATGTTTGTACCTGTCTTGGTCTCTGGTGATAAGTCCCCTCTCCTGCATCCATGCATCCTGAGCCAATCTCAACTGATCTCTCTCTATTTTCAGTCGTGTCATCTGCTCTGTGGTCCTGCCTCTCTCATCCCGCATAGCCTGAATCTAAGCCTATAACCTCTCCACCTCTAACCCTGCCTCATCCCCACCACCCTGCACTACCTGTGACTGACTCTGTGTTGCATCTCTCTTTGTTCTCTCTGCTCAAGTCACTGCTACATCCCTCTCTCGCTGAAGGGTCTATATCTATCTCTGTAAGGTTTTCATCTCCCACATCACGTATATTTGTGTCTATCCTCTATCTCTCTCACCCTGCAAACCCTGCACCTCTGCATGCAATGTGTCTCTCTCTCCCTATACAAAATCTAATCGAGCCTCTTCTTCCTCCGCCCTCGCCCTCGCCTCCCCTAGAGTTGTCTCTATAGTAGCCACCCTGTCCTAGAGCTCCATCCTCTCCCCCAGCAATCCTACCATATGTATCCTCAATGTCTCCATCTCTCTCTCAACATGTTGATGACAATCTGATGTGGCCTACTCTACTACTTCCCTAGGCTCTGGTTGTCCCCTAACCTCTACAATAGTCATCGCGGCATGTAACCTATCCCGATCCCAAGTCATCCTAGATAGCTCACCCCATACTACCTCGATCCCTGCTCAAAGCTCATCTCTCTCCCTCTCTGCATCACATACCTCTACCATCAGCTGATCCACAATTAAACCATAATCCCTCTATCCTGCTGCCTCCACTCTGCACACCTCAACCTCTGCAATCCTCATTTGTTGCTCTATCATACATAGCCTTGCCTGGGTCCCCCTTAATAAAACAACTGGATCCTCAATCGGTGCAACTACTACTACTACTCATGGCTCCACCACGTGAACCTCCACGTCCATCGCATTGATCTGTACCTCATCTTGTACCTGCTCGACCCTGATCGTCACTCGAATCCTCCTTGGATGACCTCTCCTCCCCACTCTCATCTACCTCCTTCGCTGTCCTATAGTTCTCGCCTCTAACTCAAGCTCCTCTCCACTCATCTCCATCTCTAGCACGTGAGGCTCCTGCTCTGCCTTGATCTTTGTCTGAACCCTCCTCTATCGTCTACTCCTCGGTATCCTCTTTGGCTAACCGCTGGCCTCCATCTCATCCTGTGCTCCATCCTGCTATGCTCTGGCCTCCATCTCCTCCTGTGCTCCATCCTGTTGTCCTCTGAACTTCACCTCTTCTTGCTTAGCCCTGACCAGAACTCTCCTCCACTGTACTCTACTACCTATGCATGTCTGTTGAACAACTCCTACCTCCACCTCTGGCTCACTCCCATCCTCCAGTCATGCCACATCTATCTCTAGACCTCTCCTAGCCTCCTATCATGCCGCATCCATCCCCTCCCCCACATCCATCCTCACTCTAGCCCTCCTCCGCTATCTCCTCCTCCTCCTCCCCTCTGGCTGTCCTACAACCCCAACCTCATCCTCTCCTCCACAATGTTGTCCAACACCTCCTACATCCCCCTGCTACCCCCCAACCCCACCTCCCTCTTATCCCCTCTGCTCTTGTCTTTCACCTGCCTCCCTAGCCAATCGGTGCTCATCCTCTGATCTGAACCATAAAGCTCCCACAATAGGCACCATAGGTGTAATCCTATCCCACTAGTGGTTGCGGAACCATCGGGCATACCACACTGTCACTCCTACATCCTCAACCCCGCAGCCCTCCCTAGATAGGGCACCTAATATGTCATCACCCATGCCTCTCAGGCAGCCCTAGAAGAAATACGGCCTCCCCATGGCCACTCTCTGGTAAGCTGATGAAACATGCTGGGAGCTGCCAAAATGTCCTATCTCAGCCCAAACTGCCTCACCACTCAGTCTGGTCGATGAGCCTCCACTATGTGAGGCTGGCTCCATATCAGGATGCATCTACTCATAAAGTAGCCCTGATGTCTCTCCTCCTCGTCTCTCCATCTCCTAAATCACTAGTACATGTATGGGCACCATACTATATCCTCCTCCTGTACATCATCAAACACTCTCCTCCATCTATCCATCTCTCTTTGCATCTCATACCACAACACCCAACCCCTCACCTCCCCATACCCCTAGGCAACAGGCTCTTCGCCATCCTCCACTCCTCTCCTCACCACTAGCGGCCTCGTCATCATAATATGCTCCCATTCCCAAACCTGTAATAGGGTCATGTGTGTCACACTCAGTGACCCTCAGTATCAGATCACATGCATATCTCTGTATAAATGTTCTAATAAACATGAGCCCCATGAGAACTGTCCCTCTCGCCACTTGACAATATGACAAACTACCTCCATGAATCGTAAACTGCAAAACCGCCTACTCCGGTCTGGCAACAATATCTCGCTAATCAGTCCACACAGATATAGTGGTAAGGGTGGCACCCCCAGTGCCAGGCATCTATCCAAGTCCAACTACCCCTTTTGAATGGGCAGATTGTCTAGACCAAATAGCACCGAGACGGTGTAATCTAACTCTGCCCCTCTGGACACCACCTCGCTCACTAACTGCCTAGCTATGGGAAACCTCAAGATGTGCCATACATCCTCAAGGGTCACTGTCATCTCCCCTATAGGCAGATGGAAGGTCAACGTCATCGAACTCCATCTCTTTATGAGTGTTGTTAGCATCGCTTGATGCGCTCTCATCATCGGATAATGTAACAAATGTAGTCGTGAGTCCGTAACTGGTCAAAACTCTACATCCATATTTACCCAACTATCAGTTCACTTTATTCCCAGCCCCTGGACATCGCTTGTTTCCCTCTCTTCATTTCTTTTTCCTCCTCCCTCCCTGCTTCTCCCTCATTGGGGTGGACCTGACTTGTAGTGGAGTAGACCTGCCCAGGTCTGGGTGATCTTGCCCCCCGTGGGGTGGACCCACCCCAGGTCGAGGCAGATGCACCCCGTCACGGGGAAAACACGCCTTGGGTCGGGGCAGATACGCCCCCGCCTGTAGGGTGGATCTGCCCCAAGTCGGTGCAGATGCACTCTGCCTGTGGGGCAGACCTGTCCCGAGCCGGGGTGGACCCTCCCTAGGCCGAGGTAGGTACGCCCCGCCATGGGGTGGACATGCCCCAAGCAGGGGCAGATACACCCCCGCCCGTGGGATGGATCTACCCCCAGTCGGGGTGGATGTGCCCCATCACGAGGCGGATGTGCCCCGCCCATGGGGATGACCTGCCCTGAGTAGGGGTGGACTTTCCCCAACCCACAACAGCTCCACCCCACAGAGGGGTGGATTCACCTCTCTTAGGACAATGCTAGCCCCCCCGAGACCCCCTAAATTTTTTAACCTTTTTAAAATAAGGGGTATTTTTACCTTTTTTTAACCTTTTTATCCTCCAACTAATTCCCTAATTTCATGGGGCTGCCATTCGCAAATCATACGTCCGTTTGGCTCCATTCAAAAGGAAAACCTGCTTGATTTTTTGAGTTCTTTCCAACTGTACCCTCTTTTTTCTCCTATAAAGAAGTCACCTAGGGCCCCCTTTTCTTCCCTAGTTTCCCTCTCGAGGAGGCATACCCTACCGCTCTCTCCTTTTCCTCGGTCACAGTCATTCCCTTGCAAGATTATGGCATCCTCATTCATTCCCCCTCCATTTGGGCAGCTCATGCATCTCTCCCATGTTGGGGCATCATTTTTCAGTTGTTTCCTCTATAGAGTCATCTGCATTCTTTTTCTTCAAAACACTGTTATTCTAACAATATTTTGAAGAGGGGAAAAATGTAGACATCTAAGTTTGGATACTTCCATATGGTCAAATTTGTCCACTTTATTCATCTATTTTGTTACTATTAATTAAACAATTGATTTAATTAATATTTCATTTTCTGCCTAAGGTTCCTAAAGTATTTAATCAAATAATTAAATACTTTACCTTACCCCTCTTTTTCCTCTCTAAATTAAATAAACATGTCAATTTTATTTAATTTAGTCATTTGGTTTTTTAAACCAATTTTAAATTCCTTGTTTTTCTCTCTCCTTGTCACATCCTCCATAACCCTCTTCTAATCTAGATTAATTTAATTAATTCATGATTAAGATGTGCACACCCCTAATTAGGGATCAATGTCACATCCTCCAACTTTTTCCACTTACTTCTAATCCCCTATTAATTTTCTTAATCATATATTTTCACAACCTTAATCAAAGTCATTAGCCACATTTAGCATGCCTTTTTAGTCAACCTTTTCATATCCCATATTTTCCATTGACTCTCTTTTCCATGTGAATTTTTAATTCACATTTTATTCACCCTAGGTTCTTCTCTTCCCCATGTGAATTTTTAATTCACATTTTATCTTTCCAAGACTTACCTTATCCCCATAAAACTTCTAGAACCTTTTGACCTCTCACATCACCCACGTGTCAAAATCCCACCTTTTTGGAAACCTCCTCTTAACCACTAGATTCTTCCAATCATGTGAATTTTTAATACACATTTATTTCTCCAACTACTTTCTCATTTCCCATGGAGATTTTTGAGAAATTCCAAAATTCTCAAGTGTCTTTTTCATCCTCACTTGGAAACAAGAAGTTCCTTTTTGAGGAAATCTTCTCATCCCACAAGGTACTTGCAAGGTACTTTTCCTTCCTCCACATCACTTGTCCTTATTCCACCTCACTTACACATCACCCATCCTAAGCCACTTCATCCTCCACATGTTAAGATGTGAGGGCTTGTGAGTCCTCAACTCACCATAGCCCTTCATCTTGGCCTTGGTGGCTTAATCTCAACCGTTGAATTCTCTAGAGAATTTAAATTCCTCTATAAATACCCCCTCTTCTAATGCACTTTAAGAACACTTAGCCATTTGCACCCTTATGCTACCAAATTTCCCACTCAATTCGCAAGCATCATTTTAGCCACTTAGTCTCTAGCATTTGCATTCATCACATTGTTCAACTTTCATTTAGCCATCTCCATAGCCATCCAAGGAGCACACAAGCATTCAAAAATCAAGGGCCAACCAAGGTATTTCAACAACACAAAGAAGGTATAATCATTTGCTATCTTTTTATCTTATTTCTTTGTGTTATCAATTCCTTAGGCTAATCTTTGAGGTGTCTTTTTTGTTTTTCCTTATTGCATAATAGTTCTTTTGCATATTTAGAATAGGATAAACATTTAGGATCATAATTATAATTGCATCTAACACATGCATGAAATACAGTTCCAATGAAGCTCAAAATACAAACTCAAAACTCTTCACACTGATCTGAATTAACACTTTGCTCTGCTATGCATTCTCTCTATATTCACCCAATTCACATCCACTAACTCTTATCACATCTCATCATCATCAAAATACCAAAATTATCTAACTTATATATCTACTTCACCTATAACATCAATAAGTTCGGCCTAATTAGGTGTAATATATAAAATTTAGCTTGTCAACTCAAGATCCTTACACACATGCTTCATGCCAAGATTCAAACCTTATAAAAAATTGAAATAGATTAGCATGGACCTAAAATAACACCCACATAATAGATCATAACATACTCAACCTCCACAATGCACCCAACTCATTAGGTTGGCACCGGTAATGACCTAATTACAAAAATTGCCAATTGTACATCCTTATTCAGACACATGGACTTCCAAACACTAAATTCCAACTGGAATACACCATCTGCTGACACTTGTTAACATATCCACAACTTCGCAAAGCCAAAAAACAATCATTAGAGAGATTTGGATTCACCAATACGCATGCACTGAACTGGAAACACCTAAAACTACCAAGCCAAACTTTTGTTACACATAACTCCAAAACCATAAACCAAAACAAGCTGAAATTTTGGAATTAAGTTCTTCTACCAGCCAACAAAATTATATTAGAAGCGTAGAGAAATATCTTCAATAGCAGGCCAAAATAACAGATCCCCTGTACAAAGAATCGCTGGAATTGATACTTTAATTTCCACAACTATTTCCTTCACCGGATCAAACCTTCTTGCAAAATTGGCTCTTACTATCATCCTTAACCATGCTCGAATCACCCAAACTAATTTGCACCATAGGTCTTGTACCGGGATACAATGTTGACATCAATGGCAACACTTCAATGCATAGTTGTATATACCTTGTGCTCATTCCACATGCTCATGTTTCCAACAAATGCATCAATGGCATCTTCTCATTCTTCCAACATTATGTTGGTCTTGCTAGGGTTGTGAAGATATCTTTTTTCACACCAAAATATTGTATTGATTCAAAGCCTCATAATCCCAAGGGATGAATACTTAATCCCAAATCTAATATAGTTAGCAAACAAAATATTGGTCAAACCAAGCTCATGCAAGTCTAATAGAATCCTACACAAGTTTCTTAAAACTAGTTATTTGACACCTTCTAGTAACTCCATGACCTTATCCAAAAGAATCACCAAGTATCTCTAAAAACCTTCTATTATAGTTTAGATTAATTTATATAAAATAATTGAGATATCTATTATTAGGAAGATTCATTGTTATAGTTGGTATGGCAAGTGTTTGGGGATTGAGATGTATATAAGTACTTTTAATCAAACCTTTTTTGTAGGTTAACATATTTTTCAGAACTCATCTATTTTTCTTGTGATGAGGCTTCAATATAGGAGATGACAAATCAAATCTAGTTGAGTCAAATGTAGGTGTGGTCAATTTCTTTTAGGTGATAATATAGAAATACTAATGGGATGTAAATATATATGTAAATAATACACCTAGAGAAAAGAGGGAGGTATTTATATTCTTCTAGTGTATACAAAGGGGGTTTCAAAAACATAAATTTAAGGTTTAGATATTAAGTTGAGGGTGTTTATTAGTACCTTAAAAATGCAGGTTCTATTCCATTGACTTGTTAAGTGAACCCCACGAGGTTCAATAGTAATCATCTAATCTTAAATGTATGTAAGGTCAACTATAAATATTTTCAACCTCAAGTATTTGATATTTAGTTTATATATGCATTGATATGTAATTATAATTAAAGAGGTTTATCTTCAAAGATTATAATTTTATTCTCTATAGTTTCACAATTGTGTTCACTAAGAATAAATATTTCTTAGTAGATTGTGTTTCTATGGGGCAATATATCACTTGTGCAAATATTATAGGTACTTATGTTTTACTATATAATACCTTTTGGTGCAGTCCAATATAAATTGGAGGCTTGTGCATAAAACCTTATTTCATATTTCTCCAATAAATGATATGTAAATTATTTGTTGTCATCTACTTTAATTATTTTAATTATAGGTGGTACTTCCTTTTTAAAACTTTAAGGTTCTTTTTTTTCTCAGTTGTAATTTTATTCAGTTACCTTGTGCAATTAATAACATTTGAGGAGGACGGTATGTGTCCCGTCTAGATGTTGGAAGAGGTGAAGGAATAAAGCTTCCAATGGACCTATTGTAGTGATGAAATTTTGTGTAGGTTGTTTACAACCTAGAAGGGTAGTTATACTACTAACCCCATTATGTGAGCCCAATCTCACAAATTTTTCTACCTCGGGTGTTTGATGCAGGAGCACCTTGGGTGCAAGCGAAATCTTGCATCAACTAAAAAATTCAAGTTTCAGTTAAATTTTTGTTGTGTTTCCTTTGGTTTTAGGTTGTTGCTTCAAGGGATTTTTTAGAGGCAATTTACAAAAATCAAGGATGTCACCATGTATAAGAGCCAAATGGGTTGTCATAGGTCAAATTTTGGATGAAAAATAAGCAAGTTATGATCTTGTGGGTTTTTGACCTACTAGCAAACATTTGTGGAGATTTACATGTGAACTAGATGATTACAAGAAACATGACATCATCAAACCATGTAGAGATTCCATGTGCATTTAGACACTTGCAAAAAACTTAGAGTCATCTAGACTTGCAAGAAATTACAAGTGAATTGCACATTATGCTTGGAACTTGTTATGATGACTTTTTTCGCCTTATAGGAATTCAATGTCCAAATGGTTTGCAAGAATTGTGAAATCATCTAACCTTGTAGAAATCTCATGTACATTTGGATATTATGGAAATGTTGGTTCCATTTTCCTTTTAAAAAATTATGTACAACTAGATGTTTGTGGGGTTTTTATGGTGACCATCGACATTTGCATAGAAACCTTAATGAATTGAACCTAAATGATGCAAAAAACTGGTTCTGATGGACAATTTTGATTATGATTTCAACATGAAATCCAATGAAATCATCCTATACATATTGTAGAAAAGTACCGTCCAACTAAACCTAAAGTGGAATTTCATGATTGAATTTGTTGATTGTAGATTTTTTTATTGTATTTGCATTTGTGGAGTTTCATCTTGCATCTGCACTTGTGAAGTTTTGGCTTTCATTTACACTTGCATAATTTTGTTGTGCTATTGCACTTTAATATTTTTATAATGATTCAATTCTTGAAACTATTGAACTTCCTAAGGTCTAAAGTATAAAAGGGGAACATTATCTTCATTTTTATGAGCCTTTGGAGAATGCATAGAATAAATAAGGCTGAATGTTGTAACCATATAATGGTGATCTAGGATTGTAGCTTTATAAACCCTATTGTAAATTAAATTTTTATAAGAAATAAAGTGTATGTTGAAATCAAGTATGGAGAGTGTTTTAGGCTATGCGATTGGGAAGTCTAGTAAGACCCCTCATCATGATTGCATCAAATATGTAGGTAAATTTAAAAGGTAAAATACTCTAAAATTATTTAAAATTAGAAAATTTCTATCTAAATATTGAAGCTTTAACAATTAGGTGTAAGAGGTGAATAAGACGTGTAGTTTCAAATTATTATTATTCCTAACTCACCAATCATAGCCCTGTGTTATAGTGAACTTACTAAGATTAAATTATTTGTGTATAAATCAATTGGCATAGAAAATATATGAGGTAAGAACATCTAGATATAAATGACTAACACTCATTCAATGTGTTTGTAATGGGTAAATAAGATAAATAGAAGAATGAATTTATAAACCCAATTTATACTTAAATTATTAATTGTGATAAAAAATTACTATAAATTCACAAATTATTTTTTCTTATACATTTGTCCTATGAGTCAACATCCCCACTTGTACCCCCTATCCCAACCATATATTATTGAAGATGGAATGAAATGTTTTCTTTTTATGAAATTGTGTAGGAGTTCAACTACTCTTGTTTCTCCTCTCAACTAAAAATCCTTAAAATAATCAAACATGAGAACTCACTCTTGTATAGAGACGGAAGAGGAGATTCTCAATAATGGTAGTTGTGACTTCACTATCAAGTAGTGAGATTTTGTGGGTTTTATTATAAAATAAGCTTTATCAACACACCCTTCAAGGGGAAAACCATAAAGGAGACATTCTACAACATTACTGTTAAGGAACCCCTCCTCACTCACTACTCATCATTTTAGATATAGCTTCTAGGTTTGGTCATTGTCTCATAAAATAGGTAGAAGATATTACATACAAGATATTTTTCATGTGTATTGATGTTATGAAGATGACTTGATCCTCCAAACTCAAGGTTTAATTATTTTTTGTTTTTGAGTTGATATTTTCACATTTATTTCCTATATGGTCTCTTAATGTTAACTTACAAAACGTCTCAACATTTAATTACATTAATGTATTATAAAATGAACATGTTTTTCATGATTATTATAGTTTATCTTTTTGAAGAAATTTTATCTATATGTAACTGATTAATTTGTGACATCAAGTTCCATGCACTTTAATGTTTATGTCAAGTTAAAACTAATTATTCTACACATTCAAAACAAAATGAAAAATGTTATTTCCAAAAGTGCTAGAAAAAGTAATGTGATGTTTATCCAATGACGAGGGAGCAAACCTGAGACACAGAAATAATGCACACAACTAGAAAACTTTATTATTATTCAATAATGAAAATCGTACATGTAGAGGATCCCAAATCCTCGAGCTCTATGATACATGCAAGCTACAGAAGTTTCAGAAAGATTACAAAAATTACAGAAAATCCCCTTTTCGCAGCATGCAAACTCTTTTCCCCAAAAAGCTACCCAAAAATCAGAAACTAGCCCATAAATAACCCCTTTTTGGTTTGGAGCCAAAAACAACATTCGAGATATGAGTTTTGGCAATTTGGTGCCAAAAATTACAATTTGAAATTCAAATTTAAATTCACATTTGAAAATTAATACATTTCTAAAATATGCACCAACTTCTGGAAGCCATAACTTTTAATCCGACCGTCGGATTTTCAATGATAATACCTTTTTGGAAATCTTTCAAAAAGACGATGTGAATTTTCAGGCCCATCTGGAACCGTTTAGTGCCTCAAACTGGACTCGGAAGGTTTTTCAGGGCAAAAAGAAGAAATTGGAACTTGAATAACTTTCAAACCGTGAATGATCTTGACCTGATTATTTCGCCAAATTGCTTATTTTTCCGTCCTGAACCTTCCCATAAATTTGTGTTTTCCCACGCCTTCAAATTCACACCTGCTAAAAATAGCAGTTGAGCAGAAAAAGAAAAAAAGTAGTTTTGAAAGTTGGAAACTCTTATTCGACGAAAAGGGTATCCAAAAATGCAAAAAACATCTACAAAAATCATACAACGGGAACATAAATGGAAAGCATATTTTTTTGGTGATGCAAGATTGCCCTCACACCACTGGATGCTCCTACATCATCCAAGATAACAACACTCTTTATATAAGAAATATTTGCATGACATGGACAAAGGAAGTGGTTGTTAAAATTTTGATGGAGAATGGAGTTAAATTTTTGTATTACAATATATGATCTCAATAAATATGCATAAAATAACAAAGAAAAATATTAATATAGTGTGTATCTACAATGTAATAGTATGATGAATACAAAAGGAATGAGCAAGTAGTCAAATGCATTTTTTTCTTTTATCAATTTTATTTTTCATTTTCAGTTTGCGATGTTTTAAATTGCATTAAACTAAATTAGAAGTTATTAGTGTTCAACAAAGATACAATCTAGCACATTTGTGATTCATTCTCTCCTCTATAAAAATTTCCCAAATCTCAAGGCCTTCTTTTTTTTGCTTTCTATATATAACCTCTACAATCCTTGCTTGAAACCTTTCAGTGCCTTCTTTTCCTCTTTTTTATGTTTCCCTTCAATAAATTATATTTTACTTTACAATTATAAAGTAATCACAACACTATAACTTATAAATAACTAATGTTTCCTATGGCAGACAATAGCCTTATAATAGAAGGTTTTAGTTCTAATGACATCAATGTAAGTATATCTATAATGTTAGATCGTGATCAAGGTGTCCTATACAACTATAAGCAAATCTTGTTGAATATTAATTATATAAATAGTCATTGAATAGAAACTAGGTATTAATTTTGTTTGCATACACATATATATGTATGTTTTAAGTTGCTTTCATGTACAAATTGATTGGTCTTAAAATTCTCTTCCATTGAAATTGTCGGTTCTAGGAAAATTCACCGTCAGCAATTCATCGCCATGGAAAATTCACCATCAGCAAGTCATCGCCGTGGATAATTCATCGTCGTGGAAAATTCACCACCAGCAACTCGTCGGCATGGAAAATTCACTACCACCAATTCATCGCCGCATACACAATTAAGAAATTGTTGGTGGTGAATTTTCCTACAGATGAATTTGTCATGACGATGAATTGTAGGCAATGAATTGTTGGAGGTGAATTGCTAACGGTAAATTTACCTAAAACCGAAATTGTCATATGTTAGAATACAAAAATTCGACATCAGATACAATCTTAACTACTATCTACACTTCCTCCATCTCATTTCATTTTTTCTGGTTACTCCTTAATCTTCTATCCAACAGCATCACAAATCTCCACTCATAACAACAGAACTCATTCAGAAAACAATCAAAACATTCTCTAAAATTATCCATAATTCCTCTGGTTTGCTAGCGTCTTTCAACTCTAAAATTCTTACTTTGATTGATACATTCGATGGCTCAAACCAGGAGGAGATCACACACCAAAATTAAATTGCAACCAAATTGGAACTGAGAAATGTAATAAGGTTGAGGAGTATAAGCTTCCCATGTTTTCAACTATTTATTCAGCCAACTTCTACAACCGAGCTTTCAGCGTATTCAGAGGCTTTACAATCCACATATGGTTGCTGAGTGAGTGGAGATAATATTCAACAAAGTTCGCTATCAGAGAAATGCTTCATAACACGCTTATTTCACTCATCTTAATTGGCCGAATGCATAAATGCAGAATTGGGCATTCAAGTTGGGTACTTTTCTGTTTAAGCATTTAAAAATAAATAATAAATAAATAAACTTTTAATGGATGGTTACCTTCCATCCAAGTTTTTCTTCTTTAGTTGCTTTCATTATAAAGCAACTTTCAATTGAAGGTGGTTGATATGTGATAGTAAGAAAGTCTTTTGTATTAAGGAAATAATTTATTAATTGAAGGTGGTTGAGATGTGATAGTTAAGTCATCTTCTTTTTAATGAAGGAAAATTTAGATTAATTGAAGGTGGTTGACATGCAAAAGTCGGGTCGTCTCCCTTTAAAGAAGGTGGATAATATGTGATAGTAAGGAGATCATTACAATGAAAGAAAACTTTCATTAATTGAAGGTCGTTGACATGTGATAGTAAGGAGGTCGTTTTAACAAAGAAAAACTTTCATTAATTGAAGGTGATTGACATGTGATAGTAAGAAGATAGTTGGAATGAGTTTTCCACAGTCCATGAGATTGATAGTAAGAAGATCCTTTTAACAAAGAAAAACTTTCATTAATTGAAGATGGTTGACATGTGATAATAAGGTAGTCTTTTTAAGCAACGAAAACTTTCATTTAAAAATATTCAATCAATTTTACCTTTTATGATTTATTTTTGAGAAAAAACTAAAAAATAAGATGAGACTTTATGTTTGAACAACCCAATAAATATATATAAATAATCAATAATTTCATATTTAATGTCTTTATTTATCAAATCATAAATATATTAATTAGAATGTGTAGCATCTTGTATAATTGTCATCTTTTTTTCAAACTCGAGGATGTTCAGTTTTGAGATTGATAATAAATTTTACTAATAATAAATATTTATTTATTTTTTATCTTTTCAATTGAAATACTTATTGTCAATATTTAATATGGTGAATTTATTATTAGAGATATTTATTTCATCATTAAAGTGTTAACAAAATTAATTATTTGTGTCTTTCTCTTCACTTTTTTTTAATATTTACAAATTAATTAAATATAATTATTAGGTAATGATCAAAAGTCTAAGTTGTTATAGTTTTAGTTTTGTCAATTTATTTTTATATAATATTGTAATGGTGAAATTAGCATACTTATATCATTTTCACTTCAATATTATGTCCATTTTGGTGAAATGCCCTAAATGTAATAATATACCAAAAAGTAGTACATTCTTGTGTTAGGTTTTGGCTCATGACTTGATCCCTATGCATCTTCATATACCAATGTTTACACCAATTCTTATGCACTCTCCGTTTGTTCACCATTAATACACTATCATTCACACTTGCTTCCATTTATTCATTCCATACCTCCAGATTACCATTTTAGTACCATGGTGAATATCTTTGAGTGGTGCAAGGTTGATCCAATCCAATCTCACTATGTGTAAGAATGAAGCCAAAATTCAAATATTTAAATTTAAATTCAAACTTTCATACCTCTTTTTACTAGTCATTATGAGCTCACTTTGCACATATTTTATGCAACATGTTGTTATGTAATATTATTTAAAGATATTCAATGTGCAATTAATTGAGAAAATTGATATATATAACTACAAAAAGGAAATCATTAACATATACATTTAAAATTTTAAAATAACAAATAATTTGCATTACAATCATATAGGCCACTTACATGTTTGTGTATGTTTTCTTCAATATTGATTTGTGTCATTAATCCAATCTATCAAAGGTGTTGACCTAGAAGGACTTCTTCACATATCAACTTAGTAATCTCCTAAAGGTGTTTGTAAACACTACCTTCGTAGATTCAAATACTAAACAAGTGAAGGCTGGAAAATTTACAAGTGAATATATTGTCAATTAATTCTCAAGAAATAGAGATCAACTGTGTGTGGCAAGTTAAAAATGTAGTAATCAAGATTGAACCCATGGAGTTTCAAATTAATATTCATTATGTTCTAGGTATATTTAGATTCTAAGACACGTTAATTAGATAAAGGAAACATAATCTCTAGCACAAGTAATAATTTACTTTAAAATTCATTATCGATCAATTTTACAACTAAATACCCTAATCCTCTTATTTAATTCTTGCATATTTATTTTAATATTTTTTCCTAATTAATTAATTTAGGTTAACTTTATGCTTAATTTAACTACATTTATTTATTTCCTTAAATGCTTTTATCTAAAAGACATTTTATTCTTCTTACATTTACTGGTGAACCTAGTGTTTTTTAACAAAACCTAGGCTTTTCTTTATTTTCTTCATTATTATTTCAAATCTAATTTTTCTAATTGCTTATGATCTCTCATATCAAATTCACCTAGGATTTGAGTTTTATTTTGGGTGATTATTCATTTCTCTACTTTTCTAGGGTTTTTCTTACTATGTCTTGACCTTATTCCCCATCCTCCCACTCTTATGTTGGCCTTTTAGGGTTGCAATCCATACTTGCTTTAGATTTGATTATTAACTAATTTTTCCTATTTTTTTTATCATCTGTTAGGTCATTCTATCAATCCTTTAGGATTTTGAGATTTATTTGCATGTCAAAGTCTCTTCCACCTCATCTCTTTTTATGAAGGAGTGCACACTTGAATCCTCACATGATTAGTCTATTACAAATGGTGTACCCAATGACATTCGCATACATACAATTGTTACTCTCATTAATTAGCATAAAAATAAATATTACATGATCACATGATGAACATGTAGCTAAAAAAATTGCATAATAACTTGCTAGTTTAGCTACTGCAAAAAATACTACCAATTGCTAGATATGATTTAATATGCTCATTACAAATCCCTTCGAGTTAGAGATCTTAAGTCAGTAATGCTAATATTTCCTTCCCTAGAACTTTGACATATCAATCTACATACCTCCTACATCCATTACCACACATCCTCCTACTATTTTCCTATTTCATGATGCATCTTCCTCCCAACTTCCCCCTAATTTATTTCCTAATTATGGGTTACCTCCTAATTATACTACTCCCACCATGTCAACATCCCATATGTATTTTTTCACATCTACTCCTCCACCCACTACTACCCCACTTAGTGTAGCTCCCATCATATCCATCACTCCTCTAATTCCATCCACTAGTACTAGCCCTACTCATACTATTTCTCCTTCCAATATGACTACTGTAGAAGTTGTCAGATCCAACTTCAGAGCCCAAGAACACCTGCATGCAAGAGATACCTATCACATGGAAGAGAATGGAGAAAAAAGCAAGAGAGAGTTTTGAAACTCTGAAATATGAAAAATGTATTAACAGAGAGTAAACTGTAAAATACAATGATCAATCCTTATAAAAGGAGATTGTGCAACCCTAAAGAAACCCTAATAGGAGGACATTTAATAATTAATATAATTATTAAATGTCACAATATGCAAACTAAAGTGAAATCTTAAGAGTAGAGTAAAGGTGACCTAATTAATATAATTAAGTGAAAACCTTTACTCTAACAACTACTACCCACTCCCTTTCTTATTTTATTTGTCCTTTCCTCCCTATGCACTCACCCCATTGCATATTTTCATCTATTCCCATACCATATTTTATTATTCCTTATACATATCCTTATATACCCAACACCCAACCTCATTTCTATTATATAGGTTCTAAAGCTCTCTTGTTACTATTCCTTCACCCTACAAGCACTAATGTCAAATCTAGAAAGAGAAAATCGATACTATTCCCAAGGGAATGATATTGATGATTTTATTGAAGCTAGGCACACACCATTAACGTTTTAGAATTTTACATATTCTCTACATGTTGCTTTCTTGGCATCTTGTTTTATGGTGTACGATGGAAAAGGTGACCTAAATACACTTTTTTGTTATTACATGAGAACATTCTTACACTTTTTATCTATGAGGATAAGTTATTAGCTAAACCATTTCCATGGACTTTTAAAAAGTATGATACTTAATGGTTATTTTTATTACCTTATGGGTTTATAGTCATACACTTTTTAATTTTACTAAGACATTTTTTAAATAACTCAAAGTCAATATAGGCCTTAAGGTCGCCATATCAAGCTTTTATTTGAGTGTTCCCAAGGACCAAATAAACATATTAATTATTATGTTATAAGTTTCTAGTCTCCATGTTCTAAGTTGCACCATCCCTTGCATGAATCAAAATTTGTAAACTATTATATCGAGGGATTTATCTAAATAATTTCCAATAATATGTACCTCAATAATTTAACATATTTCAAGGACCTTTGTACAAATGTATAAATAGTTTAATTTAATATTCTTGTGAATAATGTTTTCAATTATGGGTCATCAACTTTCAATACTTCATCAAACCATTCTAAATTTCAAAAGCATGCATATTTTTTAGGGTAAAAACCAAAACCTAATAATAAGAATCAAGTTGCTAATGCTTGTGATATTATTTCTTTCAAATAAAATTCCCCTAGATAATTTGAAAAATTACAAGAATGTTTGGAGGATATCCTTTAAATTAAATTATATTGGACACTAGAAAAAATATGATGGTTAAAAATGTAAAATAAATCACATGGTTAAAAAGATATGAGATAGCTTGACATTATTATGGTATTATTTTATCTTAACATCAAAATATGTGAAAACCTAATGGAGAGCACACTCAAGATTTAATGATTTTTTAATGATTTATAGAAAACACACTTTTGGGCATTGACATAGAAGACCAACCCTTTAGGTTGGATACCCAAGAAAAATCCAACCATAAGGATTGAAAATACCCAACGTAGGTACAAATGTGAGTTTTTTATAATGTTCTCACATTCCTACAAAATAAAATCTCTAAAAATAATAAAAATTCATGTGGATCTTATGATGTTGGACCAGCATGCTTTGTTTTATCTTTCATACTATGTGTTCTTTGACATAGATGTGGATAGGATGTGGTAGGTTCCATGGACAAAGCTTTCCCCCAAGTGTAGAGTGCAAGATGATAAGCGATTACACATGATGCATGTTTGCTAGGCTTTCACCATGGTGCTTACCCAAGGCATCACAAGAAGTGGTTTTCACCATTGGACTAATTATTTCTTTTACTTTTTTCTTTATTTTTTCATCTTTATCTTTTTTTTGGATTTTTGGGATGATATGAAAGGTTACAGATGAAGATAATAATGTGGATAATGGGATTTGGAAGATAGTGGATGCATGATAGGGATATGGAGGAAGGACTCAAGAAACTAGTTCCATGAATGGTATCCCTTGGATAAGTGTTACAACAAATAATTCCAATTGGAAATATTCTCAAACATTAGGAGAATGATGGTGAGGGATATGAATATAGATAAGGGTTTAAGCAAAGGATTGGATAAGATGGATGGAAGGATGGAAAATAGGTTTTGGATAATGGATGGGTTGATGAAAGACTTGTGGTTGAATGGATTAAAATGTTGGCAAGATCAATATTGGGACACACCTTGAAGGGTGGTGGAGTTGTGGAGGAGTGAATTTTGCATCTAGAGATTTAGATGGAGGAGTGGATAAGGATTTAGGGATAAAGAGACCTAAAATATATTTAGAAGATGGAGGATTATTAGATGGAGGATTGGAGGACTTAGGAGTGGATGAAGCTATTGAATTGAAAATTCTAGATGCCAATTTTGGTTGTTCTTTGAGATGCATGGCTTCCATGAGTAGTTTGGAAATCCACGGTTTTTTATTTTTTCTTGATAGGCCTTTTTGGCCATTTATATTTAGATTTTTGACTTCGGATCATATTTTTCTTTGTTTTGACATATCTTTTTGAGGGGGAATGTTGATCCTTGGATGTGTGTAAATTTTTGGGTTTATTCCTTTTAGATTTGGCATCTAAATTGCTTCCAAGAGCAATGGGATTGGTGGATGGAGAGGAATGATATGGACATATTATGGATGGATTGATGTAGGTAATATGTTGGAAGGGATTCAAGGATGTGTACTTTTTTTATCTTGATTAGGGATATGAGGTGATGGATAAATAGGATGAAGGTATTTTGATATAAGAGTAATAGGTGGTGGAATGTAAGGACCCGACATGAATGGAGGGGATGGACTTGGATTTGGGACATAGGGACCCAAAATGAATGGAATGGATGAAGTATATTATTTTGGGACATGGGGGCCCAAAATAGATGGAAGGGATGAAGGATTTTTGTTAGGAATATAAGGGATGATGAGGATGGTATTAGGGATGATAAGGATGATTAGGATGATATTATGGATGGTGAGGAGGATTAGGGATGGCATGATTATGGTATTAAGGATGGTGAGGATGATATTAGGGATTATTAGGATGGCATTAGGGGTGGTGGGGATGATCAGGGATAATTAGGATGGGACTAGGGATAATGAGGATGAAATTAGGGATGTTGAATATGTGATTAGGGATGATAAGGATGAAATTAGGGATGATGAGGATGATTAGGGATGATTAGAATGGGATTAGGGATGGTGAGGATGGTTGGAGATGATTAAGATGGGATTATTGATGGTGAGGATGATATTAGGGATGATGAGGATGATTAGGGATGATGAGGATTATTAGGGATGATGAGGATGGGATTAGGGACGATGAGGATGATTAGGGATTATTCAGATGGGATTAGAGATGGTGAGGATGATTATGGATGATTAGGATGGGATTAGGTATGGTGAGAATGATATTATGGATGATAAAAATGAGTTAGGGATGATGAGGATGATTAGGGATGATGAGGATGGGATTAGGGATTACTATGATGGGGTGATTGGGATGGAAAGAGAAGATTAGGATGGGGTGATTAGGATGAAAAGTTTGATTTGGATATTATATGGAAAAATTGACTTGGAGGACACATGGACTTATGATTTTGAGGTTAAACAACATAGGTGCACCGTGTAGAAGCATTGAACTAGCAAGAAGATGGATCAATTCAGTAAAAGCATTAAATCAACAAAAGCATTGAATCAACCCACTTAGGTGTTGAAGCATGCAAATGCACTAAAAGGGCTTACAAAGGCATTGAAAAGTAAATAAAGGCACTAAAGGGCCTAGAAAAGGCAGTAAAGAGATTGGAAATGATGCTAAAGTTATTGTAAAGGAATTGAAAGGAAAAAAATAGGTGTTAAAGGGCCTAGAAAAAGGAACTAAAGGGCTTGGAAAAGGTTCTAAAGGTCTTGGAAAAGGTGCTATAAGGCTTGGGAAAGGTGCTACAAATCCTTGAAAGGGTACCAAAGGGGCCTGCAAATGCACTAAAGTGAGCAAATATTTTAAAAATATACCCTAATTGTGTTTTCAAAATGGATGATTGATTTAGGAGAGGTTTAGGGTGACCTAGATGGACTAAGTATTGGATTGGAAGGATGGATGAAGGATTTGGAGGAAAAGACTGGATGGTGGAGATTGGATGAATGTTTTTTCTTGCTTGACTAAGGGGTGGACTTGAAAACACTAAACAAACAAATTGGATTGAGAGGGAGTTGGATTGATAGGTAGCACTAGTTTTGGACAAGAATACACACCAAGCACTTGCACAAGCCTAGAATTATTCAAGTTGGAGTGTAAATTTAATGTGGGCCCACCAGCCAAAATCCTAATACCTTCAAATAAATGGATAAATAGGGTATGAAAAGGTCATATACCACCTTTAAAACCATTATCTTACAAGGAAAAGATCCTACCAAGGTATATTTGTCACCTCAACAAGAGAAATTACATGGTGAGTAACTTCAAGCATGATATCGTAACTTGCACCATAATAAGCAGCAGTTGAAAGTTCTTAAAACAGAATTAACAAGGTTGGTAGGAAGTCTTCCAAATACCTCAAGGGTACATGAGGCAAAATCCATAGATGAAAGAGAATAATGTTAAACAACTAGGAGGTTGCTCTCCACCTTCACTTCCCCAAGGTATAAAGTTCTTGGGGGATTAGCCAAGAATGACAAGATCCTACTTCCAATAGAGGTGTCTTTCAATTCACCTCCTACTATTTATAATGTTCTAGAACATAGGATTTGAGTTTGTAATCCCCCAAGCTAACATGGTCATAATAAAACCTAATGGAACATTTTTTTAAAAAATAAGACAACAAGGCCAATAATGCAACAAAATGTCGCACTTGCTTAATAATGTGCATACAAGTGTCACAACCACACAATGACAAGAACAACAAGACAAAATCACCATTACATAAGCAAGGTGGCAAAAATGAAATAATAACCATGTGGGATAAATCCACCATGATGAAAACATGAGAGAGAGAGAGAGAGGACAACACCTACACGACGATTGATTACTTGACCATGATTGTATTCTCTTGCAACACCACACCGAGATAGGATGAGGAAAAAATCAACATCCAATCCACATATAGACACACTAGACAATTCTAAACACAAAGGAAAACATCTACAAGATATTTCCTAACCGAGAGGCAAAAACTTACCATAAACTAGAATGATGACGAGTCACTTCCAAACAACCACATGCTTCCCAAGACATCATGTTGTAATGTTGAAGAGAAAAAAATTTCCAACCAAGAAGTAATACAACCTTTTGAAGTCTTTATAAGACAAGGTGCATGATCTCCCTAACCCTAGGTTTGACAATTGAGTAATTTTGGAAGAAGACACACAAAACAAGGTAAATCATACCTTCATTTCCCTTGTGCCTAAAATTGAGGAACCTCGGACCATGGCAGATTTTTGACCCGTTAGCCTTTGTAACACTGTTTATAAGATTTTTTTCCAAAATTCTAGTGAACCACTTGAAACCCCTCCTGGATAAAATGATAAGCCCAAGTCAAAAAGGCTTCATCCTTGGTTGTCATATCTTGGATAGGTGTAATAATGCTATTATGGCTTTGAAATTTTACATTCTATGGATAGGTGTAATAATGCTATTATGGCTTTGAAGCATGACATTTCTAAAGCTTACGATAATTTTTTATGGGACTTTCTTCCTAAAGTCCTTGATAGGTTTGGTTTTAATCAAAATGTGATCAACATCATCTTGGAATGTGTTACCACTATTTGGTACTCTGTTCAGGTCAATGGAGTGCCTCATGGGTTCTTTACAGCTGGGAGGGGCATTCGTTAGGGGGATCCCCTTTCCCTATATCTTTTTATAATGGTGGTTGATGTTCTAAGTAGGAATGTTACTCGTATACTATTGGAGGGCTCCATCAAAGGTGTCAAACCGGCCTCCATCATTGATCTTGCTTCCATTCAATAGCTTTTTGATAACACTATGTTATTTGGGAAGGCCTTGGTGGTGGAAGCTAGGAAATGGAAAAACTGCCTCAATCTCTATGCGGCTTGTTTAGGTCAGAGTGTCAATTATAATAAAATTATGATCTATTTTTTAACTGCACTCCTACTCTACAGGACCATGCGACTATTGTTTTAGGTTGTTTGAGTGCCTCACTTCCTTCAGTGTACATGGGCCTCCCTCTCACTATCAAGGAAGTCACTCCCACTTTCTGGAATACTATTCTTGAAAAGATATAGAGGAAACTTGTTGGATGGAAAGGCTCCCTCTTGATTCATGCTAATAAATTATAGGTCCTCATTTTTTCCCTTCAAGGGATCCCAGTCTATTTTCTATCCACGCTTAAAATTCTCAATTACATTGTTGAGAAGTTCGAAAGATTTAGAGTTTTCCTCTGGTCTGGCAACGAGGATAAGAAGAAAATATCTCTCATCAGTTGGGAGAAAGTTTTCCTCCCCAAATCTGGGGGAGCATTGGGCATTAGAAGGGTCCAAGCTACAAATAAAGCTCTGTTGGCCAAGGTTGGTTAGGACCAGTTAAGAAACAAAAAGGACGGGTGCAGGATAATGAGTGCCAAGTATCTAGACAATAACCCTCTCATCAAGTGTATTGAGAATGATCACCCTCAGTCCCTAGCCTGGAATAATATCTACAAAATGAGGAAGCTACTACAAATTGGTCTTCATTGGAAGCTGGGTAGAGGCAATTGTATCTGTTTCTAGGAAGATCCTTTGCTTCTTGAAACCCCCTTGGCCAATTCTGAGTTTAAAAACCTCATGGCTCCTATGACCCATTTATTTTTGCTCAAGGTTTTGTGACTACCTTATTGGTCCCCCTAGTGCCAGGAACTATAAAGACCTAGGCTTATGCTGCCCTCTCTCCCCTAACTTGAAAAGCCTAGCTAATTCCCTACAAGTGAATTTCTCCCTTTCCAGAATCCCCTTATCTGATATTGAAGATAATTTATTTTGGTCTCTTGAAAGTAAGGGCAACCTATCTGTTAGGACAGCTTACGGTCTTTTGTTGGACAAGGGCACTCAAAATAGGATTTGGAAATGGGTCTAGAACCGACACTTGACTCCAAAATAATTTTTTTCTAGTGGACGACTTGTCATAACAGGATTCTAACCCAAGATAACTTAAAAAAGGGGCTTTATGATCACGAAAAGGTGCATTTTATGCAAGTGCAATGAAGAATCTATTGATCACCTATTGTTGCATTGTCCATTTGCTGCTGAGGTTTGGGACTTGGCTTTTCAAAGGTTGGCCACTCATTGGACCTTGAATAAGGATTTAAATTCCTTTATTGTTGGTTGGACTAGTCCTTTCCAACATCCCCTTCCCATGGAAATATGGAGACAAACTCCCCTATCATCTATTGGTGTCGCTGGAAAGGAAAGGAACAATTAGATCTTCAAAGACATTGAAAGGAGTCCCAAGGAAGTCTTTGGAATTGGTTCTAGACTTATCTCTAAAAGTATCTCCCTGTACAAATGGAAACCTCCAGACAAATCCCCAACAAAGTTGGAGATTAAAATGGAAAATTATTGGAATCTGAATCTTGGGACCAACTCCTTTGATGCTTCCAAGTCCATGAATAGAGTAAACACTATTTGGAAACCCCCGAATGTGGATTGGTTTAAACTAAATTTTGACAGTGTAGTTAAGGGGAATCCTGGTTTGGCTAGCATTTGCGGTATCATTAGGGATTGCAAGGGAAACTTGGTTGTTGGGTATGCTAGAGGAATTGGTATCCAATCTTCTATGATGGCTGAGGCACAGGCACTTCTCAAGGGCATCGATATTTTTTTCACTCTAGGCATAAAAAACCTACACATTGAAGGATACTCTTTATCTATGATTGACTCCCTTAATCATGGCTGATTGTTTACCTAGAATATCAGGGACATTCTACTTGACATAAATCTTTTGGTCTCAAAATTGGATAGAAATTTTTTGACTCACATCTATAGGGAAGGTAACCAAGTTGTCAATAGCCTAGCTAACTTGGGGTCCAATTAGAATTTATGCAAGTGTTGGAAGAGGCTTGAGGTGTTAATTGCTACTATACAAGGATTAATCCTTGTGGAACAAAGGAAAAAATATTCAATGATGGTTAACAATTTATGTACTAATGGGTACAGGTGGCTCCACTCGACGAGTCCTTTGGTAATGTGGATTTGGTTGAGTGAGGTGGTGAGGTTAAAGAGAGATTTCACGTGGATTTTTTACTTCCTTACTACGTATGGTGGGGCCTTCAGCTTTTATGAGATGTCTTTTCAATTGTAATACACATCCTATCATATCTCATGGGATGTGTGTAATGAGTTATTAATCGCCACTCTTTTTAATAATTCCAATTTAGGCTATCTTATGATTTGCATAAGATCTTTTAAGTTGCACTTAAAAATTTTAAATCTCCCCCCATAGCTAGCTGGCATGGGGAAATGTGTAACTTTAAAATGGCCCTTGACATAACAAATAATAATTATCCAATTTTAATTAATAGTTGGCTTATCCTATGGCTCTTTTGTGATAATCATAGCCACGTAGAGTTGGCATCATCGAAAATGACCATTAAAGCATGTAAAATACAGGTTGCTTTCATTACTCCTTACTATCCTGAATGGTAGAGGAATGACAGTTTTAAAAAGGAAAAATTCACCGGCAGGCAGTCACTTTTACGGCTAACTTTGTTTCCCTAGGTCTGCTACTATGTGTCATGGGTCGTGATGGGTGGAGATAGAGTAAGAACTAAGCCTGATAATTGTGATAAGTTTCGTAGGGACCCCATTTCTTGGCACATTTGTAATGAGGGTGGTCTAGCACCACTTTTGGAGAATCTTGTGGGCCAAAATGAGTGTTTTTTGGACCAATTTTTTGGTTCATGGAAGGATAGGAGGATCAACATGGGTGGCATCTCGTTTGAGGTGAATGAAGAGGTTATTAGCAAGGTGACGGGCCTTTCCTGTGATGGAAAGAAATATAAAAAACACACCAAAACACAAGACTTGGAGAATCTCAAAATGCCTTCTTCAAAGGTGATGAGAAGCTAGTTCGGAAGTAGTCTAGTTTCAACCAAGAGGCGTTGCCAAAACCCTGGGACAAGGTGTGTCTTGCTTTAATGAAATATGTTACTTTAGAAGGCCAATTCAAGGTGTTTTATTTTTACCATTTTCCACTGTTCAACCACTTTAGGCACAACATGACCCTCAACTTTCCATTTTTCTACTCACCTCTTTGGAAAATTCGGTTAAAGAAACCCTCGAGGTTGTCGCTCTCAACCCAAATGGTACGCCCCCTTTACCTCTACATCAAGGCCTAAGCCTTAGGCTCTACCAATTTCATCTTGCCTTGTGCCCACCCAAACCCATCTTTGTTGTGCATGTTGAGGAACTAGAACCCCCTAATGTGGCCTTTGTTAATCCTTCCCCTGCTGCCTCTGAGGGTTCTAAGAGGAAAACCCCCACTCCTAAAATTGAGCCCATCTTTTAACTTAAGCCCAAACCCCCTTCTAAAAAGAAGAAAAACGCAGCAGGTATGGCCCAGTCTAATGCGGCGATTGGGTTATGTGAGCTAAAAAATAAACCCTTCAAGAAGGACAAAAGACCCACCACCAAGAAGAAGGGGAAATTTTTTCTCGAAGCCTGGTGGAATTACTAACCTCTGACAACAAAGGTAGGATCACTAAGGAAAATGACTCCAAGGGTGATACGATGGTGGTTGTGAGCTTTGAAGTAGGGGTGGAACAAACTAGTGTGAGGAGGTCCCACAGATAGGCAAAGAATAAAAAAGGTACCCTGATTGATGAGATTTCCAGTGACTCAAAGCAAACCGATGGCAGGACTGAAGGCAAAAAAGACATTGTTGAAGAGATGAACGAAGGCTTTGTGGAAGGCACTAGAAATTTTCTAGACATGAATAGGGGGATTAAGGAGGATTCCACTCACTCCTCTGAATCCAAAGCTAGTGAGGAGGAGGAGATCCTAAATAGGAAGGGAAAGAATGAGGACCCCGGTGTGCTGCAGGACCAGATTGCTAAACTAGAGTGGAAATTCTTGTCTAGCCCGATTCATAGTTAAGGTGATCCAAAGATCTATTGTCACTTTATTTGATGTCATCAAGGAGGAAGCAGATAAAAATTTTGAGGGAGAAGGACCCAACTGGATTGGGGACGATGTGTTGAATCTCCTGGTCCAAAAATGGGAAAATGTAGACAGTTAATGTTAGGGTTTGGGTGGTACTGGTTTTCTACTATTAATGTGTTTTGTTTGTGTCCTATGTCTGTTGTTTTTGGTTATAGACTTTTTGATAATGTTTTTAACTAGTTCCTTTCTGGCCCTTTGGGCTCTCTGTATAAAGGGTACAACACCCTATAAATGTTGCTTATATAATCAAAAAAAAGGTACGAGAAGCCACAAGCTCTAAAAAAAAAACACATAATAAAATGAAAACAACACCAATAGACCCCTAGGACCTTAATGAATAACTTATGTTTACATTGTTTCCCATACAAGGCCTCAAAACAAGGAAGAAAGATCAAGTCCTAAAATAGAGAAACATGACTAGGTTTATGGAGGTTCCAACGACTAAAATGATTGAAATAGGAAAAATAAAAGGCATAAAAATATTCACCAGTGGAATTAGGCTTAGAAAAAAAATCTATTAGTGGATAAGAAGTTTTAATTTTTTGGTATGGTAACGAGGTCACCCAAATACAGAATAAGGCCTCCCAAACAAAGATAGACAAAAATTACAATTTTTGGCTTGTTAAAACTAGGCCACACCATTGTCAACTAGACCACCCCAGTATGGTACCATGCTGCCCAAATATGCAATAGAACCTCCCAAATAGTGTTTGAATTTTTTTTGGACAAACTAGATTAACACAGTGAAGACAGGGCTACACACTTATAGTATCAGGTTGTCCAACTATGAAAGATGACCATTAAATTCATTTTAAGCACCAAATGAGATGTCCCTAATTTCATTTTAACATTTTCACATCATTAAATGGAAAAGAATAAATAAATCATGCTCGGCACCAATACCAGAGATGTAATTGAGCCAATAACCTTCTCTTTTATCAATTTTACATCCTTCTCAAAGAGAGGTTTGTAACCATCAATATTACATTTTGTATGAAGTATAAACATCAAAACACATGAAATAAACTAAATAAAACATGGTACATAATCAAGCTTGATCCTCAAACCTCGAGTCCCCAACGGTGATTACCACACCACCCAACCTCGTGGAATTGAAAGGATCCACTCCCACCTGTTAGATGCACAAGACAACTAAGAGTGGGGTGAATTAGTTGTACACTTTAAACATACAATCCCTCAATGTATTTTCAAACCCTTATCAACCATTAAACCCTTATTATGCATTAATAGAATGTAAACATGAGAAACAATAATGCAAACACATCAAACACATAGGAACACTAGATTTACGTGGAAAACCCAAGAAAGGAAAAACCATGGTGGGGATTACCTCGCCATATAGATGAATTGAAAAACTAAATATAATATGCTCATTGTTGTAGGGCTCACTACCCAAAAGAAAGAAGGGATTACTGCCAAATAACTCACTATCCAAAAGAAAGAAGATAGAAGAACAAGTAGCTCATTGCCAATTTGAATTGTTAACAATGCATCTCTCTTATGTAGAAGGTATAGTTCCACTGAACCACAAAAAAAAATCAATAGAATAAATGTAGACACCTTTTGCTCACTGCATCTGGGAGTCATAGGCATTAAAGCTCGCACTCAGATCACCACACTTGATCACTTTTTTGCCTCCTCTAATGGTTCAATAACTAAGCCCTTAAATCTATAACTTAGAGATTAGATATATGCACTGAGTAGTTATCTTGCTCATCATGAAGGTTCATTTCATTATCAACCCAGGGACATGAACTTGAAACTCAATTGTAGTCATCCTTATCCTACAACTAGAAAGGAAATAGTACTGTAAGTAAAATACTTGAGAGGAATTAGCATAAATACTAAGCATAAATCAATAACTAAATTGAACTAAAATGAATGATAGAAACAAAAATCTCAATAAATAGACAAGAATTTACTCTGACTGTCTTGGCTACAGGAATAGACACAGAACGAAGTTTCAATGGCTATAGGAATAGACAACTGCTAAGACCGTAACTAATTACTGAACAGAAATGTAACTACTAAACTAAATGGATGGAATTTTCACCAAGTGGGCCCCCTTGAATGAGTCTTCCTAAACTAACTCAAATGTAGCGAATCAAAGTATCATTTTATTCATTGAAAACATCGTTACATCATAACAGCAACATGATTGTATGAACCTTGAAACTAAAAATGAAAGTACAATATCAAAACATCCAACCTTGTGAAGAGGAACATCTGATCATTATTTATAGAAGGAAAGCTTCTAACTAACCCTAACTAACTGGGCAGTCGACTCTAACAAACTAGGAGGATGCCATTTATTGAAAGCATGAAAAAGAGGAAGGAGGTTATACATGCACAAGACTTGGTCAAACCAGTCTTTCCTCAATGAGAATCCAGCATAGAAACACCTCCTAAATCTACTCAACTAATAGACATGGTCATTTAAAGGTAAATTATAACTTCCACATGAGCTAGAAGTTTCCCTCCATTGACCTCTTTAATGTCCATCTTTTGACTTCTTTAATAATCGGCGAGTTGGCATGAACTTCTTCCACCTTGCAAGATTCGTTGATATTTGCTTCTTAATGTGAGCCTGCATTATGACATTAGCATGCACAAGAAAATTGTATACCCATAATCACCTTAGAATAACATTCATTCAATCACATGTAAAATTAATATAGATATGTCACATAGCAAGTTAAATACCATCAAAAGTTACAGGAATAAGTTCATGCCCAAATTTCATAAGTTTTAGGGAAATAACATAGAGAGTATTAGTAACCAAGTGTTAAAACCCCATAGTGACAATAACAAACATATGATAAACCCTAACAAAACTGAGTCATTATTTGAACTCATCATCTCCCCCCAACCTAATGATCTGCTAATCCTCTAGCAGAGGGAACTCAATTCCTTGGCCTTACCAAAGCGCTGAAATCACCAGTTGTTGTCTTCCCTTGATCATTCCTTGTCATTTCTAGATTTGGATCCCAATAAAACCCCTGCTTACTTTCCAATCTGCACCACCTTGGCCTCTCTATATCTACATCATGCTGATAGGTTATGTGGTTTGGTGCTGGCCACAATAGAATAGATGGTTGAAATATTAATGGGAGCCAATAGTGTTGCTTCATCCTCCCAAGATGTATATACCTGACGCTTCATTTGCAAGTTGCATAATCATTTTGTAGGGAATGGGGTTCAGCATATTTTAACTAGTCTGGCAATTCATTCCATCTCAGTGATAAATATCCCAATACTTTCCTTCTTGTAGTGGTAGCCACCTGTTCATATTCTAGGTATGCTTCCTCCCTAGAAGGCATGATCATCTTTTTGTACTATGGATTGTAAAGATGTTTGTGCCATGTGTAGTAGATATCTGCAGGATTGCTTGATTCAAATCTTAGAGATAGGGATATGGAGTTCTTTTTCTTTGTATATTTTGAATTGTTTCCCCTAGCTAATTTCATCCTAAATCCATGACATTAATTCCCTCAAGTGAATATTCCCAATGTATAGCAATGGATTCCATTCATGGTCATTGGGAACAACATAGTTGTGCAAATACAATTCACACAGTAAATTATTAACTTTAGGAGAAGAGGATTGGTAAGCTTGGAAAAATTCTTGTGGGTAAATGGAAGGGTTTAGACCGGAAATGACCCTTGACAACTTAAAAGAAAGATTACGCCCCCTTAAATGCAATGCATATACCCTTGGGGGAGTCCTACATTCCATAATTTTTGGTACCAGGGCCACAACATTGTTTACCTTATTCTATAATGCGGTAATCTTTAAATTCTTCTCCTTAATTTCTAAATTTTTCTTATTGATCACTTCCTATAGCCTGAGATTTTCTCTATTCCATTCTTCTTCTTTCTCCTACATTTCTTTCCATAAATCCAAACCTACTAGGATCTTCCTTTGCACTGGTTCTTGATGTTCAACTTGCTCTGCTTGCACTAGTTCTTGATGTTCAACTTGCTTTGCAAAAGCAACAAGTTCTGCCAATCCTATATTTTCCTACTCCTTAGGAGCTTCTTCCTTCTTCCCAAGTTTCCCTCTGAGTCTATGGCTCCTTTTTGGAGGCACACCAATAGCATACTCAGTCAGTTTTCATTTCTTTGGAGGACTTTTAATTTTCCCAACGGCTTCAGGATGCTCAGTTTCTTCAATTTTCCACTTCCTAGGGCTAGGATTTACCTTTTCTAGTTTTTGCTTCTTAGCCTCCTCTTTGCTAATTTCTACTTTTTCTCACTTTTTCTTCCTCCTTTCAAATAGCAACCCTAGTGTGAACTGTGGTTTTAGGGGAAACATCGACATTGGGGTCCGAAGATGAACTATCTTCATCTGCATGCTCGGATTCAAAGGAATTAATTTCTACTATAGGTTCTGCTGGAGGAGGGTTTGTACTAGAAATTTCCTTAGAAGTTGAAGCTTTAGGAGTGAATTTAATAACCCCCTCATCCCCACTAACCCTATGAGTTAGGGGTTGACCTATGGGACCCACATTTTCTAATCTGAACTTCTTAATTTTCAAAATTCATCCCATGACATATTGGACACATCTTGCAAAGACTTTTCTACTAGCAATTTAATCAAACAATGATGGGAAACAAAGTTTTCCCTACCTTTTTGTGTCTCATAATCCATGATTGCAAGAATATTGTATAGGACGTTTGGCACATTCATCATCCTACCATGTCTTATGTGATTTAAAAGCTTGAAATGCACATAATGGAGACAAGATTGGCAATGTATTTGATAACATAAATAGAAACTTGCTTCCATGTTTCTAGAAAATAAGTTCTTCTTGTTCCTTGTTTTTCTATAACAAGTGCAGGATCACTAGGCTCAGTGAATTCTGCTCTAGTTGATCTAGCATCCCTAGAAGCAAGGTAGGGTTCTCCTTCAATGGGAAAACTTGACACTTCAACAATCCTTTCTTTAGTGGCTATAACTTTTAATCCTATAGGATTACTTGGTGAACTGTTGGTTCATTTTTTATTAACTGAGCTCCCATTTCCTCCACCTATACTCTGGAAAATGCCTCTATAAAGACTTCTTTCTTGCAATCCTTCTTCTAAAAACACAATTCCTCTTTTGCTACCTACAATTCTCACCAATACTAACACCAATGTCATATGACCTCTCAAGTTTACCTTTTTAGTGGCATTATGATTTAGACTAAGGCAGTAAAGAAAACATAAAGGAGGGGTATTATCAAAGAAAACGGTGACACCTTAATGTCATATCATGCATGTAGAACGTCACTTCAACTTCATCATTTCAAATTTGCTTCCATGTTGGCGCATGAAGTATGACTAATGGCATGTATGACACATAGGTTCACACTTACCCCCCAACCTAAATAAAAGCATGTGTCCGCACAAGCTGGAATGGAATTACGATATAACAAGGCATATTAACAGAATTTTCTATGTGAAATATCAATATTAAAGTATAGTAATCAAACAAATGCATGCAAGGTAATAATATACATTAAGTCGTTATGCACGTACCTGAAAATTTGGAATGTCTTTTCCAAAGAATGTGGAAGGAAGTACCGTTCATCAAAAAAGTACAGTTGAGTTGTTAAATGAAGTGATGATGGAGTGAAGTGATGGTGGAATGAAGTGATGGTGAAATGAAGTGATGGTGGAATGAAGTGGAAGAGAGAGAGGGGATGGAGATGAATGGGCGGGTACTTTTATTGATGGAGAAATTAATTCCCACAAAAAGTGGAAATTTTTATTATGGTTGCATGCATACCTTTAACTAGCTAGAAGGGTGGACACTAGATTTGCTTCCTTTGGCTACAGGAACTTCAAAATTCTGGTATTCAATAAATTGTTGCATGAATTTTTGTTTTGAGGCAGGTTTATGGTATAGCCTGAGATGATGACCATTGACCAAGAGCTTGAACCTGAAAGGATCAATTGTTGTAAGTTGAACAACACCATTAGGGAAGACCTTTGCAATCTCATATGGTCCCAACCACAGGGTTTAAATTTTTCCTAAGTTGTCTTTATACCTGGAATCATAAAGAAGTGCCCAGTCACTTGGCTGGAACTTCTTTTCTTTGATGTATTTATCATGCCATCTAACTCTCTAGTTCCGCACCATCTCAGTGTAGTGGAGAGTTGATTTCCTCATCTCATCTAAGGCATTTAGTTGCATAACCATGTCCTTTTGTGCCTCGGATATACCTATTCCAAGGTCTAATGTTGTTCTAAGAGTTTTGTGTTCAAACTCTATAGGCATCATTGTTGTCTTTCCATATAATAGTTCAAAGGGAGTAAAACCAATGGTGGTTTTCCAAGTGGTTCTATAGGCCCAAACAACTTCTGGCAACCTATTTGCCCAATATTTTCTATGGATTTATATTGTTTTGGTCAAAATAGATTCTATTTCCCTATTTGTCACCTCAAACTAGTCATTGGCTTGAGGGTGATAGGGTGTAGATTTTCTATTCCTGACATTATACTCATTTACTAATGTTGTGACAAGAGTGGATGTGAACTAATCCCCTTGATCTGTGACTATTTCTCTAGGAACTCCATAGCATGTGAAGATTTCTTCATAAAGGAATTCTACAACTTTATTGTCCCTAACATGTTTCATGGCTTTGACCTCAACCCATTTAGTCACATAATTAGTACAAACCAAGATGTAAGATTTTCTATTTGATGGTGGATCAATTGGACCTACAAAATCAAGTCCCCATTTATCAAATGGCATGATAACTACTTGAGGGTATAGAGGCATCTCATCTGATTTAGTTGGTCAACCCATCCTTTGACACCTATCACACTTCCTAGTGTACTTTCCTGCATCCTTATGAAGTGTAGGCCAGTAATATCTTGTATTGAGAATCTTCATGGTTATTATCTTGGTTGCAAAGTGTCCACCACAGGGTTCATTATGGCATGCATGTAGTATATCATAAGTTTCATCCTCTCTTACACATCTTCTCATCACATGATCTAGTTCGATATAGATTAAACAACCTACTATCCATGAGAATGGAAAAGTCTTTTCAATAAGAACCCTTCACTCTTTTGGAGAGAAATGAGGGGGAACTCTTCCTATGACCAAATAATTGGCTATATCTGCATACGAAGGTGTGTGCACACTGATGGAGAACAAATTTTCATCAGGAAAGGAGTCATCAATGACTTGATTTTCTTTTGATGTAGTCAATTTGGAGAGAAAATCTACCACAACATTTTCCTTATCTAGCTTGTCTATAATGGTGATATCAAATTATTGCATTAACAACAACCACCTTGCTAACCTTCCTGAAATCAATGGCTTGTTCATAAGGTATTTTATGCTGCATGGCCTGTATGGACAAAGATCTAGTATCCTGTGATATAATGCCTGAACTTGTTGAGAGCATAAATGACTGCCAACATCTCCTTCTCTATCACTATGTAGTTAAACTCATCCCCTTGTAGGTTCTTGCTAACAAAGTAGATTGCATTCTTTATCGCTCCCTCTTTTTGTCCTAAGATAGCCCCTATAGCATAATCAGATGCATTTGTGTGAATATGGAAAGGGAGTCCCCAATTAGGGCCTTTGATTACAAGAGCATGGGTTAATGTTGTTTTTAAATCAAAGAATGCTTTATCACAATCCTCTGTCCATTGGAACTCAGCATCTTTAGTTAAAATATTATAAAGTGGTGCTCCCATCTTACTGAAATATTTTATGAAGGGCCTATAGTATCCTACATGTCCCAGGAAACTTCTAACATCTTTTTGCTTGACAGGAATAGAAAAATTGGTAATTACCTCAATTTTGGTTGGGTCCACTTGAATACCTTTCTGAGAGATATAATGGCCAAGGACCACTCCTTCCTACATCATCATAAAGTATTTCTCACTGTTCAAGGATAGATTATGGTCCTCGCATCTCTACAAAACCCTTCTTAGGTTTTCTAATGCTTCTCCAAAATTAGTACCATAATTAGTGAAATCATCCATGTAGATCTCCATACAATCATGTGAAATATCTAAGAATATACTAATAATTTCTCTTTGGAAAGTTGCAGGTGCATTGCATAGACCAAATGGGAGTACTAAATAGGCATAAGTCCACCAAGGATAGGTGAAATTTGTCTTCTCCTGATCTTCAAGTGCAATTTGTACCTGATTATAACCATTGAATCCATCTAAGAAGGAAAAATACTGCTTACCTGCAAGTGAATCCAATACTTGGTCTATAAAAGAAAGGGGAAAGTGATCCTTTTTGGTGGAAGAATTTAGTTCTCTATAGTCAACACAAACTCTCCATTTACCTCCCTTTTTAGGCACAATAACCAAAGGGGACACCCATTGATTATCGGAGATAGGGTAGATAAATCCTACATCCAATAACTTTTGTAGTTCTCCTTTCACAATCTCCCTCAATACAGGGTTGATTCTCCTTTGTGGTTGCCTTACTGGTGTGCAGTCATCTCTAATGTAGATCCTATGAGTGAAAATTTTGGGATCTAAACCTTTCATGTCACAGTAATCCCATGCAAATGCATGTTGATGCAACTTTAACAAGTTTTTTAGGGACAACTATTGCTCTTGACTAAGCTTGTTATTAATATTCAAATGTTTCCCCTCTGAAACTTGCACTTGTGTGGTCAACTCAATCATGGTTGTTTCACTGATGCTTGGAATTTTTAATTCATGTGGTAACAATGTATGAAGCATATTTGTTGTTGCAGGAAATTCAGGTGTAGGAGAAGCTAGCAGAAGTATCTGCAATGGACATGCAGAACTGGATTCATGAGTGGGTGGTTCTTCATGCACTTCACAATGGTTCTGAATTATATGGGATAGTATTTCATCTTCTTCATGAAGTTGCATGAAAGGACTTATGCCTAACATCATGAGTTGTGCCACTACATTGACCTATTTGGCCTCTTCTCCAGCATGTGGCCAGATGGGGTTGTCCATATCATGGGATGGTTGAGCAGGAGGATAAAGGATAAGCTTTTTAGTGCTTCTCCCATCAGAAATAGTCATGTCCCCTGACTGACATCCAATGTAAGCACCCACTATAGCTAACCACAACCTTCCCAAAATAATGGGATACCCTCCTAATGTAGCTTTATGGAAAAGGATCATGAAGTTTGTTGGATATTCCCAAGAGTCTAGAGTGACAACAAGGTCTTCTACTATGCCATCTAGTTTGATAGTGGAACTATCAGCAAGCTGTTGGACAATAGGAGTAGGTCTCATATTTGTAACATTCAATTATTGCAGGATATCCTTAGTCATCACATTGAGAGTTGCTCCCAAGTCTATTAGAGAATTCTTTACTTGGATTCCATTTATAATGACTCCAACTACATGACTACCTGGGTCAATATACTTAGGAACAGTTACTTTCCCACGCATGATATCTGCCAACTATCCTACCACATGAATGGTAGTGGGGTCCTTCTTTTTCCTCCCTGGCTTTTTGATACATGCTTCCTTAATTGCCTTACTAAATATGGGGACATATTTTATGGCTTGGAACAAAGGTATCTTGACACATATGTGTTTCAACTAATCCAGAATGTTAAAGGTTGTTTCTTCCTTTTAACAGCTTCTAACCTTTGAGGAAATGGTGGGTCTTGATCAGACTATCGAACTGGTTAAAGAATCTCGGGCACACTTGACTAAGCAGGGATATCAGATAAATTTTGATGCTCCTCTTCTTCCACAGGAATCTCTATTATAATAGGAGTGGAAGGAGATGACAAAGTGGTTCCTGAACACAGATGAATATCACTCACACTCATAGCATATGCAAGTAATTGATTGCGATCTGCACAGTAAACTGGTTGTTGTTGTGGTTTGTTATTTGGGTTATGTGTGGGTTGAGATGGTAACTAAGTAGGTCTAGGTGTGCTAGAGTTTGAGCTAGGAGGAGGCATTATGGCAGGTTGTTGAGGCTGTGGAGGTGGTTGCATGTAACCAGTTGCCTAGTTTGGCCATTGTTGTTCTCCTCTCCATTGGGATGTTTATTGCCAGTTTCTTGGAGGTTGTTGCCAATTCCCCTAGAACTACTACCACTGAGGTGGAGAGTTTTGGTAATTGGTCCAAGTATTTGGAGGGTTGTTCCAAGGCTAAGGTGGATAGCCTCCAAAGTTTGATGGGTATGGGGGTTTCCATTGATTACCAGATGCATAAGAATTCAAATAAGGTCCACTAAAAGATAATGGATCTGGTGGCATACCTTGTCTTGGAGCCCATGACCTTCTTTTTGCAATGTAGAAAACCTGATCATCATCACCCTAAATTGGCCTAAATTCTAGTGGAATTTTCTTGTTGTCAATGTTGGCTACCATTTTGCATCTACAGTCCTTTTTCCAGCAATGAAGACAATATTCTGCCAACATCACCTCTGCCTTCTCATGTTTCTTCTTTGCTTGAAGTGTATCTAGCTAAGTGGCCATATTGCTTATGATATCATGCTTGAAATCTGCCAGCAAATAAGTGATTTCCATCCTTGAAACTCCATTAGTGGAGGATTTACCCATAGAAGATCGATAACCTCTTCCTCTCTTCATAGCTGCCCTAGAGTAATTCTAACATATCTTCTTAATATCATCCCAGGGAACTTGGGTGATATCTCCTCCTCCTATCAAGTCAAAAGAATTAGTGCAATTTTCATTGATCCCTCTAAGGAAGAGCAACTTTTGAGACTCTTTATTGAGTGTATGATGTGGGAATTTTTGTAGACAAAACATGAACCTTGAAATATAGTCCTCCAAAATTTCATCCCCTTTTTGTTGCATCCTGAAGATATCATCTCCTCTCATATCACTGCCTCTACAGTATTCTTTATACTTCTCAAGAAACTTTGTTTTCGCATCATCCCAAGTCTCTAAGTATTCCTACCTAATCCCATGAACCATCTTAATGCAACTTCTTTCAAGGTAGTAGGAAAAAATTTAAGCCTATGAGCATTAGTAGTGTAATCATAGCTTCTGCAGAGGATATCAAATTCAAACAAGAATGTGTCAGGGTCCTCTATTACCAGCCTAGAGAATTTAGGAAGGACTGAAGTAGGGATGTTTTTGAGGTTATCAACTTCATTATGGTGAGTTATAGGGAATGAAAAAAGATGGTTGGTTAGGTCTATTTTGGTTTTGGCCAGCCATAATTTCTTGATGGATTGTCAAAGCAAATGGGTTCTCAATCAGGTTTTGGACAGCTTGCTCTTCAGAGGAAGTTTCAGAACTGGTCAAATTGGGAAATGCATCAACGAAATGATTTTCCTCCTCTTCTTCTTCTTCTCTTGGAAAATTTTGAAACTCAACTAGTTGATTATTAGGATTAGGGTCATTAGGAAGGAATCTCCCTAGAGCATCTCTCCTCTTGCCTCTATGCATGCGGTATTAACTCAATATCAGCCAACTCACACAAAGAATTGGAAAAATAATAGCGGATCATTACTCTATTCAAATGAAGGGTATGCTAAAAAAAACTTCAAAGATACTAAAAACAAGAAAGAAATTGGAAATGACTCAAAAGAACTTCCTAGTTTGACACCATCCCCAACAACAGCGCCAAAAATGTTGGCCTCCTCTAATGGTTCAATAACTAAGCCCTTAAAGCTATAGCTTAGAGATTAGATATTTGCACTAAGTAGTTATCTTTCTCATCATGAAAGTTCATTTCATTATCAACCCAAGGACATGAACTTGAAATGGGTCAGCACTGTCTATGCACTAGAACTCAATTGTAGTCAACCTTATCCTACAACTAGAAAGGAAACAATACTTACAATAAAATACTTGAGAGGAATTAGCATAAATCAGCAACTAAACTGAAATGAAATGAATGACAGAAACATAAATCTCAGCAAACAGACAGGAAGTTACTCTGTTTGCCTTGGTTGCAAGAACAGACACAGAACAAAGTTCCAATGGTTGCAGGAATAGACAGTTGCCAAGACTATAACTAATTACTAAACAAAAAAGTAACTACTAAACTGAATGGATGGAATTCTCACCAAGTGGGCCCCCTTGAATGAGTCTTCCTAAACTAACTCAAATGTAGCGAATCAAAGTATCATTTTATTCATTGAAAACATCGTTACATCATAACAGCAACATGATTGTATGAACCTTGAAACTAAAAATGAAAGTACAATATCAAAACATCCAACCTTGTGAAGAGGAACATCTGATCATTATTTATAGAAGGAAAGCTTCTAACTAACCCTAACTAACTGGGCAGTCGACTCTAACAAACTAGGAGGATGCCATTTATTGAAAGCATGAAAAAGAGGAAGGAGGTTATACATGCACAAGACTTGGTCAAACCAGTCTTTCCTCAATGAGAATCCAGCATAGAAACACCTCCTAAATCTACTTAACTAATAGACATGGTCATTTAAAGGTAAATTATAACTTCCACACGAGCTAGAAGTTTCCCTCCATTGACCTCTTTAATGTCCATCTTTTGACTTCTTTAATAATCGGCCAACTAGCATTAACTTCTTCCACCTTGCAAGCTTCATTGATATCTACTTCTTAATGTGAACCTGCGTTATGACATTAGTGTGCACAATACAATTGTATACCCATAATCACCTTAGAATAACATTTATTCAATCACATGTAAAATTAGTATAGATATGTCACATAGCAGGTTAAATACCATCAAAAGTTACATGGATAAGTTCATGCCCAAATTTCATGGTTTAGGGAAATAACATAGAGAGTATTAGTAACCAGGTGTTAAAACCCCATAGTGACAATAACAAACATATGATAACCCTAACAAAAATGAGTCATTATTTGGACTCATCACACTTTCTCATCTTTTGTATCATACACACTCTTTGCTTAATCCACACAACAACTCACCTTGTATTTATACCATCCACAACCTAAAACAATCTTAATTAGGTCAACCTTAAAGAAATGTATGCACCTCAACCGTGCAACATCAAATAGGTTGAAACCAAATATTTTCACGGTGTAAAGAAGTGAAGGCAGAACATGCCACAACTTATCTAGGACCCAAATATACACTGACATGTTTCTCAACACTTCCAAAAACAATAATCATCCTCTGCAATTAGCACTAACACACCAAGTTGACCAAACATGTATTAACACCCTTAACAATTAAGTTCATGCTTAACCAAATCTAAAGACAACTTCATGGACCACATAACAACACTCCAAAATGTCTATACAACATCTCAAAATATTTTAGCATCATCAGAATATTATGCAACTCTACCACAACCACCTAAAACTAAGAACACCATCATTTTGTGCAACCAAACATACTAGCACAAACATCCAAAACACCAAAAAACCTTGTGAAACACCACAACACCTAAAACTTCAAGGAAAGGTAGATACAACAATATAAGCACATTCCCATATTTGCAAGACAAGAACCTTCATTATGGAGAAATGTGGAGCAATCTCATTTCTCTCAGACACCTGATTTCACCAGACAGACATACTATCAAACACAACTTTTACTATAAAGTGATCCAAAACCTAAAACTCTAGATATAGAACCTATGAACACCTCTAATCATAATATCCAAACCACACAAGCATATCTTCAACCATGAAGAAATGTGAAGTAGGACACTGAACACCACTCTATCACACTAAACTCTCTTTTATTCATTTTTTCTCAAAATCACTTGAAAACCAAGTGAACTTACTATATCAGCAACACTACTAACATCTATGCAACACATCTGCAACACCTCTCATCAACAATAGCACATCCAACTATCTCTCCAAACACAACTTCTGCAACTATACTAAAGTAAGACATTAATGACAACACCAACAACATTGCATTGACATCAATACCAACTACTCTAGGCTTCCAACAACTCCAATGCTATGGTTTGACATCATCAACACTAGCAGAATTCCAACACTCTCTTCATACAAGGGGTTGACATCAATGACAACACCCAAAAAACTCACAAATAACTCAAGTCTCCAACAATCTCCCCCTTTTTCATTGATGGAAACACCAGTTTTCTAAAAAACCTTCAATAGAAAAGCAATCAACAACTCTACAATAGACAATACCCCCTAACTGAAACAACTCTTTACTCTTCATACTCTCTCTTCACAGACTTCTCCTACAACACTAACTCTCTCTCCCCCTTTGTTCCTTTGCTTTTCAGACAATATTTTTTCATACACTGCACTAACTCTCTCCATGTTTTTTAGATTCTCTCTCCTCCTTTGACATCAATGGAAAAGGGTCATAGACTCATCCAACTCTCTTTCCTGTATTGAACTCTTTTTCTCTCACCCTTTGACAACATTCAAAGGGTAGCACATGTACACCATTTGCATAGGATTTTTCTTTTCTATTTTTCCTTTTGACATTCGTTGCACTCTCTCTTTATTGCACCTACTTTTCTACACTCTCCCCATTAGAGGCACAAAATATGCTCCATCTGACTACACCAACCAAAACTAATACTACCTACTCCCCCTGAGAGGTAGCCTTCAACATAAGTCCAATACCAAGAATGTATCTTGAAATGCTTCCCTGGACTAATGCACACTCTTATGCATCTAGTTGAAAGGAGGGGCAATAACCCCTAACTTCTATTAGAGATACTCAAATGTATCTTTAGGAAGATCCTTCATGAAAATATTTGCAACTTGATCCTTTATAAGCGCATACGTTAGCTTCACCTCATTTTCTGCAACCTTCTCTCTTAGAAAGTGATATCGGATTGAGATATTTTTTGTTCTTGAATGTATTACTAGGTTCTTTGATATATTAATTGCACTTGTATTATCGCACAAGATATAAATAGGTTCATTATATGATATTTTGATATCCTTCAATTTTTGCTTCATCCACAACACTTGTGTGCAACAAGATGCTACTGCAATATACTCTTCCTCTACAATAGATAATGACACTGAGTCCTGCTTCTTACTCAACCATGAAACCAATCAGCTTCAAGGAAAGAAAGCACCTCCACTTGTGCTTCTTTCGTCATCCACACAACCTACCCAATTTGCATCAATATAGGCACTTAAAGAGAAATTAGTATCCTTTGGATACCAAAGACCAGATTCTGGAGTGCCCTACAAATAGCTCAATATCCTCTTTATTGTTGCCACATGTGATTCTCTAGGATCTTCTTGAATCTTGCCACAAGACAAATTGCATGCATGATGTTCGTTCTAGTAGCAGTTAGATATAGCAGTCCACCAATCATTGATTTGTACTTGCTTTGATTAGTCTTAGGACATTCATCATTCTTTCTCAACTTGCAACCAGTAACCATAGTAGTACATACCGGTTTAAATCCTTCCATTCCAAACTTCTTTAGCATTTCCTTGACACACTTTTTATGTGAAATGAATATTCCTTTTTTTGTTTGATTGATTTGTAGCCCAAGGAAGAAATTCATCTCCCCAAACATTGACATCTCAAATTCATTTTTCATCTCTTTTGCAAACTTCTTGCACATTACCTCATTTCCTCCAAAGATTATATCATCAACATACACAACCACAATCAAAATTTGATCCTTCTCAACTTTAAAGTAAATATTGCTATTTGGAGGTTGATTTTTCTTAGAGAGGTTGATTTATAATATTTATTTAAATTTGGAAGGTTTCATATCATATTATTGTTGTATAATATCTATTTTATGATCTATTGATGTAATATTTTTGTAAGGAATTTTGATTCATCTAAGCTCCTCACTCCTCATAATTATCACACATGAAAATTCAATATGCAACAATAAATCCTATCTAAGGGCTTATGGTCTACAATAGGTGAACATAAACCTAATTTCAATTGGGAGTGTGAGATTTCTTTTAAATTTGATGAGGCTATGGATTTTATTTCTTGCCATATTTTTTATAGCTTGTTCCATGTTGAGGAATACATAATACCTACGTATGAGATTGTTATGAAATAACTTGCACAATAGAAGAATATGATATGAAATATGCTGCAAATACTTGATAATAACTGAGAATAACAAGCCACTTCGAGGGGGAAAACCTCAAAATATCTCTAATGAGAACACACTTCACAACTTGATGATGAAATAAGACTCACAACCTCCTATATATACCTATTTATGCCAAGGATATCACCTAGGCCGACTTAGACACACCTATATAAGACTTAGGCCGACCTAAACAACTAAATAACTATATACTAATGATAATATGACTTAATAGAGAGTTAAGATAGCCATAAGCCGACTATTCATAACCCGATGTACAATAATATTAAGGGCGTAGCATGCCCCCCTTCTTCAAAGAAGCATTGTCCTCAATGCTAATCAAGTTTGGAAACTTTTGAATGAACTCCTGTCTTCCCATGTGGCATCTTCAACTGGTAACTTCTTCCATTGGATGAGATACTCAGTGATAGTTCTATTCCTCGGCTTCTTTGTGCGTGTTGACGAATGCACTCTGGTTCCAAAATGATTCTTCCTTCTTCATCCAGCTCAAGAAGTGTTGTTTGAGTGGGAATATTATGCCCAATTACCTTCTTCAAACAGGAAACATGAAAAACTGGATGTATCTTTGTTGTTGGTGGCAACTCAAGCTTGTAGGCAACACTACCGATCTTCTGCATGATTTGGTATGGACCATAATACTTTGGAGACAACTTATTATTCTCATCTTTGTTGCTTTAGTGAGATTTCTTATAAGGTCGCAATCGCAAGAAGACCCAATCCCAACTTCAAAACTTCTTCACTAATGCATGTTGGTCCTCGCATGTTCATTCGGATTTTGTGCCATGGCTAAATTTCTCCTTTGAGTCCCGAAGTACTTTGTTGTTGATGAAGCAAGTGGTCTTCTACGCCTTAACTTTGGGGACACCTTAATTGATGATGTGATGGAAGGAGGATGATATCCATAAAGTGCCAAAAATGGAGATATTTTTGATGAGCTATGAAGAAGCGTTATACCACCATTCCGCAAGTGGTAGCTAATCTACCCACTCAAGACGCTCTGAAGTGAAACAACGAGATATCCTTCCAAACACTTATTAACAACCTCTGCTTGCCCATCCGATTGAGGGTGGTATGAAGAGCTAAGAGCCAATTGAGTACCCAAACATGAGAATAAATCTTTCCAAAAGTGACTAGTGAAGATAGGATCATGATCACTAACAATAACTTTAGGTGTACCATGTAGCTTTTGGATATTCTCCAAAAAATCTTTAGCCACTACACTTGTTGTAAAAGGATGTGCTAATGCAATGAAATGTGCATATTTAGTGAGCCGATCAACTACCACCATGATGACATTATGACCTTTAGATTTGAGAAGCCCCGTGTGATGAAGTCCATGGATACCTCTCTTCCTAACGCAAGCGAATAGGTAAGGCTGTAAGAGACCCGTGTCTTAATTGTCTCCCTTTATGCCTTTGACACACCAAACATTCAGCCACAAATTTTTCAACATCACCCTTAGCCCCTCCCAAAAGAAATCTTGCTTGACTCGATGATATGTCTTCAAAAATCCCAATGACCACCCACGAGACTCATGCAACTCTGTGAGAATCTTGATTTGGTTGGAATTCCTGCGAGATACAAACGCTTTTATACCAAAGAGTATCTCCCTTCCAACAAAACTTATCTGAACTACTAGGATCACTTTTTAATTGCTCGATGAGATTACTTGTCACAACATCATTTTGCCACTATTTGGCTTCCTCCACTCTAATTTGCTTGTACCATTGAAAGGCACAACAAGGCTTCATCTTTCTCATCCTTCCTTGACAAATGCATCCATAACATTTCTTTTCCCTTTCTATATACAATCTCAAAGTCATATCCTAACATCTTAGTGACCCATTTTGTTGCTCTTCGAAGATAGTCTGTTCTAAAAAAATATTTTAGGCTATCATGATCTGTCTTAACCTTGAAATGTTCACCAATAGATAAGGCCTCCATTGTTTCACTGCATGGAGTATTGCTAGCATTTCCTTCTCATAAATAGGTTTTAGTTGATTCTTACCTTTTAATTGATGACTCTAAAAAGAAATTGGTCGACCTTCTTGCATGAGCACTGCTCCTATCCCATTTCCAGAAGCATCACATTCCACAATGAATTCCTTGGTGAAGTCAGGAGTGGCAAGTACTAGAGTTGTACACATAGCCTCCTTCAATCTCTCAAATGCTATATTGGCAGACTAGTTCCAATGAAAAGAATCCTTCTTTAATAGAGTGGTGAGAGGTGCTGCTATACTACCATAATTCTTCACAAATATTCTATAGCACCCTATCAATCCCAAGAATCCTCTCAGTTTCTTAATGGTTTTTGGAATAGGCCATTCCATGATAGCCTTAATTTTGTTAGGGTCCACCTTTACTCCTTCATGTGAAACTATGTGTCCCAAATACTCCACCTCTGTAAGACCAAAATCACACTTGGATGGCTTAGCATAGAGTTTATGATCTTCAAGTATTTGTAATGCTTGGTCCACATGTTGCAAATGTTCTTCCCAAGTCTTGCTATAAATTAATATATCATCAAAGAATACTAACACAAACTTTCTTAAGAACTTCTTAAAAATGGAATTCATTAAACTTTGGAATGTAGATGGTGCATTGGTAAGACCAAATGGCATCACCAAAAATTCATAATGACCCTCATGAGTCCAAAATGTTGTCTTACAAATATCTTCCTCCTTAATCTGAATTTGGTGATAACCAGATCTAAGATCTAACTTGGTAAAAACATAGCTCCATTTAATTCATCTTAGCAAATCAATCAATGACCTGAATTGGAAACTTATCTTTAATGGTGTACATGTTGAGCACTCTATAATACACATGTGCCAAGTATCATCCTTCTTGTATACCATCACCACATGCAGGAGTAAGCACTTTGGCTATGCCTCGATGATTCCCGCCTCTAGCATCTCTTCAACAATTTTTTCTATCTCACTCTTTTGTATGTGTGGATACCTATAAGGCCTGATGTTCAGTGGTTGGCTCCCTTGGACTAACTGTATGGCATGATCATGATCCCTTCTTAGGAGGAAGTCCTTTAGGCATATCTCCAAGAACAACTGAGTGACGATCAATTATAGCTTGCAAATCTGGATGAGGAGTAATAGATTGAGAGACTTCTAATGAACATAGTTGGGCCACAAATCCATCCACTCCTTTCTTAAGCAACTTTTGCATTTGATGAGAGCTTACCATTTGTGGAGATTTTTCCTTCAACCCCCTTAGCTCTACTAGCCTTCCTTCCGATTGAAATCTCATGAATAGTTCTTGGAAGTTCATCTCAATTGTTCCTAATGTAGTAAGCCATTGTACTCCCAAAACAATATCTGCTGCACCCATGGATATCGCATACATTGGGGTATCAAGTTGATAATCTCCCATGGATAATTTAATGCTATGACACTTCCCTCAACAACTAACTGCACCACCATCTGCAATCAAAACTTGAAACTCGAGTGGATATATGAAACAATTTAGACAAGTAGCTAACTTTTGTTGATGAAATTATGAGTACTACCGAGTCGATCAACACTGTTACCTTCTGCTTCTTTAGGAACCCCACCACCTTGAGAGTTTGTGGAGCACTGAAACCTGAGAGTGCATGACAAGAAATGATTGGTTGAGAATCATGTGATTCCTCATTTGACTCCCTTTCATCTTCTAGTATGGGTTCCTCCTCTTCTTCCTCATTGGGACCTTCAATATAAAACAATTTCTTTTCACTACATTTATGTCCTCGCGTGATTTTCTATCACAATTGAAACACAAGCCTTTTGCTCTTTTATCCTCAATTTTTTGTGGAGTCAACTTAGTAGGTTGTGTTGAATATCCTTTCTCTCTTGTCACATTAGCCCCTTGCTTCTTAGGAATCAAATACTTCTCCTCTACCCTGCGTGCTAAGATAAAAGACTCATTTATGGAACTAGGGATAAACATGCGTACCTCATGTTGAATGTGATCCTTGAGACCACCCAAGAATAATTCATTCAAGTTTTCCTCCGTAATTGTATCCACCCTTAAGGATAGATTTTGGAATTGCTGAATATAATCCTTAACTGATCCTATTTGTTGAAGTTTAGCTAGCTGGCTGAAGAAGTTGTCTGTGATGCTATTGCTATATTGTGCTTGGAGTTCCTCTGTAAAAATTGACCATGAGACGGTGAGCCCCTTTTTACTTCGATGAGTGCAAAGCCAACGATACCAAATGAATTGATCTGGTTCTAGATATAAGGAAGCCATCGTGACCTTTTGTCCATTTGGGATTTGGTGTACTTCAAAAAAATTCTCCATTTGGTTTATCCATGTTAGAGGATCCTTACCATCGAACTTGCGCATATCCACCTTTGGAAATAAATTCCTAGATCCCATAGGAGTACTAAAGCTTGTGTCAGTAGTAGCTGACCTAGAATTTTCACCTTGGCTACTTGAGAACTCCTTTCTTGATTCAACCATGTAGGTGCTTAACATGTTTCGTATGTCCGATATATCTCCTCTTAGGTCACACATATCCATCTTAATTGAGGAAATTCTTCCTTGACCTTATTTATTTCCTCATTATGAGTAATATCCTTGATTGTTTCACCATCCTTATTAGGAGTCTTCCCCGGAGTGACATTCTTTTTACCCCTTGTTGCAGGCCCCGACATGATGGAAACCACTAATGTTGAAATAAATCACACAAATGAAACTTAAATTATCTCAAATTTTTACTGTAATCTCCTTTATTATGTCTTCAAAAACCCAATAAAAATTAGACTCCAATTCAACAAGATGTGCGAGATATGTAGATTCCAAAAAAATAGTGTAGAAACCCTAATTCTGCAATAATTCGCTTAATTCTGCTCCAATTCTTCTAAAATCTATACTGTAGCTTCTTCAATATGTTCTTCAAAAACCCTTTAAAAATCAAAAAAAATTCACCAAAATCTGAAAGATATGCTCTTCCCAAAATGCCTCTAACATTGAGAAAAACCTTGCCTCTATGGTGCCAAGATCATGCTCTGATACCACTTGTTATGAAATAACTTGCACAATAGAAGAATATGATATGAAATATGCTGTAAATACTTGATAATAACTAAGAATAACAAGCCACTTCGAGGGGGAAAACCTCCAAATATCTCTAATGAGAACACACTTCACAACTTGATGATGAAATAAGACTCACAACCTCCTATATATACCTATTTATGCCAAGGATATCACCTAGGCCGACTTAGACACACCTATATAAGACTTAGGCCAACCTAAACAACTAAATAACTATATAATAATGATAATATTACTTAATAGAGAGTTAAGATAGCCACAAGCCAACTATTCATAACCCGATGTACAATAATATTAAGGGCGTAGCAGAGATAAATTTAAAGAAATGTTTGGTATAGCTAGTGAATTTCATACTTTACAAATAGAGGTAGAATTGAATTCTCTTCCTCCTAATAAATTTACTTCTATTGAAGCATTATTTGGTTAAGTTCAAATATATTAGATCTCAATTAGCTAGTTGTGGGAAAGATAAATCTAAGAAGAAATATATGCTCTTGATTTTGTCTAACTTATAAGGAAAAAAAATATTTTCTTCTACATTTTATTCCACTATGGATGTTCTATTTGATTCATTTACCATGCCTTCTTTTGAATAATTTGTGACTATTTGACTAGAGAGCAAGCTAAGACTATCTAGTTAGATCGGTTGTGGTGGTCCAATCAGCCAAAGGAAAAGGAAATAAGAAATAAAAATATAATTAAAAATCTCGTGAGCTTACCACATATTCTAAAGAGGAGAAACCTAAGAAGGAGAAAACCATATTTTCTTATTGCAAATGAATTGAGCATTATGAACATAGTTCTTAAAAAAAAAAAAGAATGATGAGTTAAAGCACCTTCTTTGAAAGAAATAAAATTTCCTTCAATAATGTATTATGGTTCATTTTCTTCTTATTTTTCATCATCATAATCTGCATAGTTAAGGGAAAGCAGAATGGAAAATGGGATAGAAAAGATGAAAGGTAAAGAAATTTGCATCGATAAGTATTGACTTAGGGAGATGAATTCTTGATTTTAAAACTTCACATCATATGACTTCATCATAAGGTATATTCTCTTCTTTTGGTACTTTTACTCTACCAATCATCCTAATTGAGAACATCACATATACATGTTTGTGGGAAAGGATCTATTGACATAGAATAAGGAAATTTTAGTGATGTACTTTGTGTTCCATCCTTGTCAACTAATCTCCTTTCCATATTTTAGATTGCACATAGCACAAAGCAAGGAATACTATTGAGTTCATGCCTAACTCTATGATTATCATAGAATTAAAAAGTAGAGAGATCATTTTTGTTGGGATTGTTGATTATGCATCTTACTTATATGCCTTTTCATAGTTTAGCCCTAATAATTGTTGGGAAAATGTGTCTCAACCTTGCAACTACATAAGGTATTGTGGATACATAAGGTATTGTTGATACGTCAACAACGGGGGGTGGGGGTTCCCCCTACCCCCCATGAAGGGTCGAAGGGGATCATCCCCCTAGCAGGGGGTCCAAGGGTTGCATGCCCAGTGGGGGATCAAGGGCAATGCCCCTAAAAGAAAAATTTTATTTATATTTTATTATTGTAAATTTGGATTGTTCATCATTAGGCCTTAGATCTAACGACCAATATTTTATTAGCTTAACTTTCCTTAGAAGGCAACCCTATTTTATGAGGGTGTTGTATTATGGTTGTGTATTATGATGTATTCTGAGAGTCTGATAGCAGTCATCTTGCCTCTAGATCTCTGGTTGGTGATACTCCTGTGAGAAGCTTTCTCTACAAGTATATTTTAATCTTTGTGATTTCTAAATAATATATTGGGTGGCTTTTGGAGTGTGGGGTTTTTCTCCCGAAAGGTTTTTCCCCACGTAAATCACTGTGTTGTGCTATGCATGATATTTATGTTTATTTTTGTTTAAGTTTCTATAATTGTTAAAGATTTGTAAAGTTTTGCATTATCCTCCTTTCAATATTAGTGTAGGAAGTTGTTCCGCTACCTTAGCTTCCTTACAATAATATTATAGTTCCTTTTACTAATATTCACACTCATACACCTAGTATGAATTTTATTTATAAGAATTATGGTCACTTAAAACTTGGGGTTTTGAGACTTGTGTCAAGCTTCCATCTCCTCCACTTCATGCTTCTTTAGAGATAAATTTTTCATGGATACTACTAATTTAGTTTAGCAAGATAACTCTAGTCTTTTAGATTCAACTTTGTGGAATGACTTCTTAAAAGTTATTCCAAATTTGTTTTTTGAGTCTCACATTAAAATTTCGGAGGAAACACTTGAGGATACCAATTTCCTCTTTGACAACAGTTATAAAACACTTGTTACAACATCATCTTTGTCTTTATATATTTTTCTACATTAGTCTTCATAGGTTTTTGGATTGGTCACACCTCATTACATTATGACATCTTTTGATTCTAACATGTGGAAACCTGAGTAGATCTTATAGATTCCTATCATGAGACATATTCCCTCATCTCTCTTCTTGGAGTTGGATTTTCTTCTACATACACCATTGGATATATTTCTTCCCAATAGGAGAAATATTATTTTCTAATATTGGACACTCCTCAACATTCATCTTCATGCACAATCACCGTTGGTACAAGAGATACTTCTTTATGGGGAGAATCTATAGTCTCATTTTTCTATCATATGGGGAGTTATTGATTGTATATTCATGATGGATTTATTCCTTACAAATTTATGTTGAGTCCTTCCAATGCTTGTACATGTATGTTTTCATATTTTTTGTAGTGGGGTTTTTCTCCTTTACTCCATTTGTGAGAGATATTTATATATGGGTAACTAACAAGGCCTTATTTCTAAGATCCATCTTTGCATTCATATATTTGTATGTTCCTTCCTAAGTTGCATTTAAGGGGGGGTTTTGGTGTGAGCAAGTTATATTACCAAACTAGTTCCCATTTTAACTATTTCTCATCTCAATCCTAGTCACATTTAGTTAAGTTTAACTAGGAAAATTTTAGGTTGTATACTTTTGGTGTCTCATTTCATATGATTATGATACATTTCATAATACTATGTTGTCCTATATCTTCACCTTATCTATATAAGCAATGCCTCTCTTGTAATTTATGTGTCATTGAATCATGTTGCATCCTATAATAAAGCATTCATTCCTTTCTACTCTCTTGTAAAAGGTTATTTATAGTTTTATCTATGATCATGGCTTCCTGATTCTATTGTGTGACTCTTATATGGTATTATAGCTTAACTATCAAGGTGTAAAAGGTAAAGTACATGGGGACTTGACATAATATAATTAGGTTGAAATGTCTCTATTTTATTATTTTAGCATATACATGTGGTGCCTATGTGGACCACATGATAGAGTAGTAACTAAAATTTATCCATATATCCTAGTGGCACCACCACTTTCTTGAGTCCATCCATTTGTTTTCTCTTGATTATTTTTTATTCATCCAAACTATTACATTAAATGCATTCCTACCCCTTTTATCTTTCCTATGACCCCATTTAAAATTGTTGAGAATCATTTCAAGGGAATTTTGTGGCATGATATTACTAGTCCAATGGCTAAACACTTAGACATAGATTTCCTTTCATCAATTTCCCCTATAATTTTCAATCTCACCTATTTTCCTAAAACATTAGATCTCCCCAAGTCTTAATGAATCAAGATTGTAATTTTTATTTTTATTTTATTAGTGGCCCTTCCCAAATAAAAATACAATAGGTGAACCATCCTCAACATAATTTATCATATAACTAAGAATAGAATAAACATCCTTAATTACCATCCGTAAACTAGGAAACTAACCATGGTTTGTACTTCATCAAATCGCTAAACTAAATATACACAACATAACACTGACTATAGCACATTCAATAATAAAGACTATACATATACAGTTATAATCTCCCAAAAAAATTAACTACATTGCAACTTGTATCCAATTAATAAATCTAATTTATTTTGATATAGTATATCATTGCGTACATACCATATGTACTTTAAACCATATAATTTATCCAAAAATGTATTTTTATTCTACACATTTCTTAATATTATGAATAAGCTTCTCTACTTGTATTCTAAAATTGTATATTTAGATGAGATCATATTTAAGTCCTTAAATTTTTCTTTTGGTTTATCTACTATAATGTCCATCCTAGCTCTCAAAATGACATGATCTTTGAGGATTTCATATTTTTTTTTAATAATTAATTGCTAAGATAATTTTTTTGGTCTTTGTATTAAGATATCATTGGCACTTACATTAATGTCCTTTAAAATAATATTTTTATTCTTATGGCTTTGTTCATAGAATAATTTGTTATGTGTAAATGTGCTTGTAAATTTAAATTAGATTCTTTCAATATAATAATTTTGTCTTGCAAATTTCTAGGCATACCATTTTTCTTTCTATAGAATTCTTAAGAAATATTTTCTCTTGTAATTCTATTTTCATAAGATGACTTGATATATTAGATAATTGTATTTTAAAAATTTGAGTCTTTATTCATTTTCTTAATGATTTATTATAATATTGATGACATAGAGGTATGTTATTTCATCACTCATTGATTATCTATCTATAATTTTACTTTCTAATTACTTTTATAAGAATGCCCAATACTAAAATGAAGATAATAGCCCTCTAATAAAACATCCTTTATTTGGTGCTATTCCTTATGCTTCTTCCATGGCAAAAACAAATTGAAACTACTAGAATTGATTGAATTTTGTTAAACTTATTGAAATATTTCCAAATCGGTTAATTTTCCAACATCTAGCAATAAAAGAAGATGATGAATTTGTTGCTACTATATTAGGTGTCTTTATTAGTTCCTGCGAGGGAACTATCGCAAAGGCTTAAACAATAAATAGTGATTAATGTATGTTGCCATGGCCAATTAGAATGCAGCTTTTTTAAAGATTTATGCAATGTTTGGTAGTTTGGTCAGTGAATATGCACGTTTTTTAGTTGACATATTCAATAATTTTTTTTGCCCCTCTCTCTTTGGTGCTTTGCAGATAGTTAGAGGCTTGCGGGCATTTCTAGGCAGTATACTACGTAAATTTTGAAGTTGTTGCAGATTGTTAGAGGTGAATGAGGCTACGCTCTACATGCAAGGGAGACGTGGACAATCATTCTAGGAGTGGTCCCATTTGTAAAATAGTTCACGTGTCTTTTCTATTGCCAAAATTTGATCCAGGGGACAATGAGTGCGTCATCAAAATTGATGAAACATCTCATTCTCACTCTCCCTTGCGGAAACTCGATCCTGACTCCTCCCTCTCCCTTTCCCCTACACAAGACGCACTGCTCAAAATACATTCCAGAATGAACGATGAAGGGAATAATAATAGCAATAGTAATAATAACAATGCCCATCATACTAATAATAATGGAAATTACAAGGACAAGGATCACAACCATAGGATTACCACGAGGCTTGTAGTGCCATGTAATCATGTGAGGTGCTTGCTTGGAAAGGAGGGGATGAATGAATGAAATATTTTAGTGACATCCACAAGACTAAACAATCTATAGGACTGAGACAAACAAACTTAATTTGCCTTCATGCTCTTTTCCAAGTTGGATCTCTTGCTATTAATTTTGACTAGTAGGTTGACCATTTGGTTGATCTTATCCTCCTCAAAGAACTACTACATATTGTTCACACCCAAACTGTTTTGGTGTTGATTACGGATATCTTCATAAGCTGTGCAATGTGCATTCCATGATGAAGTGCCATTCCGTCTCCACCGCCCCCTTATTGCAAAATATGCAGGTTTCTTCCCAAGTTTCCTTAGGTATCTTCCACCTACCAGTCTCACACCTAAGATGGTGCGATCCCATCCTCAATTGTGCAACTAACAGCCTCACTTTCCCTTTAATAGCTGCACCTAAATAAGTTTTTTCACCATGATCCTTTGTCAGGTTAAACTCTTTGATGTAGTATGTTTTTTTTTGCCCAATCTACTTTGACCACATGGCAATTCTAAATTTTTCCCTCACATAGTTTTTTATTTCACTATTGGTGTTAGGACACTCTTGTAATTTGATGTCCCACTTGTTCAACCACTTATTGTTCTACTTCATCCAAGTTTTCTTTCTACGGTCTAGTGTCTCATGGTTATCCATGTTTTCAACCTTCTTTAGATAACTTATCAATCAGATTATCGTTGATGCTTCCAAAGGAAAAGCCCCCACTTCAGTTAAAAGAATTTCATATGGGACTCTGGCTTTAACTTTGAGATTGCTTGTTATTAGGTGTTTCTGGATTCTTTCTAATTGCCTCCAATTGCACTTTGACATATTGCTTCCCCACACTTCACACCCATAAAGTACAATCGGTGTGACAAGTAAACCAAATGCAGGAGGATACCAAGACGCAAATACAGATTTTGCCTAGAGATCAAGCATTGCCAAGATGTGTTGCTTCTACTAAAGAAATTGTACAAGTCAGCCTCTACATTATCCTTCTTCTTTGCTTTTTGGAAGCCAACAATCTCTAAATTTTTCGACATTTTGAGATTTAGGGTTTTAATTGTGCTCCCATTTGGGTTAATTTTGTTGATTGATGTAAGGGTAAAACGTAAAGATATCTTTCTGCAGTTCCTAAAGATAGTTTTTTGGGTTAATTTTGTTGTTTTGATGTAAGGGTAAAACGTAAAGATAGTTGGCCTAATGATGGAGAACTTGTACTCTTGAAAGAGAGGTCACAAGTTCAAATCTTGTAGGGAGTAAGGTATGTACACCTCGAATTGTGAAGCACGAGTTAGGTGCCTCCCTCATATTGGGATTACGAGAAGTCCCATATATTGTAAGCCATGTAAGCCATCTGTAGACCCAAAAATAGACTGCTGTTATCGTGGACTATAAAATAACCTTTCCTTTCCTTTCCTTTTTCCCTAGATAACACAACACATGGCATATAATGAGAGGGGATTTTTCATTTTTCCTCAAGAACACTACTAGTAAATGTGGCGGATCCAAGACCATGTCACCACTGCTTAAATGTAGAATTCTAAGCACTAAACTACAGTCAGCAATGATTATATTTATGCTTTTTACTTTTTGACTTCATGACTAAGATCGCTGTAAATCCAGTCTTCTCAATCCCTTAGTTTTTGTTCGTTGTCGTCTGTCAATAAAGATAGTAGTAAGGGAATTTGTTTTTAAATGTCCTGCCTAGTCGCTACTCGCTAACTTGGTATATGAGGCCTTTCTGCATTCTCTAACTTTGTCCATGTTTTGGGGCTTGAGGTTTTAAGTGTTCCTTATTATAGTATTCTTTGTCGCTGGATTAAAAAATGAAAGGCAAAGGTGATGTTTTTTAAATGCCCACATATATACACCAATCTGTTGTATGGGATCTGTTTGTACTCGTATGCATTTTCTAAACTTGCCCATATTATCATTTTGGGGCTTAGAGTCCAAGCTGGTGTATGGGACCTGCTTCAACTTATCTGCGTTTTCTAAACACGTATTTTCATTCTGCGGTGTAGGCTTCTAATTATGCTCCTTTAAGGTAAATTTTATTTTAGTATGCAAAGAAACTGTAAAAATGGTTTTTTTAATGTCCTTGCCTAGCCAACATGGCAATTTTGTGCATGAGACCCTCCTTCCATTCACTCGGATTCTCCAAATTTGTTCATTTTTTGGGGGTTTCATTTCTTAATTGTGTTCTATTAGGCAAAATTTTGCTGTTGGATGTAAGGATAAAAGATAACAGTATTGTTTTTCTATGATCAACTTGCCATATGAGATACCTTGTGACCAAGTTCGAGTAAACCAAACCTGCCCTTGCTTTGTACACTAGCTTCCTTGCAAAGAAAAACATTGCCAATTTTTTTGGTCAAATTTCATCTTCTAGCTTTTTGTCCAGTTTGTCCTACTATTAGTAAATTTTCTTCTTGGTGAGTTGTACCATCACCAAAAATTCGTATCTGATTGCTCTTCATTTTCCCTTAGCCAAATTTCATCGTTTTATTAAGCATGTTGCCTTGCTGGAGAATTTATGTTTTTTCTGCAGTTAAGCTTGAACTCAGGTATCATATTAAGCACATTTTGGGGCTCACAATTTAAATTCTGCACTGGTAGGGAAAGTTTCTGTTGTTGGATGTAACGGTGAAAGTTAAATACCGATGACTGATGATTTCTGAATTGTTATAATTATTAAAGTCGATTGGCCGTGTCTTACCAAATGCTCAGAGCAGATATTTCATGTTGCAGCTCTAGTAGCATTCCTGCCAGCAAAGTCAGTATGGAGAAGCACCAATAATCTAGACTGCAATAGCCATTTTTATATTCATATGAGTAGATCTAACAATATTCTTTTATAGACTGTTATTGTTAAACATCTTCTGCATTTCCAGAAGTAAACATTCCAAACATATTAAAGACACTAGACTTGAGAAATAAATAAATAAATCCTACCAGATCATGAGAGAGGAAGCCAACGAAAGTTTGAGAAAGTGCTTGACTCCATGAATGCAATGTATGGAGAAGCCCTGCCATGTATTTTTGCAGACATCACTGAGTTTAATATAGAGAAGCAGTATCCCAACATTCACACACACAAATATAGAACTGTACCACATGAGAGAACAGTTATGGATGAAATGACCACTTATGAGAAATAGATCACCAAAGGAGGACTCGAGAATTATCAATAATAAATATATTATGCCCAATTAAAAATCCCATAAAAATAAAAACTTCTAAACAGTTTGCACTAGTCTGATAAATGCATTAACCACAAGTATTGAGAAAATATCTAAATGTTGAATGGCAAAAACCCTAATCACTTAAAAAGTAAGAAGAATCTTAGGTGCATAGTTATCCACAATGAAAATAAAAATGAGACAGGCTAGGCTTATAAGGCATCATATGCACCAAAAGTTTAGTCAATCCAGAAGCAAGCTTTAGGTGAAAGCCCCTGGGCTGATGTGTTAGCATCCACCCTCTTGATGATACTAATATATCTTAGAGGTGCTTGTGTGCTTTGTAAGTGCACTAGTGATTATTACCAATGTACATGAGAAAACATCAAAGAATAACTCGACAATTATTAAAATGCCACATATAGTTATAACCCCACAAAGATGTTTTCTAAATGGGATATACGCCATGTCAAAAACATTAACACTTGCTGCAACCAATTTGAATTGGGTGTGCACCACAGATCAATGCCCATAACCTTCTGATTGATTCATCGAAATGCTCTGAAGCCAACAAAGTGAAGAATATAATGATGGGACTAAATATACAACGCCAGAGTTTGATTTTTCTGGGATTTATGTTAAGGTCATTCATTGATGACCAAGTCCCATGACTGCAAAATGAAACTGCAATTAACACTTTGACCATAGAAGCACCATATCCTTAAAATAATCAATGATATTGATGCTTGCTGCAGCTATTTTGGGTTGATAAAGCAATGTGAATGAAAACCTACGAACTATGCTCTACATGGGTAATGCTCTGAAAATGTGCAGAAATGGGACTGTACAGTGTACTTCAATTTATTTGGGTATCACAGGATCAAAGATGGATATATATATATATACACATGCAAGTACACACAGATATGCATGAAAACCTACAAACTATGCTCTACATGGGCAATGCTCTGAAAATGTGCAGAAATGGGACTGTACTTCAATTTATTTGGGTATCACAGGATCAAAGATGGGTATATATATATGCATATATACATGCAAGTACACACAGACAGACATGCACTCGTATGTACAGGTATATACAAAGAAATAGACGCTGTAGGCATGTTAGTATACAACTTTTAAATGGCAATAGATGATCCGTTCGATGTGAGATTAAGGATAATCTTTGCTGAAGTAGAAAGTACTGCAGATGAATGGTTGTTAAAGACCTGAAAATAGATGACCATTAATAGTGGTTCCAGCTTTCCAAGGCAAAGAATGACCAGCATTTGCTTGTCACAAGGGAACAAATTTCATTTCTCTTTCTTTAATATTGTGGCTTTTAAACAAAACATAAAAGTTGTTGCATGAGTACAAAAGAATATATGACAGAATAAAAATTGGATGCCTTATAAAACATGAATCTTGTGCTTTACGTCTAGAGATACATGTAGTTGTAAGCTTAACTACCGGATGCTGAATTAATGAGAAGGCATATTAATTTATTTTCATGTTTTTTGGGTGAATTTGTTCTCTTTTACGAAAGAATAAAGAAGAAAAAGAATATGACAAATGCATTTATAAAAAAATTGTGATGATTCAGTATCTAACTGTCTCTAAAGTAAGTTCAATAACCAAGTATAGAATTCCTGCAGTTTTTTATGACAAAATTGGACTCTAAGACCTTTTACTTATCACTCTCTGCAACACATTGCTATTAAAGAAGCATGAGAAACCCTGTATTGGATTTGTAGTTCAAAGCACTGATGAAAAGTGACATAGAAGTGGATAAAACTTATAAAGCAGCTTACAGCTAAATTCAATAGGAAGGTGGTAACACTCCTAGCATCCATTCAAGAATGTTTCTCAAGCCATTACCATAAATGCATAAAGTGGTTCAGAACATACCTGACTTCAATTAGAGTGCATAGGTTATGCTACCATACATTGTGAAGGTTGTCCCTTGACAAGAAAAACAAGCTGCAAACAAGCATTAACCCCAAAACAACATTAGGCTCTAATACAATTGATAATATTTCCAAGAGAATTTGCTAAAGCAACAAATATCCGAAGCTCTGAACTGGCATACCTGTAGAGCAAGCAAGCAAAATCACAATGAAGACCCTCATCTCGTGAAATGAGCTCATTTGAGAAAGTTTGGTTCTTTTCTAGCTAGCGAAGGCATGCAGCTGTTCTATATGCATGGTTGCATGAGGCAAAGACTTAGGTGTATCAACAGAATGGAAGGTTAATAGTCATTGCCCTTCAAAAAAGCAAATTATATGAAAGGCACTTTGATAAGATCTCAGATAAAATTGGTAGACAACTTATAATAGTTCAATCATGAGCATTTCAGAACTTAATAAGGTATGAGTACCAACTTTGCAGCAGTCAAGAACTCTTTTACAGATCAATTGAAGGTTTTCAGTAATCATTCCCATTTTTCTTGCCAAAATCAAATCTAATTGTACCTCTCATCTGTACTGTCAAATGGCATAAGTAAAACTTGCATAAAGATGCATGAGAAGGTTAGGACTTGGGAATGCTCGAAGATAATGTTGTATGACAAGATCGATTGGGCTGAAAGATGTAGAGTGCAGACACATGGTACATGATCGGTGAACATAGTATTCGCAAAAAAACGAATGTTGGATATGCCTTGCAGCCAATTATTCTATGTTGAAGTTTATTTTTATTAGACTTACTTGTCTACAAGAAAAAGATAGGAAGTTTGGACTAAAAGAAAGAAATTAGATATACTACCATGAATTCAATCCAAAAGTTCGGTGGGCTCATAAATCTTTGAAAACAGATGGTAGTGGATGAGTGAGCATTTACAGTGTGATGCTTCCTTTTAGTAACAAAAGAAATTTATATTTGCATTTTTTGGTTTACCACTTGTAAATTTGACAGGTTATGGTCTTTCACTCCTAGAATTTTATTTTCAGGGAAGCTCACTAGTAAATTTATACCTTCAACAATTAACAGTCTCCTTTATCCCTCTAGATGGCATTGGAACATTAGGGCCTGGGAGTTTCTTCTTGTGTAATTATGTAATACATTCTGTTGCTCTGCATATTCTTCATTCACATGTTCTGCTGGTTGGCTGATCATTCCCCTATAGCTGGAACAACAGCAGACATTATGGCCACGGAGCAAAAGAAAACAACTTTTCTACCCACAAGTCTGCACACAAAATGGACAATAGTATACAAGCTTTTTCCTTTCACTTCTATTCATATTTGACTAAATTGGCTTGCCTTTTATAGATAGTTATATGAGTACATAGTTTTTATCATAGCTATGGTTTATATTTTGTGTTTTACAGAGATAAAATTTCAAGTTTTTCTTGTTGTTGTGATGGTTTTCATATTCATGGCAGAAAGCAGGACTGATGTTAGTTACAAGTTTCAACTGTGTATACATTCTGTGTGACATTGAAAAATGAGTTTGAAGGTGAAGGTTCAGATAAAGAATTTTGATGATAACTTTCAGCTTCTCTTTCAATGCTTATGCTAAAACTTTCAAAATACATGAAACAGTACAACCACCATTTCTATCAGAGTTTGTGATTTTATTTGAGGATGAAATACATTTGTTTCATTTTGAGCAATTTTATAAAGAAAAATAATTGATTGCAGTTGTTAAACAATTTCTTTGAACACCATCATAGAAGCCTTGATTGTCTTTCTTGTTAGACTTTTGAATCACATTGTAGTTTTTCCATGATTAATTGAAAAAATTTGAACATTCATTTTGTAGATAGTACTTAATTTGTTTTCTTCTCAGATATTGTCAATATGGCAGAGCTCCAATGAAATACAGGAACACTTATCTATAGAGTCCAATGATATATAGAACAATGTGTCCTTTTCCATGGCCAGGCTTCTGGTCAATGCATATGCAAAAATCAATGAATAGTGATTTATTCTCTTTACCAATTACTTCAATATATTTCAACAAATTTTAGAAATGTTCATCTCATGATTAGATAGTTATGCATCTCATGTCAACAGTAAAATCTTCAACAAATATTACTTCTCAATTTTGATTAGAAGCTCTCAAGATAGACAACAAATAAAGACAAAACTGTTCTTGCACACACTTTGGCAGGAACTTTGCTGCTCTGTAGCTCTTGTTAAAAAAATTATACTTGTATAATATTTATTTTATATCAAATACATATTTAAACACATTAGTTTAATAATATGATATGGAGTAAAATTAATGTAAAATTATAACATCTTCACATAAAAAATGTCATGAATAAAATTACATAATAATTTATTGGAGTTCACTTGTAAAGGTTATAAAAATATACATAATTACAAATAATTTATTAATAGATAATGTAATTTCATAGTAAGTCATGATAACATCTTCACATTAAAAATGTCATGAATAAAATTACAAAATAATTTATTGGAGTTCACTTGTAAAGATTATAAAAATATACATAATTACAAACAATATTTATTAATAAATGTAATTTCATAGTAGCCCAACCTAACTTATTTTGGGTTGGGTTGGGAGTTAGTTGTCAAGGGAATGATATATGAATTTGTTAGCATTTTAATATCTTTTGATATGTAATGATTATAAGGTAGGTTGGTTGGGGAGATTGTTATTATTTGGTATTTTTTCTACCATTGGGTCACTTTCTCTAATGGTGTCATCTTCTAAGTCACATTCAAGGGATGTTAGTATGGTAGAAGTAGCTAAAGGGTTTTATTAGGTGTTGGTAGGAGATAGATTCAAAGGAAGCACAAGGTTTTTGGGGAGAGAATGCTAGTGGATTTCATTGCATTTGATATTAAGGAGATCAAAAAATTCGCTATATGATAGTGGGTGGTGAGAATTTGGGAGTTGAAAAAATAATTGGATGGAAATCCATTATTTGGGTTGTGGACTAAGTTGTGACTACAATTTGCTTCTAGACCTTGACCATACTCAAGATTTCCACAATGTTTTTATGCCACTTAATCCCTTAGTTGAGCAACAAAGTTCTCTTAGGTGGCAAGGTCATATCTCCTTCATGATGATCTCAAAGATATAATGCACCAATATAAGGTTTGTTTTGGGTATCTTCTTGTCAATTTCATGCTTTTAAGAGGCATAATTTGTGTATTTAGAATGTAGTTGAGGTGATGGCTAAAATTTTGAATACATGTCTTCATTTGGATGTTATTTAGATTATGTCTTCTAATTCATGAAACAATGATGAGTCTTTTAGTGTTTATTAGGTTTCATCAATTGAGGGTGAAGTGGAGTATAAGAAGTGTATTGACAAAGGGAAGAAATTAGCCTCTAGGGTTATCTAATTATTCCCTGTTCTATTTGGATTTTATGTTTCCCTAGTTCTAGTTGGTGGAGTGTCTTAGACGAGGATTTGGATGACATATTGTTAGCAATGATTGGTTTCACTTTTTGTGTTTTTTATGGTATTGTTTCAGTTAGTGTTGGGTGAATTATGGGGTCTCTTACTACTCAATTCAACACTTTTCCTAGTTTAGGCTTCAATCTTGTCTTGTTTGATGTAGTATTTTCCTACTTTCTATCCTATGGTACTAGTAATTATGCCAATTAGTTCACTTTTTAATGATTGTATATAATTTTCTACATTGTTTACCTAGCTTTGGTTATGATACTTCATCAATCTCAACTTTAGCTAGTTTATTTTGTTCCTAGTGGGTTCTTGCCACTAGCTTCTAAGGGTTAAACCCTGTTTTTGTATAACTCCTAGGTCCTAGAAATCAATATAGGAGATCAATATTTTGATATATTATCTTTATAAGGTTTTATGAATTTATAGCCTTATAAAATTTATTTAAGATTTACAGTAGTGGTACCCATCTTATAATCATTATGAAATGTGTATAAGGAGTAGTATCTTCTATTGCAAGGTGTACTAAAATTATGTAATAGCAATGTGATTTATATTTAACATTATTTTATTGCTAATTTTTTACACATTATTTCTCAAAAAAATATTATTTTAATTTAAGATATTTCATTTTTATTAACATTTTACATGGTGTATGTTTATAGTATTTTTTTTCATGTATAGATTATTTTTACAATATGATGAAATGTGATTTTTTAAATTTAGAATGATTTTGAGTGGCAAAATCTCTATGAGAAACTAACCTCAAAAGTTGGATCCATAATGGCTATATTTACAAAATGATATTTAATTTGCAACCATATCCATATCTCTACAAGCATCAACAATACCAAAAACAATAATCATGTAAAGTAGAATTCCCAAAGATGTCACATGTTAATGTCCCCTTCTATTCTAACCAAAGGAAACCATCTTTTCTTTTTCTTGATCTTATTTTTTCTTCTATATGTTTTTTATCTTCATTTTTATTGATTCATAAAATGCTAGAAATATTCTTCTAACACTCACCACATGTAGATGAATTGATCTCAACCTTTCAAAACACCTTCAAAAGCATTCATCAACTAATTCTAGTGGTTATATTATTTTTTAAACACATTAATTATAGTTGCAATAACATAAAAGAGTGCATACCAATAGTAAACAATGAAAATAAATCATACCAAATTTAAGACACATGGTTAGACTTGAAGAAACCCTCAAAGGGAAGAAAGAATAGAATGGAAACTTTCTCCTTGTGCTACTAGATCCTCCAATCCAATAAAAGTGTTTATAATGTCTTCATGATAAAATAGAGTTATAAAATTTATTACATCCAAATCCAAACACCTTAATATGCTTTAGCACTATTAAAAACAAGCTTTTATAATTACAACCATGAAATGAATAATATGAAGGTTTCCAATGAGAGCAAACCCATCAAAGATGATTTAAAATGAATACATTCCTTTCCCACAACCTCCCAAGGAACTCTAAAAAAAGATAAAATATCAAAAAGGTGAATTCACATAAAGAGACCCTTCACATTCCACTCACTATCTATAGCTTAATACTTTTGTCACTCTCTACAAAATATCAAATTTGTAACAATCACAATACTTGTGTTTTGTCATGGTTGATGATGTTTTCACCATGGTAGTTACATTTTTTCCACTTATTAAAACTAGAAAAAACATCATCCTCATTTGTTTTTGGTTAACTCCTTTAATATTTCCTTTTATTGAATTAAACATGAAACTTCCATGACAAACTTATGATGACTGCATGTGCTATCATTCCCTTTCATCCTTATTACACCAATTGTTATTTGGGATTCACTTCTTCACTTTTTGTGATGGTGAGTGGTCACAAGTCTTATTTGATCATATGTCTTATTTGTGGTACCTTGTTTCATATTTCATGAAATGGTCTTATTCACCACCAAGTCAAAGGTTTTGTTAACTAACAGCTATGTAATGTTACTGTTCCTTTTTTTTTCTTATTTGTTATTAATCTAAGTGGAGTCTCTTTTTATCCCCCTACAAATTTCCATCATAACATTAATAGTCTCCTATGTAAAGATGTAAAAAATTATGATTTAAAAGCTCCTTACACTATTCTAATAGTCAATAGGTATAATATTTAAAATTTTATTAAAAGTATTATAAAGTTGCATTTCAAATGAAAAGGGTCTCATGTGCTTAGTATCTAATCATGTTTTAAAGACATTGTGATAAGTTTTACTTATTGCAATGAGCTTGATTTGAAATATTTCTACTCGATTTTTTTTTCCCACATAATCTTACATTGAAATTGCCTCTCATAAACATATTGTGTGTTGAAACCAATGCATCTTTTGTTTACATGTGGGACCCAATCCCACCTTAAACAATCAGTGTGTTGACTCCAATACACCAATTGTTTAAGTTCTTCCCATGAGAATGAGCTTTTCAATTCTCATATATGTGAAATGAGTATTGATAAGATCAAAGCATAGATAATTTGGAACATTGGCGTAGCACTTGGAGAGTTTAAAGACTACATTCTTACGATATTACGAATCGATTTCCTATATTTATTGTCCAGTAAAAAAAACACAGAAAACAAATGACATAATATTTCTGTAATCCATAAAAAATATTAAGAATGTTTTTTTAATTATTATATAAGAATTTCTTAAATCAGTTTTTCTTACTAATAAACTATGGTATGTAATTTAAAAACATTAATAATCACAAAAATAGTTACTCTCTTTCTCACGTTTCTTAGCTTACATTAGAATAGTGTCAAGATCAAGGAATTTCCATATAAGGTAGAGAGGAGTAGTTTGAATTACTGGAAGTTCATCTTTTCCACGACTCAGTCGAGTAGAAGCCTCTGAAAAAGGAGAAAAGATGGAAGTTTCCATGGCCGTGTTAGAAGCTTCTATGGTGGTGCAATGATCTTAGAAGCTTCTACGTAGAATGTTCTTGGCAGCATGGAAGATGTATCGTCGGTGAGTTTGGAAGAATGGTTCAAAGCCGAAAGACACTTCGCTAGCCGACAAGAGAAACTGAGACTGGGCAGTCCTTATCTTTGCAAGACTTTTTGCTAATGAATTGGTCATATTTTTCTTAAGAATGGCACTATAAATGGAAATTTGATTGCAATTTCTATGAACTTACATAGAAAATATTCAATGCAATGATTTTTTTTTTCAAAACAAACTTGTATAGATGTGAATAAGTTTCTTAGATAGAATTTTCCTTCACAATAGAGGGGACCACCTCTTTTTCTTCTTTTAACAAATTTTAGGGATAACATTTGTTAATTATAGTTATAACTCTGATATTTTCATAACTTAATATGACATCAATGACAAATGGTAATTCTTGACTTCTTGTTCTAGCAACTTTGACTCGATTGTGAAATCATATCATCACTAAGGAGGCTTTTGGTCCCCAAAATCTCAAGACCACAAAAATTGAGGAAACTTGTTTCCTACATCTTCTTTGGGATATCACTTGGATTTGCTTGAAAATTATCTTTTCAAACCCTCTAACAATGTTTGTATTCTCTGCTCCTTGTCTTTGTCACCTTCTTGTCCAAAACTATGTCACCCTCTAGTTCTTCTTGATCCCTAGGAGCTAAGACATCAATGGAAGGAAACACTATCTCCTCCTCTTCAGGCAGCATTGAAGGCTCAAACAATTACAGTTTACCAACATTTATAACCAAATATGTCTTCATATAGGGAGGCAATTCTAGTTGGAAATCATTCTCTCCCACTTGGTCTATAATCTAAAATAGACCGTGCCTTAAAGGTTTCAACATCTTGGTTGGTCCTTGAAGTCTTTATTTTCCCATGTACACCCAAACTCAATGTCCAAGTTAAAACTTGTGTTCTACTATATACTAGTCATGATGTCATTTGTATTTACCTTATGACCCATTTAACTTATCTTGCACATAGACGGATTTCTTAAAAAAAATCAATGAAATTTTTCAAACTTATAGACCTTTGAATCCATATTTTATAGCCCTTCCCTTGACTATCCAAAATCAAAAGGATTAGGTTGTAAATTCTCAAACATGCTTTTAATATCAATAATTTGTTAGATGAGTGGACTATAATGTTGTAAGAATAACTCAGTTGAATCACTTCCTTTCAGAGTCTTTATATATGGTACTAACACACATTTTATTAAAATGATCCACCATTAAAATGAGTAATAATTGTTGGATATGCCTCAAATTACTTCTTGTCATGATCTTCAACCAAAATTATAAGTGTATTTTGAATTGAATATTTGTGTGTTTTTGGGCTTTTCATTCTAAATTTTCTCAATCATTCCAATAGGCCCCATTGGATGAAAATTTTATTTTCTTGTGGCTAGTTCTATCGAGTTTGTAGCTTAATATCACTTGTCATGCATGTTTGATGTTTATCTCAAAATTACATTCAACTGAGCTTACTTTGGTTTTCTCTTGACCCTCAAGTTGCTTGGGATTGTCACAATTATATCTTTGTTTGAGTCATAGTTCTCAAGTCATGGAATCCAATTTAAACTATCCCATGGTGTTTAAAATTTTTATTTCATCTATGTCTCTATCGCATATACATGTATTGTTTTGGTGCTTCTTTTACCCAAAAGACTTTGGAACTATGTTTTATCATTTCATAAATATATACTTTACTTTCTTTGATATCTTTAAGCTCGCCAAGTTTTATGTCAATATTTCAACTTTATTCCTAAACTCAAGTCTATTTTGTTGTAGTGTCCCTCCCTCATGTTTGACCACATCCTAATTTTCCATGTTTCACCTTTGTATTTCGCGTAAACCTCAAAAGCCTTATGAATTGTATTAAATGGTGTACTTCGCATCCACCCAACTTATCCAAACCTAAAATTTTGACAATCAAATTTTTAATGGGTTGTGTGCCCCAATGTCTATACATTTCAATGCCCATATTTTCCTTAAATTCTATTAAAGTATTACTTAGGAAAAGATAAAATTATTTCAATTATCAGATAAAAATATCCACTTCCCAAAAGCTTGCTAAAACATATTTGTGAATCCAAAAGTGACTATAAGTCAATTTTATTACAAATCATGCCTAGTTTGAGTAGCTTGTCCTTTAAATTACTTCCTAGGCATACAAAAAAAAAAAATTCTACCATTGGAAATTTTTAGGTGTGTGGAGTTCTAAATGGAAAATGTATGTTATTTTTTATTATACTACGTGTATGGCTCTTTCGAGTGAAACTATATGTGGATATCTACTAGCGAATAGACATATGGGATGTTAGTAGGGAATTATGTCCCTAGGTGATATATTTCTTTGTGAAGCATCCTTAAAATTTTAAGCCTAGACATGATAATTGGGGTGGCCAATATATAGCCACTATGCAATAGAATTCTTCACTATTATAGACACCTAAATGTTATATGCACAAGACAACTAAGAGGGGGGGTGAATCAGTTGTACACTAAAAACATTCAATCTCTTTGTAGAGTCTAAAATATTGCCTTGTAAACTTGGTGGAAATCACACAATTCAAAGGAATGACCTAGTTGAACAGTCCACCCAACATTGCAAAGACTTCATTAAATTTTCAACCAAGGCTTGTAAACTTGTGATGGCACTAGCACTATATGTGCTTTCAAAGACATGGGATTACCTAGGATATCCTATTAAAGGTATTCTACTTGTTGGACAATCACAAAAAATGTATAAAAGTGAAAGAAGTAAACTGGCACTAATGACTACGGGTTCTTACAACATAATCTGTAGTTGAACCGTTGTTAATAGATAATTACTGAAACTAACTCAAAACTAATAACTGAACCTAATCTATCCTCCAGAGTACTACAAGTCAATTGAATGCATTCATGTACATAACAACCATTATTGATAATCATAATATGAGAATCTATTTTAACTTACATGTAATTTATGAAGTAATGACTAACATAAATAACTACCAAACAAAAATAAAACTATAAATGTAGTGAAGAACAGTTACCTTGAGTGTCCTACTCAAGTGGTTGTCTTCATTTAAACTAAAATCAAATCTAAATCTTTAGATTATACACAACCATATCACTTTGAAGTTTATTCATTATGCATTCCAAAAGATCACATAAAATCTTTCTCAAAGATTGTATTCAAGAAAACCATTTCTAAACAATCAACATGTTTGTAGATTACAACTAAAAACTAGGAAGTAATTGACAACAAATCCACCAGTGTGATATTAATCAACTAACTATACTAAAGACTCAACCATTGGCTATACATAGGCACAGGGAAGTTTATTCTAAACACAACTCTAAACTAAAATCATTAACTACAACTCCCTAGATATCAGAGTGTGTAATTAAGATTAAGTTATTCAAATTGCAACTAGAAAGAAACAATAGTTTAAATAGGATTAAAACTCTACAAAATAGATTTGCACATGGAACACATAATCAGTTATGCAAGAATCCTATCAATAAAAGAATTCTTCTTTAACACCTTATTAATTGTCATAATGATGCACGACTAACTCCATCAGGTGTCTCCACATGGTAGTTAGTACACTCAGCTTGTTCTGGCACTTTCCCTGTTTCACTGTCCAAGACCTCCTTTGGTTGTGAGCTACAGTGTCTTCTTAGGCTGCAAGAGGTTAATCCACAAAACACATACACAAAGCTAACTACCATGATTAAACACTGAATTCTAATCACATTTCATACATGTCTACATATAAATCATGCAATTCTACTATATCATAACTATATTTCCATTACTCTAATTCAGGTCCAAGGTTGTATAATAAGCATAAAAAGATAGCATAGCATAGGAATATGTCTGAAAGGATTGTTTGATAATGTCTATAAACATGCATAAAAGCATTAGGAAATGGACTAATAGATGGACTCGTCACTCCCCCCAACTATCCTTTTGCTCACCCTCAAGAAAAATGCACTAGGGGTACAGATTGTAGTGTAATGTAATTTCCTTGAGGTCCATGACAATATCTACTCCCTTGGTTTCCTTCAGGTAGAACCCTTTATAAACTGCAAGCCTCTTCATTCCGGTAAGCTCGGCCTCCTCACTTTCCTTCATCTTATCTCCTGTACAATGTGGGATTGGATAAAGGAGTATAGGTGGTTGGAATGTGAGTGGTATCCATTTAGTTGCTTGATAAACAACAATATCTAGGTACCTGCATACTCTTTCAATCATAGACATGAAGTTATATACTAAATGAGGCTCCTTCCTTTGTAGCTCTAGAGTCAAATTGTTCCACTTTTCCTATACATATTTATAACAATTATGAACTAACCCAACTGTTAGACATCTGCATTATGTTGTAGTCATGTATTCTTACTTTCATAATCTTTCCTCCTACACCCTTGTGTTTCAGGAGTAGTAACCACTCATTTATTATCACAGCAGGATCTTTGGACTCTTTCCTCACTAGAAGTACAACTGACTTTTCTCTTTCTGCATACTCCTACATGAGTTCACCTCTAAATTGTTTATTTCTAAAATAGAATGCTAAAGCTCTTACCTACAAATCCCCTACAAACATTAAGGGGTTACATTGTGCATCCTTTGAAACCACATAATTGTGTAGATAATACTCACACAGTTGGTCTTGTTCATCTGAGGTAGCATCAACAAAAATATGGAGAAATTCAAGTTTGTTGTTCATGGAAACTGGTTTGTTATTGATCAACCTACTAAATTGAGAACTTAATATTTTTTCTTGGAGAAACAAGGCATATGTTATGGCTGGGGGTCTACACTTGATAATTTGGGCAGCCTTATCTACAATCTCTTCCATTCTAACTACCAATTTACTCAATTTAGTGTCCTTCCCCTCCAACACTTTGGTATGCTCTACAATTAGAGTTTCTTTTTTGTTTCTCCACTTTTCTTTCTCTTGTGAGAATTCATTAGTGACCTTCCATAGTTGATATCCAAGAGACAAAGTTGTGCAGCAAGTTGGGGTTTTTGTGGTAGGAGGTTTATGATTTCCTGTTGTAAGTTCTCTATCCCCTATTTTGATCAAGGCTAATTGTGCCAATAGGTCCTACTTTGTACCATGCCCATATGTCTGCAATTTCTCCTCCAATTCTTGTATCTTTATCTCCCTTTCTTTGTCTCTTTTCTCATAACTTTGCACCAATTCCTCCAGCTATTTAATTCTTTCTAGAGCTTCCTAGGGCTCCTTTTTGGCATTTCTATCCTTTAAAAACATTTCCTTTATTTCTAAAAATTGTTCATTACCACCCCCTGTACAATCATAGTCCTCATGATTAGGGCTATCTAGGGTTTTTTTTGTTTTATGGGCAACAAATACATCCTCTGAGTCTAAATTAGAAGTGGTGGATATATATCACTTCCTCTTTGTAAGTGTATGAACATTTCCATGGGTATTTTCCTTTATTTTTTATTTTGTTTCAACCAACATTACATCCTCTTCCTGTTGTTCCTTGCCCTTTGTCTCTTCTTTTGGTTTTTCCACACTCCCCCTCATAACACCTTACTTTTTCAAGCGTCCTAACTACCTTAGTGGGTAGGTTTCTCATTTTGAATATCCTTCTTTTTCTTCTATTTTTTAGGTGTGGATGTACTACCTCTTCTTTTCTTGGATTTAGGTGGATTGGAGGAAGATGGGATTTCTTCTACTGCTAGTGGCCTATATTATGGCACATTTTTCTCCTCAGGCTCACCTTGGCTATAGGTAGGTGAAGCCATAGGTGAAATAGGAGGACTTCCTCTTGTAGATGCAGCTTGTGGTTCTAGGGTTTCAGGCACTACAAGTGCCTCAATTAGACTATTAATATCTTGACATTTCACAAAGTATTCCCATGATACCTATGGATATTGAATCCTAAGGCTCCTTTTTAC
>VDFB02105785.1:543010408-543073938 GCA_007258455.2 Sequoia sempervirens | reverse complement strand
CCTTTCCTTTTTCCCTAGATAACACAACACATGGCATATAATGAGAGGGGATTTTTCATTTTTCCTCAAGAACACTACTAGTAAATGTGGCGGATCCAAGACCATGTCACCACTGCTTAAATGTAGAATTCTAAGCACTAAACTACAGTCAGCAATGATTATATTTATGCTTTTTACTTTTTGACTTCATGACTAAGATCGCTGTAAATCCAGTCTTCTCAATCCCTTAGTTTTTGTTCGTTGTCGTCTGTCAATAAAGATAGTAGTAAGGGAATTTGTTTTTAAATGTCCTGCCTAGTCGCTACTCGCTTACTTGGTATATGAGGCCTTTCTGCATTCTCTAACTTTGTCCATGTTTTGGGGCTTGAGGTTTTAAGTGTTCCTTATTATAGTATTCTTTGTCGCTGGATTAAAAAATGAAAGGCAAAGGTGATGTTTTTTAAATGCCCACATATATACACCAATCTGTTGTATGGGATCTGTTTGTACTCGTATGCATTTTCTAAACTTGCCCATATTATCATTTTGGGGCTTAGAGTCCAAGCTGGTGTATGGGACCTACTTCAACTTATCTGCGTTTTCTAAACACGTATTTTCATTCTGCGGTGTAGGCTTCTAATTATGCTCCTTTAAGGTAAATTTTATTTTAGTATGCAAAGAAACTGTAAAAGTGGTTTTTTTAATGTCCTTGCCTAGCGAACATGGCAATTTTGTGCATGAGACCCTCCTTCCATTCACTCGGATTCTCCAAATTTGTTCATTTTTTGGGGGTTTCATTTCTTAATTGTGTTCTATTAGGCAAAATTTTGCTGTTGGATGTAAGGATAAAAGATAACAGTATTGTTTTTCTATGATCAACTTGCCATATGAGATACCTTGTGACCAAGTTCGAGTAAACCAAACCTGCCCTTGCTTTGTACACTAGCTTCCTTGCAAAGAAAAACATTGCCAATTTTTTTGGTCAAATTTCATCTTCTAGCTTTTTGTCCAGTTTGTCCTACTATTAGTAAATTTTCTTCTTGGTGAGTTGTACCATCACCAAAAATTCGTATCTGATTGCTCTTCATTTTCCCTTAGCCAAATTTCATCGTTTTATTAAGCATGTTGCCTTGCTGGAGAATTTATGTTTTTTCTGCAGTTAAGCTTGAACTCAGGTATCATATTAAGCACTTTTTGGGGCTCACAATTTAAATTCTGCACTGGTAGGGAAAGTTTCTGTTGTTGGATGTAACGGTGAAAGTTAAATACCGATGACTGATGATTTCTGAATTGTTATAATTATTAAAGTCGATTGGCCGTGTCTTACCAAATGCTCAGAGCAGATATTTCATGTTGCAGCTCTAGTAGCATTCCTGCCAGCAAAGTCAGTATGGAGAAGCACCAATAATCTAGACTGCAATAGCCATTTTTATATTCATATGAGTAGATCTAACAATATTCTTTTATAGACTGTTATTGTTAAACATCTTCTGCATTTCCAGAAGTAAACATTCCAAACATATTAAAGACACTAGACTTGAGAAATAAATAAATAAATCCTACCAGATCATGAGAGAGGAAGCCAACGAAAGTTTGAGAAAGTGCTTGACTCCATGAATGCAATGTATGGAGAAGCCCTGCCATGTATTTTTGCAGACATCACTGAGTTTAATATAGAGAAGCAGTATCCCAACATTCACACACACAAATATAGAACTGTACCACATGAGAGAACAGTTATGGATGAAATGACCACTTATGAGAAATAGATCACCAAAGGAGGACTTGAGAATTATCAATAATAAATATATTATGCCCAATTAAAAATCCCATAAAAATAAAAACTTCTAAACAGTTTGCACTAGTCTGATAAATGCATTAACCACAAGTATTGAGAAAATATCTAAATGTTGAATGGCAAAAACCCTAATCACTTAAAAAGTAAGAAGAATCTTAGGTGCATAGTTATCCACAATGAAAATAAAAATGAGACAGGCTAGGCTTATAAGGCATCATATGCACCAAAAGTTTAGTCAATCCAGAAGCAAGCTTTAGGTGAAAGCCCCTGGGCTGATGTGTTAGCATCCACCCTCTTGATGATACTAATATATCTTAGAGGTGCTTGTGTGCTTTGTAAGTGCACTAGTGATTATTACCAATGTACATGAGAAAACATCAAAGAATAACTCGACAATTATTAAAATGCCACATATAGTTATAACCCCACAAAGATGTTTTCTAAATGGGATATACGCCATGTCAAAAACATTAACACTTGCTGCAACCAATTTGAATTGGGTGTGCACCACAGATCAATGCCCATAACCTTCTGATTGATTCATCGAAATGCTCTGAAGCCAACAAAGTGAAGAATATAATGATGGGACTAAATATACAACGCCAGAGTTTGATTTTTCTGGGATTTATGTTAAGGTCATTCATTGATGACCAAGTCCCATGACTGCAAAATGAAACTGCAATTAACACTTTGACCATAGAAGCACCATATCCTTAAAATAATCAATGATATTGATGCTTGCTGCAGCTATTTTGGGTTGATAAAGCAATGTGAATGAAAACCTACGAACTATGCTCTACATGGGTAATGCTCTGAAAATGACAAATGTGCAGAAATGGGACTGTACAGTGTACTTCAATTTATTTGGGTATCACAGGATCAAAGATGGATATATATATATATATATACACATGCAAGTACACACAGATATGCATGAAAACCTACAAACTATGCTCTACATGGGCAATGCTCTGAAAATGTGCAGAAATGGGACTGTACTTCAATTTATTTGGGTATCACAGGATCAAAGATGGGTATATATATATGCATATATACATGCAAGTACACACAGACAGACATGCACTCGTATGTACAGGTATATACAAAGAAATAGACGCTGTAGGCATGTTAGTATACAACTTTTAAATGGCAATAGATGATCCGTTCGATGTGAGATTAAGGATAATCTTTGCTGAAGTAGAAAGTACTGCAGATGAATGGTTGTTAAAGACCTGAAAATAGATGACCATTAATAGTGGTTCCAGCTTTCCAAGGCAAAGAATGACCAGCATTTGCTTGTCACAAGGGAACAAATTTCATTTCTCTTTCTTTAATATTGTGGCTTTTAAACAAAACATAAAAGTTGTTGCATGAGTACAAAAGAATATATGACAGAATAAAAATTGGATGCCTTATAAAACATGAATCTTGTGCTTTACGTCTAGAGATACATGTTGTAAGCTTAACTACCGGATGCTGAATTAATGAGAAGGCATATTAATTTATTTTCATGTTTTTTGGGTGAATTTGTTCTCTTTTACGAAAGAATAAAGAAGAAAAAGAATATGACAAATGCATTTATAAAAAAATTGTGATGATTCAGTATCTAACTGTCTCTAAAGTAAGTTCAATAACCAAGTATAGAATTGCTGCAGTTTTTTATGACAAAATTGGACTCTAAGACCTTTTACTTATCACTCTCTGCAACACATTGCTATTAAAGAAGCATGAGAAACCCTGTATTGGATTTGTAGTTCAAAGCACTGATGAAAAGTGACATAGAAGTGGATAAAACTTATAAAGCAGCTTACAGCTAAATTCAATAGGAAGGTGGTAACACTCCTAGCATCCATTCAAGAGTGTTTCTCAAGCCATTACCATAAATGCATAAAGTGGTTCAGAACATACCTGACTTCAATTAGAGTGCATAGGTTATGCTACCATACATTGTGAAGGTTGTCCCTTGACAAGAAAAACAAGCTGCAAACAAGCATTAACCCCAAAACAACATTAGGCTCTAATACAATTGATAATATTTCCAAGAGAATTTGCTAAAGCAACAAATATCCGAAGCTCTGAACTGGCATACCTGTAGAGCAAGCAAGCAAAATCACAATGAAGACCCTCATCTCGTGAAATGAGCTCATTTGAGAAAGTTTGGTTCTTTTCTAGCTAGCGAAGGCATGCAGCTGTTCTATATGCATGGTTGCATGAGGCAAAGACTTAGGTGTATCAACAGAATGGAAGGTTAATAGTCATTGCCCTTCAAAAAAGCAAATTATATGAAAGGCACTTTGATAAGATCTCAGATAAAATTGGTAGACAACTTATAATAGTTCAATCATGAGCATTTCAGAACTTAATAAGGTATGAGTGCCAACTTTGCAGCAGTCAAGAACTCTTTTACAGATCAATTGAAGGTTTTCAGTAATCATTCCCATTTTTCTTGCCAAAATCAAATCTAATTGTACCTCTCATCTGTACTGTCAAATGGCATAAGTAAAACTTGCATAAAGATGCATGAGAAGGTTAGGACTTGGGAATGCTCGAAGATAATGTTGTATAACAAGATCGATTGGGCTGAAAGATGTAGAGTGCAGACACATGGTACATGATCGGTGAACATAGTATTCGCAAAAAAATGAATGTTGGATATGCCTTGCAGCCAATTATTCTATGTTGAAGTTTATTTTTATTAGACTTACTTGTCTACAAGAAAAAGATAGGAAGTTTGGACTAAAAGAAAGAAATTAGATATACTACCATGAATTCAATCCAAAAGTTCGGTGGGCTCATAAATCTTTGAAAACAGATGGTAGTGGATGAGTGAGCATTTACAGTGTGATGCTTCCTTTTAGTAACAAAAGAAATTTATATTTGCATTTTTTGGTTTACCACTTGTAAATTTGACAGGTTATGGTCTTTCACTCCTAAAATTTTATTTTCAGGGAAGCTCCCTAGTAAATTTATACCTTCAACAATTAACAGTCTCCTTTGTCCCTCTAGATGGCATTGGAACATTAGGGCCTCGGAGTTTCTTCTTGTGTAATTATGTAATACATTCTGTTGCTCTGCATATTCTTCATTCACATGTTCTGCTGGTTGGCTGATCATTCCCCTATAGCTGGAACAACAGCAGACATTATGGCCACGGAGCAAAAGAAAACAACTTTTCTACCCACAAGTCTGCACACAAAATGGACAATAGTATACAAGTTTTTTCCTTTCACTTCTATTCATATTTTACTAAATTGGCTTGCCTTTTATAGATAGTTATATGAGTACATAGTTTTTATCATAGCTATGGTTTATATTTTGTGTTTTACAGAGATAAAATTTCAAGTTTTTCTTGTTGTTGTGATGGTTTTCATATTCATGGCAGAAAGCGGGACTGATGTTAGTTACAAGTTTCAACTGTGTATACATTCTGTGTGACATTGAAAAATGAGTTTGAAGGTGAAGGTTCAGATAAAGAATTTTGACGATATCTTTCAGCTTCTCTTTCAATGCTTATGCTAAAACTTTCAAAATACATGAAACAGTACAACCACCATTTATATCAGAGTTTGTGATTTTATTTGAGGATGAAATACATTTGTTTCATTTTGAGCAATTTTATAAAGAAAAATAATTGATTGCAGTTGTTAAACAATTTCTTTGAACACCATTATAGAAGCCTTGATTGTCTTTCTTGTTAGACTTTTGAATCACATTGTAGTTTTTCCATGATTAATTGAAAGAATTTGAACATTCATTTTGTAGATAGTACTTAATTTGTTTTCTTCTCAGATATTGTCAATATGGCAGAGCTCCAATGAAATACAGGAACACTTATCTGTAGAGTCCAATGATATATAGAACAATGTGTCCTTTTCCATGGCCAGGCTTCTGGTCAATGCATATGCAAAAATCAATGAATAGTGATTTATTCTCTTTACCAATTACTTCAATATATTTCAACAAATTTTAGAAATGTTCATCTCATGATTAGATAGTTATGCATCTCATGTCAACAGTAAAATCTTCAACAAATATTACTTCTCAGTTTTGACTAGAAGCTCTCAAGATAGACAACAAATAAAGACAAAACTGTTCTTGCACACACTTTGGCAGGAACTTTGCTACTCTGTAGCTCTTGTTAAAAAAATTATACTTGTATAATATTTATTTTATATCAAATACATATTTAAACACATTAGTTTAATAATATGATATGGAGTAAAATTAATGTAAAATTATAACATCTTCACATAAAAAATGTCATGAATAAAATTACATAATAATTTATTGGAGCTCACTTGTAAAGGTTATAAAAATATACATAATTACAAATAATTTATTAATAGATAATGTAATTTCATAGTAAGTCATTATAACATCTTCACATTAAAAATGTCATGAATAAAATTACAAAATAATTTATTGGAGTTCACTTGTAAAGATTATAAAAATATACATAATTACAAACAATATTTATTAATAAATGTAATTTCATAGTAGATTCAAACAATTAGGCCCAACCTAACTTATTTTGGGTTGGGTTGGGTTGGGAGTTAGTTGTCAAGGGAATGATATATGAATTTGTTAGCATTTTAATATCTTTTGATATGTAATGATTATAAGGTAGGTTGGTTGGGGAGATTGTTATTATTTGGTATTTTTTCTACCATTGGGTCACTTTCTCTAATGGTGTCATCTTCTAAGTCACATTCAAGGGATGCTAGTATGGTAGAAGTAACTAAAGGGTTTTATTAGGTGTTGGTAGGAGATAGATTCAAAGGAAGCACAAGGTTTTTGGGGAGAGAATGCTAGTGGATTTCATCGCATTTGATATTAAGGAGATCAAAAAATTCGCTATATGATAGTGGGTGGTGAGAATTTGGGAGTTGAAAAAATAATTGGATGGAAATCCATCATTTGGGTTGTGGACTAAGTTGTGACTACAATTTGCTTCTAGACCTTGACCATACTCAAGATTTCCACAATGTTTTTTATGCCACTTAATCCCTTAGTTGAGCAATAATGCTCTCTTAGGTGGCAAGGTCATATCTCCTTCATGATGATCTCAAAGATATAATGCACCAATATAAGGTTTGTTTTGGGTATCTTCTTGTCAATTTCATGCCTTTAAGAGGCATAATTTGTGTATTTAGAATGTAGTTGAGGTGATGGCTAAAATTTTGAATACATGTCTTCATTTGGATGTTATTTAGATTATGTCTTCTAATTCATGAAACAATGATGAGTCTTTTAGTGTTTATTAGGTTTCATCAATTGAGGGTGAAGTGGAGTATAAGAAGTGTATTGACAAAGGGAGGAAATTAGCCTCTAGGGTTATCTAATTATTCCCTGTTCTATTTGGATTTTATGTTTCCCTAGTTCTAGTTGGTGGAGTGTCTTAGACGAGGATTTGGATGACATATTGTTAGCAATGATTGGTTTCACTTTTTGTGTTTTTTATGGTATTGTTTCAGTTAGTGTTGGGTGAATTATGGGGTCTCTTACTACTCAATTCAACACTTTTCCTAGTTTAGGCTTCAATCTTGTCTTGTTTGATGTAGTATTTTCCTACTTTCTATCCTATGGTACTAGTAATTATGCCAATTAGTTCACTTTTTAATGATTGTATATAATTTTCTACATTGTTTACCTAGCTTTGGTTATGATACTTCATCAATCTCAACTTTAGCTAGTTTATTTTGTTCCTAGTGGGTTCTTGCCACTAGCTTCTAAGGGTTAAACCCTGTTTTTGTATAACTCCTAGGTCCTAGAAATCAATATAGGAGATCAATATTTTGATATATTATCTTTATAAGGTTTTATGAATTTATAGCCTTATAAAATTTATTTAAGATTTACAGTAGTGGTACCCATCTTATAATCATTATGAAATGTGTATAAGGAGTAGTATCTTCTATTGCAAAGTGTACTAAAATTATGTAATAGCAATGTGATTTATATTTAACATTATTTTATTGCTAATTTTTTACACATTATTTCTCAAAAAAATATTATTTTAATTTAAGATATTTCATTTTTATTAACATTTTACATGGTGTATGTTTATAGTATTTTTTTTCATGTATAGATTATTTTTACAATATGATGAAATGTGATTTTTTAAATTTAGAATGATTTTGAGTGGCAAAATCTCTATGAGAAACTAACCTCAAAAGTTGGATCCATAATGGCTATATTTACAAAATGATATTTAATTTGTAACCATATCCATATCTCTACAAGCATCAACAATACCAAAAACAATAATCATGTAAAGTAGAATTCCCAAAGATGTCACATGTTAATATCCCCTTCTATTCTAACCAAAGGAAACCATCTTTTCTTTTTCTTGATCTTATTTTTTCTTCTATATGTTTTTTATCTTCATTTTTATTGATTCATAAAATGCTAGAAATATTCTTCTAACACTTACCACATGTAGATGAATTGATCTCAACCTTTCAAAACACCTTCAAAAGCATTCATCAACTAATTCTAGTGGTTATATTATTTTTTAAACACATTAATTATAGTTGCAATAACATAAAAGAGCGCATACCAATAGTAAACAATGAAAATAAATCATACCAAATTTAAGACACATGGTTAGACTTGAAGAAACCCTCAAAGGGAAGAAAGAATAGAATGGAAACTTTCTCCTTGTGCTACTAGATCCTCCAATCCAATAAAAGTGTTTATAATGTCTTCACGATAAAATAGAGTTATAAAATTTATTACATCCAAATCCAAACACCTTAATATGCTTTAGCACTATTAAAAACAAGCTTTTATAATTACAACCATGAAATGAATAATATGAAGGTTTCCAATGAGAGCAAACCCATCAAAGATGATTTAAAATGAATACATTCCTTTCCCACAACCTCCCAAGGAACTCTAAAAAAAGATAAAATATCAAAAAGGTGAATTCAAATAAAGAGACCATTCACATTCCACTCACTATCTATAGCTTAATACTTTTGTCACTCTCTACAAAATATCAAATTTGTAACAATCACAATACTTGTGTTTTGTCATGGTTGATGATGTTTTCACCATGGTAGTTACATTTTTTCCACTTATTAAAACTAGAAAAAACATCATCCTCATTTGTTTTTGGTTAACTCCTTTAATATTTCCTTTTATTGAATTAAACATGAAACTTCCATGGCAAACTTATGATGACTGCATGTGCTATCATTCCCTTTCATCCTTATTACACCAATTGTTATTTGGGATTCACTTCTTCACTTTTTGTGATGGTGAGTGGTCACAAGTCTTATTTGGTCATATGTCTTATTTGTGGTATTTTGTTTCATATTTCATGAAATGGTCTTATTCACCACCAAGTCAAAGGTTTTGTTCACTAAGAGCTATGTAATGTTATTGTTCCTTTTTCTTTTTTCTTATTTGTTATTAATCTAAGTGGATTCTATTTTTATCCCCCTACAAATTTCCATCATAACATTAATAGTCTCCTATGTAAAGATGTAAAGAATTATGATTTAAAAGCTCCTTACACTATTCTAATAGTCAATAGGTATAATATTTAAAATTTTATTAAAAGTATTATAAAGTTGCATTTCAAATGAAAGGGGTCTCATGTGCTTAGTATCTAATCATGTTTTAAAGACATTGTGATAAATTTTACTTATTGCAATGAGCTTGATTTGAAATGTTTCTACTCGATTTTCTTTTCCCACATAATCTTACATTGAAATTGTCTCTCATAAACATGTTGTATGTTGAAACCAATGCATCTTTTGTTTACATGTGAGACCCAATCCCTCCTTAAACAAATCAGTGTGTTGACTCCAATACACCAAGTGTTTAAGTTCTTCCCATGAGAATGAGCTTTTCAATTCTCATATATGTGAAATGAGTATTGATAAGATCAAAGCATAGATAATTTGGAACATTGGCGTAGCACTTGGAGAGTTTAAAGAACACAGAAAACAAATGACATAATATTTCTGTAATCCATAAAAAATATTAAGAATGATTTTTTAATTATTATATAAGAATTTCTTAAATCAGTTTTTCTTACTAATAAACTATGGTATGTAATTTAAAAACATTAATAATCACAAAAATAGTTACTCTCTTTCTCACGTTTCTTAGCGTACATTAGAATAGTGCCAAGACCAGGGAATTTCCATATAAGGTAGAGAGGAGTAGTTTGAATTACTGGAAGTTCATCTTTTCCACGACTCAGCCGAGTAGAAGCCTCTGAAAAAGGAGAAAAGATGGAAGTTTCCATGGCTGTGTTAGAAGCTTCTATGGCGGCGCAATGATCTTAGAAGCTTCTACGAGAATGTCCTTAGCATCATGGAAGATGTATCGTCGGTGAGTTTGGAAGAATGGTTCAAAGCCGAAAGACACTTTGCTACTCGACAAGAGAAACGGTGACTGGGCAATCCTTATCTTTGCAAGACTTTTTGCTAATGAATTGGTCACATTTTTCTTAAGAATGGCACTATAAATGGAAATTTGATTGCAATTTCTCTGAACTTACATAGAAAATATTCAATGCAATGATTTTTTTTTTCAAAACAAACTTGTATAGATGTGAATAAGTTTGTTAGATAGAATCTGCCTTCACAATAGAGAAAGGATTTAGCGGACCACCTTTTTTCTTCCTTTAACAAATTTTAGGGATAACATTTGTTAATTATAGATATAACTCTCATATTTTCATAACTTAATATGACATCAATGATTAAAATGGTAATTCTTGACTTCTTGTTCTATCAACTTTGACTCGATTGTGAAATCATATCACCACTAAGGAGGCTTTTGGTCCCCAAAATCTCAAGACCACAACAATTGAGGAAACTTGTTTCCTACATCTTCTTTGGGATATCACTTGGATTTGCTTGAAAATTATCTTTTCAAACCCTCTAACCATGTTTGTATTCTCCGCTCCTTGTCTTTGTCACCTTCTTGTCCAAGACTATGTCACCCTCTAGTTCTTCTTGATCCCTAGGAGCTAAGACATCAATGGAAGGAAACACTATGTCCTCCTCTTCAGGCAGCATTGAAGGCTCAAACAATTACAGTTTACCAACATTTATAACTAAATATGTCTTCATATAGGGAGGCAATTCTAGTTGGAAATCATTCTCTCCCACTTGGTCTATAATCTAAAATAGACCATGCCTTAAAGGTTTCAACATCTTGGTTGGTCTTTGAAGTCTTTATTTTCCCATGTAGACCCAAACTCAATGTCCAAGTTAAAACTTGTGTTCTACTATATACTAGTCATGATGTCATTTGTATTTACCTTATGACCCATTTAACTTATCTTGCACATAGATGGATTTCTTAAACTTTTTCAATGAAATTTTTCAAACTTATAGACCTTTGAATCCATATTTTATAGCCCTTCCCTTGACTATCCCAAATCAAAAGGATTAGGTTGTAAATTCTCAAACATGCTTTTAATATCAATAATTTGCTAGATGAGTGGACTATAATGTTGTAAGAATAACTCAGTTGAATCACTTCCTTTCAGAGTCTTTATATATGGTACTAACACACATTTTATTAAAATGATCCACCATTAAAATGAGTAATAATTGTTGGATATGCCTCAAATTACTTCTTGTCATGATCTTCAACCAAAATTATAAGTGTATTGTGAATTGCATATTTGTGTGTTTTTGGGCTTTTCATTCTAAAATTTCTCAATCATTCCAATAGGCCCCATTGGATGGAAATTTTATTTTCTTGTGGCTAGTTATATCGAGTTTGTAGCTTAATATCACTTGTCATGCATGTTTGATGTTTATCTCAAAATTACATTCAACTGAGCTTACTTTGGTTTTCTCTTGACCCTCAAGTTGCTTGGGATTGTCACAATTATATATTTGTTTGAGTCATAGTTCTCAAGTCGTGGAATCCAATTTAAACTATCCCATGCTGTTTAAAAATTTTATTTCATCTATGTCTCTATCGCATATACATGTATTGTTTTGGTGCTTCTTTTACCCAAAAGACTTTGGAACTATGTTTTATCATTTCATACATATATACTTTACTTTGTTTGATATCTTTAAGCTCGCCAAGTTTTATGTCAATATTTCAACTTTAATCCTAAACTCAAGTCTATTTTGTTGTAGTGTCCCTCATGTTTGACCACATTCTAATTTTCCATGTTTCACCTTTGTATTTCGCGTAAACCTCAAAAGCCTTATGAATTGTATTAAATGGTGTACTTCGCATCCACCCAACTTATCCAAACCTAAAATTTTGACAATCAAATTTTTAATGGGTTGTGTGCCCCAATGTCTATACATTTCAATGCCCATATTTTCCTTAAATTCTATTAAAGTATTACTTAGGAAAAGATAAAAATATTTTAGTTATAAGATAAAAATATCCACTTCCCAAAAGCTTGCTAAAACATATTTGTGAATCCAAAAGTGACTATAAGTCAATTTTATTACAAATCATGCCCAATTTGAGTAGCTTGTCCTTTAAATTACTTCCTAGGTATACAAATTATATTTTTTCTACCATGGGAAATTTTTAGGTGTGTGGAGTTCTAAATGGAAAATGTATGCTATTTTTTATTATACTACGTGTATGGCTCTTTGGGGTGAAATTATATGTGGATATCTAGTAGCTTATAGACATATGGGATGTTAGTAGGGAATTGTGTTCCTAGGTGATATATTTCTTTGTGAAGCATCCTTAAAATTTTAAGCCTAGACATGATAATTGGGGTGGCCAATATATAGCCACTATGCAATAGAATTCTTCACTATTATAGACACCTAAATGTTATATGCACAAGACAACTAAGAGGGAGGGTGAATCAGTTGTACTCTAAAAACATTCAATCTCTTTGTAGAGTCTAAAATAGTGCCTTGTAAACTTGGTGGAAATCACACAATTCAAAGGAATGACCTAGTTGAACAGTCCACCCAACATTGCAAAGACTTCATTAAATTTTCAACCAAGGCTTGTAAACTTGTGATGGCACTAGCACTGTATGTGCTTTCAAAGACCTGGGATTACCTAGGCTATCCTATTAAAGGTATTCTACTTGTGGGACAATCACAAAAAATGTATAATAGTGAAAGAAGTAAACTCGCACTAATGACTACGGGTGCCTACAACATAATCTGTAGTTGAACCGTTGTTAATAGATAATTACTGAAACTAACTCAAAACTAGTAACTAAACCTAATCTATCCTCCAGAGTACTACAAGTCAATTGAATGCATTCATGTACATAACAACCATTATTGATAATCATAATATGAGAATCTATTTTAATTTACATGTAATTTATGAAGTAATGACTAACATAAATAACTACCAAACAGAAATAAAACAACTATAAATATAGTGAAGAATAGTTACCTTGAGTGGCCTACTCAAGTGGTTGTCTTCATTTAAACTAAAACCAAATCTAAATCTTTAGATTATACACAACCATATCACTTTGAAGTTTATTCATTATGCATTCCAAAAGATCACATAAAATCTTGCTCAAAGATTGTATTCAAGAAAACCATTTCTAAACAATCAACATGTTTATAGATTACAACTGAAAACTAGGAAGTAATTGATAACAAATCCACCAGTGTGATATTAATCAACTAACTATACTAAATACTCAACCACTGGCTATACATAGGCACAGGGAAGTTTATTCTAAACACAACTCTAAACTAAAATCATTAACTACAAATCCCTAGATATCAGAGTGTGTAATTAAGATTATTTTATTCAAATTGCAACTGGAAAGAAACAATAGATTCTACTATATCATAACTATATTTCCATTACTCTAATTCAGGTTTAAGGTTGTATAATAAGCATAAAAAGATAGCATAGCATAGGAATATGTTTGAAAGGATTGTTTGATAATGTCTATAAACATGCATAAAAACATTAGGAAATGGACTAATAGATGGACTCATCACTCCCCCCAACTATCCTTTTGCTCACCCTCAAGAAAAATGCACTAGGGGTACAAATTGTAGTGTAATGTAATTTCGTTGAGGTCCATGACAATATCTACTCCCTTGGTTTCCTTCAAGTAGAACCCTTTATAAACTGCAAGTCTCTTCATTCTGGTAAGCTTAGCCTCCTCACTTTCCTTCATCTTATCTCCTGTACAATGTCGGATTGGATAAAGGAGTATAAGTGGTTGGAATGTGAGTGGTATCCATTTAGTTGCTTGATAAACAACAATATCTATGTACCTGCATACTCTTTCAATCATAGACATGAAGTTATATACTAAATGAGACTCCTTCCTTTGTAGCTTTGGAGTCAAATTGTTCCACTTTTCCTATACATATTTATAACAATTATGAACTAACCCAACTGTTAGACATCTGCATTATGTTGTAGTCATGTATTCTTACTTTCATAATCTTTCCTCCTGCACCCTTGTGTTTTAGGAGTAGTAACCACACATTTATTATCTCATCAGGATCTTTGGACTCTTTCCTCACTGGAAGTACAACTGACTTTTCTCTTTCTGCATACTCCTACATGAGTTCACCTCTAAATTGTTCATTTCTAAAATAGAATGCTAAAGCTCTTACCTACAAATCCCCTACAAACATTAAGGGGTTACATTGTGCATCCTTTGAAACCACATAATTGTGCAGATAATACTCACACAGTTGGTCTTGTTCATCTGAGGTAGCATCAGCAAAAATATGGAGAAATTCAAGCTTGTTGCTCATGGAAACTGGTTTGGTATTGATTAACCTACTAAATTGAGAACTTAAGATTTTTTCTTGGAGAAACAAGGCATATGTTCTGGATGGGGGTTTGCACTTGATAATTTGGGCAGCCTTATCTACGATCTCTTCCATTCTAACTACCAATTTACTCAATTTAGTGTCCTTCCCCTCCAACACTTTGGTATGCTCTACAATTAGAGTTTCTTTTTTGTTTCTCCACTTTTCTTTCTCTTGTGAGAATTCATTAGTGACCTTCCATAGTTGATATCCAAGAGACAAAGTTGTGTGGCAAGTTGGGGTTTTTGTGGTAGGAGGTTTATGATTTCCTGTTGTAAGTTCTTTATCCCCTATTCTGATCAAGGCCAGTTGTGCCAATAGGTCCTACTTTGTACCTTGCCCATATGTCTGCAATTTCTCCTCCAATTCTTGTATCTTTATCTCCCTTTCTTTGTCTCTTTTCTCATAACTTTGCACCAATTCCTCTAGCTATTTAATTCTTTCTAGAGCTTCCTAGGGCTCCTTTTTGGAATTTCTATCCTTTAAAAACATTTCCTTTGTTTCTAAAAATTGTTCATTACCACCCCCTGTACAATCATAGTCCTCATGAATAGGCTATCTAGGGTTTTTTTTGTTTTATGGGCAACAAATACATCCTCTGAGTCTAAATTAGAAGTGGTGGATATATATCACTTCCTCTTTGCAAGTGTATGAACATTTCCATGGGCATTTCCCTTTATTTTTTAGTCTATTTCAACCAACGTTACATCCTCTTCCTGTTGTTCCTTCCCCTTTGTCTCTTCTTTTGGTTTTTCCACACTCCCCCTCATAACACCTTGCTTTTTCAAGTGTCCTAACTGCCTTAGTGGGTAGGTTTCTCATTTTGAATATCCTTCTTTTCCTTCTATTTTTTAGAAGGTGTGGATGTACTACCTCTTCTTTTCTTGGATTTAGGTGGATTGGAGGAAGATGGGATTTCTTCTACTGCTAGTGGCCTAGATTCTGGCACATTTTTCTTCTCAAGCTCACCTTGGCTATAGGTAGATGAAGCCATAGGTGAAACATGAGGACCTCCTCTTGTAGATGCAACTTGTGGTTCTAGGGTTTCAGGCACTACAAGTGCCTCAATTAGACTATTAATATCTTGACATTTCACAAATTCTTCCCATGATACCTGTGGATATTGAATCCTAAGGCTCCCTTTTACTAATAGGGCTATTAAATAGTGATATGATAAAGTTGTATCACTCTATTTTCTCTGGTATTTAGATGCCATCCTTTTGAGCATATTGTAGAGGTGATTGGGCACATTAACTAGTCTATTATGGTGAAGATGACTTAGTAATTTGAAATGTAGAGTGTATAGAAGATTATGTCTACCATCACAAGTGTATATAAGATTATGTCTGCCATCACAAGTAAGGTATCTAATAACATAAGAAGCACAGTTGGCCCAAAGCCATGGAAGGGAAATTCTTTTTGTACCTTGGGATGACAAATCCAGGTTTTCTCTTGGTTCTCTAAAATCTTCCCTTGTGGCTACTACATCTTCTCGAATAGGAAATTTTACTCCAATCCTTGGCAAACTAGATACTTGTGAGATTGCACCTTCTGAAGCATCCACTAACAACCCTTTTACCATGGCTTCGTCATGTTGTAATGTAGTTGCAAATCTCCTTGTTATGTCATTATCAAACTCTGTCAGCTTTACAAAGTAATCTAGCCAACCAACCCTTGTGAAGATAGGCAATACCAATGTGTATTCTAATATATGTTGATATGTTGATGGCTCTCTTCTAATAATGTCACCTCCCATTGGTGAATCACTTTACCTCTGCTCATTTTTCTAACCTTAGAAATTTAGCTTAATTTCAACTTCACTACCCTCAAACCCTTCTCTTACTCTACTATTTTCACATGCACTCTTCACTACAACTATATTGTAACTACAACTTCCCCTTCTCTGTATTATCTTAACTCATCTTAAAATTATGTTCAATTTAGCTCATAATCACAAGATTTTAGGGATTGACAATTGAAATTAACAGCAAAAGGTAGGTGCATTGTAGGATAAAAAGAGTTTGCATGTCATGTTTGTTTTTTTGCATTTGGCTTTAGGTGGTGAAAAACAAAAAAAACTGGCTAATATGTTATCCTCCCCCAACTTAAGGTTTGAAGTGACCTCACTTCAACTCATGATGGGCAAAGGTATGATTATAAAATATGGAAATAAATGTAATGAATAGATTGCATGCTTAATTTAATATGGAAATACATAATGAAAGTGTTTAGAAATCTATGATAATTATGGTAATGTACTTTGTGTACCTATTAGAGGTGATTAATTGAATGTCGCGCATGTGAAGCTGAATAAAATGTATCTGTAGGATGGTTTGATGTGACAAGAAGTAATTATGGGGGAATGAATGATAAGGTGGTAGGTGTAATGAAATGGAATGGAATGGAAAGATGATGGGTAGTGATGTAATAGTTCAAATGCTTGAAATTTGAATTGGCAATGTGAAATAAGATGAGCATGTTGTGTGTACTTATTATGATAAGGCTAATGTTGTATGTGTGAGAAAAGTGAGTTGAAAAAGGTGTGAATTGCAATTAATGTGGCACCAATTTTTGAAATTTCCTAACAAGCAGTGCTATGGGTACCTTTGGCATTAGGTCTTGTTTGAATTGTGACAGCTTTTGTACTATAGGTCCCTACCACAGAATGTAGAATGTTGGAAAAATTATGTGTATCAATGTGACTGTGTTGTGTGTGCATGTGGGGTGGAATAAGAAACTAGACCTAAGTGACCCCAGAGGATGAGTTGTGTAGCTCAACCACTGAGTCACCTGAAGAACTTGGTACATCTATTGTTGAGTCATCATTTTTGGGTATGGTATTTGTATCTGAATCATTGTAATCATCGATAGGACCATATTGTTGAGTGGGAGAAAGAATGAAGTCATCTCTCTTTACCAATTTTTATAAAGTTTCAACCTATGTCCATTAACCAAGAGGGAGAACCTTACTGCATCTATGGTTTACAACTTTACTTCTCCATTAGGAAAGACTTGGTTGATCTCATAAGGTCCCAACCACTTGGAATAGAGTTTCCCCTTAAAATCCTTGTATATTGAATCATACAATAAGGCCTAATCTCCTACATTAAATTATTTTGTCTCAATCTATTGGTCATGCCACTTTTCCCTCTGTTTTTGTACTATCTCAATGTGATGGATTGCCTTCGTCTTGATTTCATCCAGCCCATTTAAGTGGTGCAACCTCTCCTTTTGAGATGTTGTGAGATCCATGTCCAACTCCACTGTTGTTCTTAATGTCTTGTAATTAAACTCTATTCGGAGGGCTATTGTTTTTCCATTTACTAGTTCATAGGGTGTGAAACCAAATGTTGTTTTCCATGTTGTTATGTATGCCCATACTACTTATGGTAATCTAGCAACTTAATCTTTTTTGTGTAATTGTACTATCTTGTTTATGATACTTTCAATTTATTTGTTGATAACCTCCACCTAGCCATTGGCTTGAGGGTGATAAGGTGTTGACTTTTTGTGCTTGATTTCATATTCTACAACTAATTTGGTAATGAGATTTGAAGAAATTGTGGACCCTAATTAGTCACTATCTCTCTAGATACTCCATACCTAGTAAAAATTTCCTCATACAAGAATTAGCCATGTTTCCATCTCTAGCAAACTATAATGCCTTCACTTCCACCCACTTAGTTGGATAATCAATGCAAACCAGAATGTACTCTTTGTTGTTGGATGTAGGTGAAATTTTCCCAATGAAGTCTAGACCCCATTTGTCAAAGGGAGCTAGTGTTAATTGTGGTTGTAAAGGAATTTTATCACTCCTTGTTGGCTTACCCATTCTTTGGCATCTATCACAACTCCTTGTATATTTGATAGAATCCTTATGTAAAGTTGGCCAATAGTAACCAGTTGTGAGGATTTTGAATGATTTTCTCTTGGCTGCAAAGTGACCCCCACATGGTTCATCATGGAAAGCCTTCATGATATCAAATATTTAGTCTTCCCTAATACACCTTCTCATGATATTGTCTAGGTCAGTGTAGAACAAGTAACCTGATATCCAAGAATATGGAAAGCACTTATGCACTAGTTGTCTCTTTTCCTTTGGAGAAAAGTGTGGTGGAATCTTCCTTGTCACTAAATAGTTTGCAATGTCAGCATACCAAGGTATATGTATATTAAGAGCAAACAAATGTTCATCTAGAATTGAGTCATCTACTACCCCTTTTGCTAATGGTGTTGGAAACCTTGACAAAAAATCTGATCTACATTAACCTTACCAGGCTTGTCCACTATTGTGATATCAAACTCTTGTAGAAGGAGCAACCATCTAACTAGTTTACCCCCTACTATAGGCTTATTCATCAAATATCTAATAGTTGTATGGTCTGTGTGGATAAATATAGCATAACCAATAATGTAATGCTAGAATTTATTAATGGCATACACTATTGCTAGCATCTCCTTTCTTGTAATAGTATAATTTAGGTTCGCTCCCTAAAGATTCTTGCTAATGTAATAAATAGCATATACTTTAGTACCTTCTTTTTGACCCAAAACTGCTCCAATAGCAAAATTTGAAGCATAAGTGTGTATATGGAAGGGTAAGGTCCAATTTGTCCCCCTCAAAATAGGTGTTTTTGTTAAATTTGCTTTGAGTTCTTCAAAAGAATGTTGGCACTCTAATGTCCAATCAAATTTTATGTCTTTAGTTAGCAGAACAAACAATGGTGTTGCAATCTTACCAAAGTCTTTAACGAACCTCCTATAATAGCCTGCATGGCCAAGGAAGCTTCTAACATCTCTTTTCCTTTGTGGAACAAGTAATGTTTATCTCAAAATTACATTCAACTGAGCTTACTTTGGTTTTCTCTTGACCCTCAAGTTGCTTGGGATTTTCATGGTTATAGATCTTTGTTTGAGTCATATTTCTCAAGTCGTGGAAGCCAATTTAAACTATCCCATGGTGTTTAAAAAATTTATTTCATCCATGTCTCTATCTCATATACATGTATTGTTTTGGTGCTTCTTTTACCTAAAAGACTTTGGAACTATGTTTTATCATTTCATACATATATACTTTACTTTGTTTGACATCTTTAAGTTCTCCAAGTTTTATGTCAATATTTCAACTTTAATCCTAAACTCAAGTCTATTTTGTTGTAGTGTCCCTCATGTTTGACCACATCCTAATTTTCCATGTTTCACCTTTGTATTTCATGTAAACCTCAAAAGCTTTATGAATTGTATTAAATGGTGTACTTCGCATCCACCCAACTTATCCAAACCTAAAATTTTGACAATCAAATTTTTAATGGGTTGTGTGCCCCAATGTCTACATTTCAATGCCCATATTTTCCTTAAATTCTATTAAAGTATTACTTAGGAAAAGATAAAATTATTCCAGCTATAATATAAAAATATCCACTTCCCAAAAGCTTGCTAAAACATATTTGTGAATCCAAAAGTGACTATAAGTCAATTTTATTACAAATCATGCCCAATTTGAGTAGCTTGTCCTTTAAATTACTTCCTAGGTATACAAATTATATTTTTTTCTACCATGGGAAATTTTTAGGTGTGTGGAGTTCTAAATGGAAAATGTATGTTATTTTTTATTATACTATGTGTATGGATCTTTAGGGGTGAAACTATATGTGGATATCTACTAGTGAATAGACATATGGGATGTTAGTAGGGAGTTGTGTCCCTAGGTGATATATTTCTTTGTGAAGCATCCTTAAAATTTTAAGCCTAGACATGATAATTGGGGTGGCCAATATATAGCCACTATGCAATATAATTCTTCACTATTATAGACACCTAAATATTATATGCACAAGACAACTGAGAGGGGAGGTGAATCAGTTGTACACTAAACACATTCAATCTCTTTGTAGAGTCTAAACTAGTGCCTTGTAAATGTGGTGGAAATCACAAAATTCAAAGGAATGACCTAGTTGAACAGTCCTCCCAACATTGCAAAGACTTCTTTAAATTTTCAACCAGGGCTTGTAAACATGTGATGGCACTAGCACTATATGTGCTTTCAAAGACTTGGGATTACCTAGGCTATCCTATTAAAGGTATTCTTCTTGCTAAAGAATCACAAAAAACATATAATAGTGAAAGAAGTAAACTGGCACTAACAACTACGAGTACCTACAGCATAATCTATAGTTGAACTACTGTTAATAGATATTACTGAAACTAACTCAAAACTGATAATTGAACCTAATCTATCCTCCAAATTACTACAAGTCAATTGAATGAATTCATGTTCATAACAACCAATATTAATAATCATAATATGAGAATCTATTTTAACTTACATGTAAATTATAAAGTAATGACTAACGGAAATAACTACCAAATAGAAATAAAACAACTATAAATGTAGTGAAGAACAGTTACCTTGAGTGGCCTGCTCAAGTGGTTGTCTTCATTTAAACTAAAACCAAAAATAAATCTTTATATTCTACGCAACCATATCACTTTGAAGTTTATTCATTATGCATTCCAAAAGATCACATAAAATCTTGCTCAAAGATTGTATTCAAGAAAACCATTTCTAAACAATCAACATGTTTTTTTATTACAACTAAAAACTAAGTAATTGATAACAAATCCACCAGTGTGAGATTAATCAACTAACTATACTAAAGACTCAACCACCAGCTATACATAGGCACGGGGAAGTTTATTCTAAACACAACTCTAAACTGAAATCATTAACTACAACTCCCTAGATATCAGAGTGTGTAATTAAGATTAAGTTATTCAAACTACAACTAGAAAGAAAAAGAGTTTAAATAGGATTAAAACTCTACAAAATAGATCTGCACATGGAACACATAATCAATTATGCAAGAATCCTATCAATAAAAGAATTCTTCTTCTTCAGTGCCTTATTAATTGTCATAATGATGCACAAATAACTCCATCAAGTGTCTCCACATGGTAGTTAATACACTCAACTTGTTCTAGCACTTTCCTTGTTTCACTGTCCAAGACCTCCTTTGGTTGTGAGCTATAATGTCTTCTTGGGCTGCAAGAGGTTAATCCAAAAAACACATACACAAAGCTAACTACCATGATTAAACACAAAATTCTAATCACATTTCATACATGTCCACATATAAATCATGCAATGCTACTATATCATAACTATATTTCCATTACTCTAATTCAGGTCCAAGGTTGTATAATAAGCATAAAAAGATAGCATAGCAAAGGAATATGTCTAAAAGGATTGTCTGATATGTCTATAAACATGCATAAAAACATTAGGAAATGGACTAATAAATGTACTCATCACTCCCCCCAACTACCCTTTTGCTTGCCCTCAAGAAAAATGCACTAGGGGTACAGATTGTAGTGAAATGTAATTTCCTTGAGGTCCATGACAATATCCACTCCCTTGGTCTGCTTCAGGTAGAACCCTCTATAAACTGCAAGTCTCTTCATTCTGGTAAGCTCAGCCTCCTCACTTTCCTTCATCTTATCTCCTATCCAATGTGGGATTGGATAAAGGAGTATAGGTGGTTGGAATGTGAGTGGTATCCATTTAGTTGCTTGATAAACAACAATATATATGTACCTGCACACTCTTTCAATCATAGACATGAAGTTATATACTAAATGAGGCTCCTTCCTTTGTAGCTCTAGAGTCAAACTATTCCACCTTTCCTGTACATATTTATAACAATTATGAACTAACCCAACTATCAGTGTTTACATTATGTTGTAGTCATGTATTCTTACTTTCATAATCTTTCCTCCTACACCCTTGTGTTTTAGGAATAGTAACCACTCATTTATTATCTCATCAGGATCTTTGGACTCTTTCCTCACTGGGAGTACAACTAACTTTTCTCTTTCTACATACTCCTCCATGAGTTCACCTCTAAATTGTTCATTTCTAAAATAGGATGTTAAAGCTCTTAACTATAAATCCCCTACAAGAATTAAGGGGTTCCATTGTGCATCCTCTGAAACCACATAATTGTGCAGATAATACTCACACAGTTGGTCTTGTTCATCTGAGGTAGCATCAGCAAAAATATGGAGAAATTCCAGCTTGTTGCTCACGCAAACTAGTTTGTTATTGATCAACCTACTAAATTGAGAACTTAAGATTTTTCTTGGAGAAACAAGGCATATGTTCTGGCTAGTGATCTGCACTTGATAATTTGGGAAGCCTTATCTACTATCTCTTCCATTCTAACTACCAATTTACTCAATTGATGCAGCGCCCTTCCCCTCCAACACTTCAGTATGTTCTACAATTAGAGTTTCTTTTTCCTTTCTCCACTTTTCTTTCTCTTGTGAGAATTCATTAGTGACCTTCCACAGTTGATATCCAAGAGACAAAGTTGTGTGGAAAGTTGGGGTTTTTGTGGTATTCGGTTTATAATTTCCTATTGTAAGTTCTCTATCCCCTATTTTGATCAAGGCTAATTGTGCCAATAGGTCCAACTTTACACCATGCCCATATGTCTGCAGTTTCTCCTCCAATTCTTGTATCTTTATCTCCCTTTCCTTGTCTCTTTTCTTGTAACTTTTCACCAATTCCTCCAGTTGTTTAATTCTTTCTAGAGCTTCTTGGAGCTCCTTTCTAACATTTCTATCCTTAAAAAATATTTCCTTTGTTTCTTAAAACTATTCATTACCACCCCCTGTACAATCATAGTCCTCATGATTAGGGCTATCTAGGGTTTTTTTGTTGTTTTATGGGAAACAAATACATCCTTTGAGTCTAAATTAGAAGTGGTGGATATATACCACTTCCTCCTTGTAGGTGTATGTCCATTTCCAAGGGTATTTCCATGTATTTCTGAGTCTATTTCAACCAACATTACATCCTCTTCCTCTTGTTCCTTGCCCTTTGTCTCTTCTTTTTGTTCATAACACCCTACTTTTCAAGCGGCCTAACCACCTTGGTGGGTAGGTTTCTCATTTTGAATATCATTTTTCTTATATGTTTTAGAAGGTGTGGATGTACTACCTCTTCTTTTCTTAGATTTAGATGGTTTGGAGGAAGATGGGATTTCTTCTACTGCTAGAGGCCAAATTCTGGCACATTTTCCTCCTTAGGCTTACCTTGGCTACAAGTAGGTGAAGCCATAGGTGAAACAGAAGGACTTTCTCTTGTAGGTGCAACTTGTGGTTCTAGGGTTTCAAGTACTACATGCCTCAATTAGACTATTAATATCTTGACATTTCACAAAGTCTTCCTAGGATACTTGTGGATATTGAATCCTAAGGCTCCTTTTTACTAATAGAGCTATTAAACAATGATATGATAAAGTTGTATCACTATGTTTTCTCTGGTATTCAGATGCCATCCTTTTCAGCATATTATAGAGGTAATTATGCACATTAACTAGTCTATTATGGCGAAGATGACTCAATAATATGAAATGTATAGTGTATAGAATATTTTGTCTACCATCACAAGTAAGGTATCTAATAACATAAGAAGCACAGTTGGCCCAAAGCCATGGAATGGAAATTCTTTTTGTACCTTGGGATGATGAATCCAAGTTTTCTCTTGGTTCTATGAACTCTTCCCTTGTGGCTACTGCATCTTCTTGAATAGGAAATTCTGCTCCAATCCTTGGCAAACTAGATACTTGTGAAATTGCACCTTCTGAAGCATCCACTAACAACCCTTTTACCATGGCTTCATCATGTTGTAATGTAGTTGTAAATCTCCTTATTATGTCATTATCGAACTTTATCATCTTTAGAAAGTAATCTAGCCAACCAACCCTTGTGAAGATAGGCAATACCAATGTGTATTCTAATATATGTTTGTATGTTGATGGCTCTCTTATAATAATGTCACCTCCCATTGGTGAATCACTTTACCTCTGCTCAATTTTCTAACCTTAGAAATTTAACTTAATTTTTGTAGACACATAAAAATGACCTAGGCCTACTAGCTCTATTGTCACCATATTTCTTTTTGACATAATTAAAATATTTATGTCGTTGGTCCACTTTCAACTATTAATTAAATATTTCATAATTATTTAATTAATCCATATCTTTATTCCTCTTTATTATTTAAATAAATATTTTTTATTTATTTATCTAAATATGTCACTAATTGTCTAAAGTCTTTCCATAATTAAATAAATTTCATAAAATTTATTTAATTATCCTTGTCCATTAATTCCTCTTGATTATTTAAATAGATAAATTTTATTTATTTATTTAAATACGTCATTAATTCTTAAAATTCTTCTTATAATTAAATAAAATCTTTAATTTATTTAATTATTGCCCACCTTAGCATTTTCCCAATTTTAAATAAAATCATTTATTTAAATTGGTCCCACTTTCTAATTTTCCCTCTATTAGTAAATAATTCAAATTAATTATTTAATATCATGTGACCCCACCTTTTTGAATTAAATTAATTTTTAATTTAAAATAGTCTTTTTCCTCCAAAAATTAAGTAATTTCTAATATTATTTGATTTTTTAGCTCTCTTTTTTTGTGCCATTCTTATCTCCTTGTCACATACATTGTTAACCCTTGATTTAATTTTCTCAAATTGAATCTTGTCCACTCATTTCAAATTTGACCTAATATTGCCCTAACCCTAATTGTGAGTTGTCACATTGAATCTTATCCATTAATTCTAGGGCATTTTGTCAATCTTCAATCTTGGTCATTCATCCAAAATTGCATTTTCTATAAAATGCCAATTTTTCTCTCATTTTGTCATCTCATGCTATCTAGATCTCATGCTATCTAGACCTCATGCTATCTACATCTCATGCAATCTTGTCTTAGGCACTCTTGACATTTTAGCATTTTGGCATTTTGGCATATTTTTGTCATAGTTCATAGTTGCTTACTAGTTGCATAGTTCCATAGTATTGCATTTTCATATCAAATCCTTCAACATTTTGCTTTGGTCTTGGCATTGTCACATATTGCTCACTCAAAATATGAGGGAAAAACTTCATATTGCAGCAAATAGAGAAGGTGTAATGGAGATAAATCATGGAGGTTGAAGACTTAAGGTGATATCTTTCTTGTTTTCATGTTATTTCCTCCTTTGTGCTTCATTATTACTTTGGGTTTTGATTTATTTAGCTTCTAATCTGCTAACCTAGAAATTTCTTATAGTTGTACATTGGTGAACTCGATGCCAAAATCGTGCATGTTCATTTTTTCTATACAACTTTTTTTTTTTTGCTAGTACAGGTACAAAAATCCACATTCGCAGTTTCCAGCACTGCAATCATTGCATTGCGATGCATTTGACAAGTAGAACAACGCAACCGCAAACCCGAACTGCATTTGCTATCTGTAGAGATGCATTGGCCCAGAATCTAATGCATTTGACATCCAGTGAGACACATTTGCATAACGCGATGCATCTATTCTGCATATTGACACATTCATCTGATAGATTCAAGCACATAGACTCAAGCCTCATTTGTTGTACAGAGCGACGCATTCACTCTGTTGTGACGCATTCATTTGGTAAATTTTTGCTTTATGTTTCTTTCAGATTTTTCCAAATTTCTTACTTCAAGCAAGCAGTTTAGGGGTTTTCTAGTTACTAATCTACTCTTACAGCATGTGGCTTTGAATTTTTGTGGGTCTAAGGCATCTTTTTGAGACTACTAACAAGTGGTTTTGTAGGTTCAATTGTCCAAGGATTTGATTTTGAAACACTTGTATTTTTTTTAGATTAGAAAACACTTTCATTGGTGCTCTAAAAAGAACATTTGCTTGTCTCACTTAGATTTAATTAGGGCGTTAAAGGACTTTGCTTGATTGTGCTTGAAGTTGGTAGGTGATTATGCTCTCACCTTGTGCAAATGAGGCGATCAAAAAACTAGACCCATCTATTTTTTTGTCACCCCAATTCAATAATCGAAGTATCCTCTCCCCTTGCGCACTTGTGTGATCCTAGGTGCAAGAGAAATGGTTATTGACTCTAGGAATTGGGAATTCCTTGGTGGGAAAAAGTACTCACCTCAAGACAACTCAAACCGGCAACAAAGCTCTTTAGCCGAGCTACCCCCAACCAGTATACAAATGTGAATCCTAATGGAAAACTTAGGATTACGAGTGTGAATGTATCACACAAACAAGTGAACTCCCCAAAACCCTATTGAGTGTAACCTCTTCAAGCTAAATTTCCTCCTTATCGGAGCTAATCTTGCCCCATATGTAGCCACTCGAATGGGGGTCCCAAACTAAAAAAATTTGTGTAGTAGCCAAAATCCTTTCTATTTGCTAGTGCAACGACAATCATTGTGAAGGCATACACATTCTCGCAGTTCTTAGTAGAGGTAATCAACCTGCCATGGGAGATTTATGGGGGTTGGAAGCTTGGTTGACCTGAGAAGTAGTGCACTATAAGGGGGAGCCTGTGTGGCCAAGCTTCTAGATTCATCTGCTAAGAATAAATGTTGTTGGGGAAATCCACGTAGAATCTAGCAAATATTTTTCTTTCCTAACCTAGGATTGTGCTTGTTTTCAAAGACAAAATATCGTGTTTTCCAAGTGTTTTCTGAAACATTCAAACAAACAAACACCATCTCACAAATTTGGAAACAAATATTCAACTTGAGACAACTTCAAAATTTTGAAAGAAATTGCAAACAAACTTGACTTATTCTGTTGTAATGCATTTGTTGAAACTCATTCGCCTTTATGTGCCACATTTTCCAATTTTTGCGATGCAATCACTCTACTAAGCCACATTTGTTATTTATGGCAACACATTTTCCTAGTTTGAACCGCATTTACTTTATAGAATACCGCAACTGCTTTTCTGAGTTGCATTTGTTGCTTGTAACACCATATTCTCTAAATCTGAAAAACATATGCCAACCTGCAATGCATTCAAAACCTAGAACAACGTATTTGCTTGACATAAATTAAAACACTGTTGCAGACCAAAACTCGAGAGAAAACTTGTCCAATCTGTCATCAAACATATTTTTCCAATAGTCTCTATCAAAAACCAGAAAGAAAATTGCCTAAATTCTTCACCATTTGCATCTTTAGTTTGCATTTACCCATACATTTAACTTTGCAATATTTTAGTTGCATTCTTTAGGTCCATCATTTTCATTTCTAGACATAAACCGGTCCTTAGGTCCTCATTTCATTTGCAGATTTTGGCTTAGGAAACCTTACCATACTTTGCAAAATCATTGCCTTCAAAAGTAGTGGTCATTGGACTTAGTCAACATAATTTCTTTTAGTCATTGTCTTTTTTGTGAGAGTTTCTAACTCAGAAGTCTAGTTAGGAAACCTCACTTTGTCATTTTGTCCTTAGTCACATTAACAAGTTCTTTGATGACCCAAATTGATACATAGATCAAGCTTAGAGTGGTTGAGTAACATTCCTCCAAATCACTTAGAACTTTGCATTTGCATACCTTAGAAACATTCAAATAATCTTAGTCCTCATTATGCATACATTATTCCAAAAATCCAAAAAAAAATTAGTGTCATAATAGTCTTCATTAGCCTTTTGCATTTGTCATTTCCTTTAGGCAACATTGTCATATTGCATTGTCATCCCTTATAATCAAAAATCCAAAAACATAGTTTGCATTGTCATCCCTTATTGTCAAAAAATCCAAAAACTTAAGTCATCATATAGTTGTCATTTTCATCCTCTTCATAATTTGAACAACTCCTTATATGGTTGAGACTAGGCTTCAAAGAAAAAGAAGACAAATGGCTAATTTTGGACAAGACAACATCACTTATATCTTTTCCAATGACATGGATCAAAAAATGAACCAAGAAACAACCTTTATCAAACCTTTCAGTAACATGAACATTTCATCTTCGTCGCGTAACCCCTTTGAACCATTCATACGTAGAGATAAACATGGAAACATATTTGAGGAAGACATAGAAGCTGCAACACAAAATCCTAAAGAGGCCTCTTTTGTAGAAGACATAGTCTTGCACGATAGAGATAGATATTTAGCCAAACTTTTACATCAAGGAGCCAAATTACCACAAGGATTTGACATTAATACTTTAAGAGCAGCCACTCCCAATCATGATGCCAACAACACAAACAATGCCTCCAACACTATTCATCCTCAAAACAATTCCAACAATAACATTGGTGCCACCTCACAAATTTCCACAAGCACTATCAATGCTACCTCTAATGAAAAATCCAATCAAAACTTGATCAATGCAACATCCATTGGAAGGACACCAACTATGTCACAAGCCATGTCACAATCTATGCCAACCATGTCAACAACATCCTCACAATCAATTGGAGCTACCTTTGGATCCTCATCAATGGGGGAAAGCTCTTCAAATCCTCTATTTGGAGCTCCATCTAGTGTCATGGGAGCATCATCCTCACATCCTTTCATTGGTTCTTCATTCAATCCCTTTGGAGGAAATAAACGATGTATTTTCATTCGAGGACCACAACCAAATGTCAATATGTCATCACAACTTAATACCAATGCTTCCCAAGGACAAAACACAAACATTCCCCATGGACAATTCCAACAATTTGGACAAGGCAATAAAAATACACAACATATGACTTCATTTGGACACAAAAATATTCATGGCCAACATATCCTACAAATATTGACTCAAATGGTTGGAGGGCACATCCCTACATATGCATCACACATACATACCCATCAATATTTCCCTAATCAAAATTGGAAACACCAACAACATTCAAATCAAAACATGTCATACATCTCACAACAACACATCCCACAAAAAAATCAAAACACCTCATCCCAACAATTTAACACTCATGGAATACCCATCACTCCCATGTGTGATGCAACCAACATCCCTATAATTGATACCTTGACAACTCAAGTGGCGAACTTGCAAAAAACCATAGAGACTATGCAAATGTCCAACAAAAAGTCACACGTGTCATATGACCTATGTCCATATCCTTTCGACACAAGTCTATACATGCCACCATTCCCTCCAAGGTATGTAGCACCAAATTTCACTAAGTATAAGGGCAAGATAAATCCTATAGAACACGTTCGATAATTCACGACCAACTGTATGGACATTGCCTATGAACATACTTACTTGATGAGACTCTTCTCTAAGAGTCTTACAAGACCCGCACTTGAATGGTTTTCCACTTTAAAGGGAATAAAAACATGGGACGAACTTGCAGAAAAATTTGTGTGAAACTATGCCTATAACATTGACATAGACACCTCCATCACTAGCTTATGCACACTTACACAAGAGGACACTGGTGAGACTTTTATACCATTTTTCTAAAGATGGATAATCCTAGCAATTCATTTCCATGTTGGCATACCTGAAAAAGGGAAGGTTGACATGTTTGTCCAAACTCTCCTAGGACCATTGAAATATGGCTTGCAAGTTCACTGTTGCACAACCTTCATAGAATTAGTTGAAAAGGGGGTCCAACTTGAGAATGCTCTTATTTCCAAAGGAGAATTAAAATATGGCCCTAAAAACACAAACACAAACACAAATCCACCCACAAACAAGAGAAAATATTAGGTCAAGAATAAACATGTTACCAATGATGGTGTTGTTGATGCCAAGGCAGTGAACACAATGGGTCTAGTGCTTACCCTTAAAGGAGCTCCACCACAAAACACACAAATAATCACACAAACACCTCCTACCAATGTCACTCAAAATAATCAAAAAAATCAAAACCAAAGGCAGCCTCGCCAACCCAGACAATTTCTGAAAGGTCGCACATACACCCCTTTGGGTGAGCCAATCAAAGATGTCCTTAAGAAGCTCCTTCAAAACTCTATCATCACACTAGAAGACCCTAAGCCATATGACCCAAGAAATTTTAAGCCATCTTGGTGGGATGACAACGCATTATGTGATTACCACTACGCAAAAGGGCATAAAACCTCCTCTTGTCAACAACTAAAGAATTTGGTTCAAGACCACATTAAAAATTACACAATTCAACAAGGTGGACAACAATTTGTGTCAAATGCATACCATATTATTCACAAAAACCCACTGCAAGACCATAGTTCAAATAATCCTTCTACATTAGGTCCTAAGAATAATAATAATCATTCAAACTATACCCACACCGCATTCAATTATTCAAGAGGAACAATTATTAACCATGTCTAAAATGATGATGAATACGTCAATACCATCACTATCAAAAGAGAACCTGAATGCAATGTCACTACTCGTGGTGGAAAAGACACCATAGCTGGTCCTCCCCCTCCTAGGCAGCCAAAAATTACAATACCCAGGCCATCCGCTAAGCAATCACAATCCAGCTCATCTACAAAATAGTCACAACCTAAGATTTAGTTTAACCTTATTGACCAGCTAGGCAAAACACTTGCTCAAATTTCTATACTTGAGTTGCTACGCATTTCCCCCGCACATAATTCTATACTTGAGAAAACTTTGCAAGAGTCCTCTATCCCTCAAGACATTGATGTCAACCAGTTTGAGGCCATGGTGGGATACCTCACTACCCCCCATCATGTAACATTTTCAGATCAAGATTATTCATCACCAAATTCCAACCATAATGACGCATTACACATTGAAGTCTTCATCCATAAGCATAAGGTCAAATGAGTTTTAGTAGATGGTAGAGCAAGATTGAACATATACTCCTTAAAACTGGTTATGGCTATAGGATTTTTTGATGCTTGCGTAGACACAACAAAGAGCATAGTTATAAAGGTGTATGATGATGAAGAACGTTCCTCTCGAGGTTTTATCACTCTTCCTATTACAGTTGGGCCAGTCATTGTAGACACAACTTTCCAAGTCCTAGATCTTGAATTACCCTATAACATCTTATTTGGCTAACCTTGGATTCATTCCCTCAAAGTTGTTCCATCCACCTACCACCAGTGCTTGAAATTTCCCTTTGACGACACAGAAATCATCATATATGGAGACCTCGATCCCTTTTATTATTGCATAAATCTAAGGGGTATTTCAAAACATCAAGTTCCCATCAACCGAGAAGCTCCAAGTTCCTCTTCTTCCAAATTCATTGATCCATCTACACTCGCCTCATTAACCATGTTCGCTCCTTCCACGTCTTCTACCACACCACCATCCTCCTCGCTTCCTAAGGTTGAATCCACTGTCAAGATCCAGGACCTAGGTTGTGGATAATTTAAATTAAGCACGGACTACTACATCACCAAATCCAAGTATCCTAAGTTATATGGTCAACCCTAATTTAGAATGGATATCTCAACATGGATTTATAAGGACCAAGAGGGACTATCCCCATTACCAGTTCAGATATATGGGAAAGGCTATGATATAATGAAGGAAAAAGGCTACAATGGAACTAGTGGCCTTGGCAGAAATAAAACTAGATTGTGTGAACCAATCATGCCTCCCTGTAAACCAAAAATTATTGGGTTAGGGTATGGACTACCCAAAAATGACAATTGACATACCAATGTACTTTTGAGTGAGAGTGTGAATGCTTCAAAAAGTGTCAAGACTATTAAAGAATCCCTTACTAAAACTGACTCCCATGAATGGGAATTTGGCTCCCAATGATCCCTAAGCGATTGTTGCCTTGATGAATTATTCCTTGAACCTGGAGAGCTCACTTCTGAAGAAAAATTTTGGCAAACATTTAAGATTGACCCAACAAAGAATAATGACAATCCTAATATCCCAAGGAAATGAGAAGACTGGGATAGACTCTTTTTCCCATGGAACAATGACAAACTTGAAACATCTTCCAGTCCTATTGGCCATAACCTTGACATATTTGTCCAATCATCTGACAATAATGACCACCATTTGGATTCATCTGAATTGCCACATGACACTACTAACCCTAATGATGGTCCTTTTGTCCCTTATTTTGACAATGAGTATGAATCAAGTGAAGGAGAATATTGGATTGAGTCCGATTGGGAATTGGATGATGAAAACTTCATTTTCAATGTCTCTGAATTCGTCTGCATGCTTTTTGTGTCTTTCCCACCATTCACCAATATTGATGATGGTATCTCCTTAGTCTACCCGCAACTAATTGATTGGCATCAATGGGGCTCGCTAATTATGGACATATTTCAGAATGATGAGGCCATTACATAATTCATGGGACTATGTGAGGGCATACCAAGTGGAGATCACAAGGCGGGATTTTCCATTGACCTAGATTGTGCAGCTTATTTTGGGGGGACTGTTCCATCCTCTAGTCACAAAATGAAAAATAAAAATAAAACAAAAAATGGCACATCTTTAAGTGAAAACTGAAAAGCGCCTTTTGACAATAAAAAAGTAAAAATAAAGGACGTATCTGTGGGTGAAGACCTCTCCAAGGCACCCAAAGATGGAGGACTGGACTTTCTTCCTATGACTCAAAAGAGATCAGAAATGCTCATAGAGGAAACCATGTAAGTCAACATATCTACAACAGAAGATCCCAAAATTTTCCTCTTTGCGGCATCCTTGACAGAAGAAGAGAAACCTGAATTCCACAAATTCTTTTTAGAGCGTAAGATTAATTTTGCTTGGTCATATGCCAATATGCCTAGGTTGGATCCAAAACTAGTCTTACACCATTTTTCATTACTTCCAAATGCTAAACTAGTGAAACAAAAGCTGCATAAAATGCATCCTCAGATCGCCCTGTTAGTCAAAGTAGAACTTAAGAAATTGCTAGATGTGGGATTCATATGGTCTATAGACTATGCTAAATGGATATCCAATCTTGTACGAGTCACAAAGCCAAATGGTCAAATCTACATTTGCACATATTTTAGAGACTTGAACAAAGCATGTCCAAAGGATGACTTTCTGTTACCAAACATAGACATCATAGTCAACCTTACAGTAGGATATGATATGTTGTCCCTCATGGATAGTTTCCCAGGCTATAATCAGATTCATATTTCCCTTGAAGATAAACATAAAATAGCATTCACATGTCCTTTGGGTACATACTATTGGAATGTCATGCCTTTTTGTCTCAAGAATGCAAGTGCCACGTATTAGAGAGCTATGACAACAATATTTCACAACATGATGCATAAGCTAATCGAAGATTATGGGGATGAAATTTTGGCAAAATATTTTACTTGAAAAGATCATTTGAATGTGCTTTACAAAATATTCAAGAGACTGGAAGAGTACAAAGTCCGCCTAAATTCTAAGAAATGTGTCTTTGGTGTGACATCAAGGAAATTTTTGGGATACATAGTTTCTCAAAGAGGCGTTGAGGTTGATCCTGCCAAAGTGAAAGCCATATTAGACATGCTTCCTCCAAAAGGGATGAGTGAACTTAGGACATTATAGGGTAGGTTACAATCTATCTGACACTTCATAGCACATTTGGCCAACAAGTGTCAACCATTTCAATATCTCCTGCGCAAGGGCATTCCCTTTGTGTGGATAGATAAATGTCAAGAGGCCTTCCAACTGATAAAGGATTATATATTGTCACTACCTGTTTTAATGCCACCTATCGAAGGGAAACCCTTGATTCTATACATTTTTTGCAACAACTTCAACACTGGGGGCATTATTGGCGCAAAATGACCATGATGAAAAAGAAAGGGCCATATACTTTGTCAGTCAAACACTACTCAGATATGAGCTAAATTACACAACCATTGAACGTGCTTTCCTAGCAGTTGTCTTCGCTACCCAAAAACTAAGGCACTACATGTTGAATCACAGGACCCATTTGGTTGCAAAAATTGATCCCTTGAAATATCTTCTAAGTCACATAGCATTGACTGGTCGTCTGGCAAAATGGGTCATGATTTTGAGTGAGTATGACATTCAATATGTAGAATGAAAGGCTACAAAGGGAAAAGTGATAGCAGACCAACTAGAAGATGCACCTGTACAAAGTGATCACCCATTGGTGGTATATTTTATTGGTGAGTCCATATTTCATACAAAACCTAAGTCACCTTGGAGGCTATACTTTGATGGGTCTCATACTAGTCATGGCTCAAGAGCAGGAATATTGTTTATCACACCGTAGGGAGACTCCATCCCTAAGTCATTCCACATTGCTTTTCCATGTATAAATAATATTGCAGAATATGAGGCACTTGTCACAAGACTTAGAATGGCCATAAAATAGAAAATTAAGACACTTCATGTTTATGGAGATTCTCAACTAGTCATCAACCAACTTAATGACGACTATGACACCAAGGACGAGAAGTTAATGCCTTACAAATGAATGGTTGATAGCTTTTAGAAATATTTCCACATGTTGACTTTTGAGCAAGTTTTGAGGGCACAAAACAAGGCAGTAGACACAATAGCTACAATTGGCTCTCTCCTAGACATTCCGAGCAACGTCCCTCAATTTGAATTCTTGGTGGACAACTTTTGGTCCCTACATATGACATACCAGAATCAAAGATGGTTTGTGAGCTTGTTGATCCCAATTCTCTATGGTATCAAGAAACTTATGACTATCTCAAGTCCCAAACCCTTCCCTCGAACCTCTCCAATAACCAACGAAATTCCCTTATTCGTAAGCCCACCCGATACACCATTATCAGTGACACCCTATACCATCGAAGCTTTTACAATACCCTTCTTCGATGTCTCAACACTAACGAAGCATGAACAACTTTATGCGAGGTACATGAGGGTATATGCGGGTCTCATTCGAGTGGTCATACTTTAGCCAAGAAGATAACAAGACTTGGGTATTACTGGTTCGCCATTGAAAATGATGCACTTGAGTTTGTCAAGACGTGTCACCAATGTCAGATACATAGTGATTTGATTCATGTGCTAGCATAGGAACTTTGGTCGATTACTTCTCCATGGCCCTTCACATAATGGGGACTCGACCTCGTAGGAAAAATCCATCCTACCTCTTCCAACGACCACAAATTCATTATCACCAACACTAAGTACTTCACTAAGTGGATCGAAGCCATCCCACTTACATACATAACTGGCAAAAAAAATTCCAAATTCATCCTCAACTACATCATCTGCCAATATGGTGTACCCCAATCCATCATCACAGACAATGGGCGTCCTTTCAAAAATAAGACGTTCATGAGTTATGTGAACGATTCCATGTCCAACATCATTTCTCTACACCATATTACTTGCAAGGAAATGGTCAAGCCGAGGTGTCCAATAATACCATCATCAAGATTCTTAAGAAGACAGTCAATGACGCTGGTCGTGACTGGCACATCCAACTAAATCTTGCTTTGTGGGCTTACCATACCAACATCTACACACCCACAGGAGCCACTCCATTTTCCTTAGTCTTCAGATCTGAGGCCATCCTGCCCATCGAGGTTGAAATTCCTTCTTTGTGAGTCTCCCTAAAAGGGTCTGCTTGATGATGAGGAGTATAGATAGTCACGACTACATGAATTGGAAATGCTAGAGGAATGCAGAGATAATGCCTTGAATCATTTACAAGCATATCAAAATCGGCTATGTCGCAATTACAACAAAAGAGTCATGGTTAGAAAGTTTTACATTGGTGACTTGGTCCTCATGCAAAATCCCAAGAATCAATCTAACAGAGAAAAACCTGGAAAGTTCAAACCAAATTGGTTGGGTCCTTACATTATCATGTCTTCTTTTGGTTCAGGAGCATATCAGCTAGCCACTCTAGACAGCGAACAATTGACAGATCCTATCAACAATCTACATCTTCAAAATTTCTATGCATAGAATTAGAAAGTTAGGCTGAAAACCATAAAAAAATACAAAAAAAAAAATTGAAAAATATAAAAAAATCGTCACCTTGATGAAAACCTGGAAAATAGGCATCTTGGTGACACCAAAAAAATGACAAAAATAGTAAAGAGAAATAATTCGTCCAATAGTGAAAACTTGGTAAACAGGCACTTTGGATAAGTACCATGGTGAAAACTTGGCAAACAAGTGCCATGAGTAGTCAGTTTTTATCTGCCATCTACTGTCACTTTATCTACCTTAGTCCATAATAAATATCATCCTTCCATCACCACCTTGACACCACATCACAAGACCTTATCATTCCTTTATGGCTAACAATGGTTAGCATCAAGTCCTGCATACCGTCCATTTGTCATCCCAAGCATGTCCTTTATCCATCCTTCTCACTTGGCTAGCCTGGGACCTGACTGGGGGAATTCCTTTATCACTTGACTGTAGTGGGTATCACATATGGTTCTACCAATCCAAAAATGTCCTAAAAAAGACAAAAAAAAGACAGAAAATGTCTTGAAAAAAGATTTAAAAAAATGAAAAATATCTTAAAAAAGACAAAATTTGAAAAAATGTCCTAAAAAAGGAAAAAAAATCATAGTCAATCACTGTCATTCGTCAAAATACATTGTCTCTATGCATTGGATACATAGGCAAGGCTCATCTTTGAGTCCCTAAGACATTAGGTCAGTTCTTTTAGGTTTGTCAAAATAAAAATCATGACTCAATCTTTGGTCATTATGACAAAGTCATTGGTCGTGTTGAACTACGAGGTCTTTGAATGTATGACATAGGCAAGGTTGTCGATGAGCCTATGAGGCTACACTAGGTCAGTCCATTAGGTTTCATAACACTGCACTAACACACACATCAAGAATCTTCAAAGTCAAACAACTCATTTCAAAGCGGACAAACTCTTAAACCAAACTCTGGCAATTATTTAATCAACACATCAAGAACATCAGCATGTCAAACATCGACATGTAGTCAATTCTGTTAGCACAAATCAATCTAGTCAAAAAAAGTCAACTATGTGAACAAAAGTCAACTCCAGTCAACTTTGGTCAAAATTTAGTCAAAGTTGGTCAAATTGTCAATTCTTGGTGTCCTTCTGAAGGATTGCCTATGTCATTTAAATTATACCTTAGGATGTGTCCTTCCTAGGTACCGTCACCGTCATTTGGCATTTTGAGGGATCCTCTCGATATTTGAGGATTGAACCTCTTGACATAAACATTATTCAAGATGTATCCTTCCTAAATTTGGAAAACTCTGACATTCGACACCTTGACATCGTCAAACCTAACAACTTTAGCATTTGACACCGTCAAACCTAGCATCTTGACATTAAAACACTTGACATTCAGACACACTTGGCAAACACTTGGAAAATATTATATTGGCATTGTTCCTTAAATTCTTTCATCATGTTACTAGTTTCTCAGTGACGTCCCAATAACAAGATTTTGAGAAGCAGCGACATATCATGATGATGGGTTTGTCTTGTCTCTTTCAGGTAGTTGTGTTTCTAGTTCCTTGAGGATGTCTTGACAATAGGATTTAGAGGAGAAATAATGTTTTATGACTTGTCTTTGTCTTTCTTGTCTATTTTATACTTGTGGTTGGTTATGGCAAAAAGATTGGGGCAATTGCGCTCTTAGTATGAGTCATGATCATCTTTGTTTGCGACTGCTTGTCTTATGTGATGGTACAACCTTGCACACCTTGATTTATGTCATATCATGGTGTTTGTTGGCTATTACAATAATCCACCCAATGATGGTTAAGAGCAATAATTGTTAAGTCCTGTGGTAACATATTGAAGGATTTGGTCTCTGTGCTAACATTCATCTCCTTTTGTCTTGTCGCCTTATCTCGTTTGTCTCATGATCATATCATGTGCCATACAAAAATATAAGTGCATACATGATCATATAGGAATTGCATTAGGTCACTACATACATCATCCATATCATTTAAAACATACATATCACATCATAAAATTGCATTGTCCACACATATATAGTCATGCATCAACATACATAATCACAAACATGGAATCCATTACAATCATACATTATGCATCTATATCTATATGAACCAAGATCCTAGTACCTACAAGAGACAACAAATAAACACATTAGAGGATTCAAATGCAAGTTAAGATCAAAGTTCCCCATAAAATCCATTTAACATATGTTCAAAATAGGAATGAAAGCAAGAATATAATGAAAAAGCAATGAAATAGATTAAATCCTATTGAGAATATGCAAACTCTTGAACTTATGGGGTAGTTGGTGCCAATTTGATGTGGAAATTGGCTCTTTCCTAACTCCTATGCAAGCTCTTGATGATTTGATGATGATTGATCCACTATGTTGAAGATTCAAGTGTGCTCCAAGATGAAAAACATGCATAACCTAGCTAAGACTTGATGAAATGGATGAGAATTGCAATGCTTGAGTAGAGATTTGAGTATAGTAAGTTTGATCAAATTGTGGATGATGAAATGAGGAAAGAAGCCTCTTATTTATAGAAAGACAAGTTGGAGAAATTCCCAAAAAAAAGCAATGTGGGACTAACTTTCAACCAATGGCAAGGTACCACTTGTCAAGAGATGGGTGGATGAAGGATGTGCACATTTTGATGAATGTGCCCATAAATGCATTTAGGTGGATTTTAAAAAAAATGAAATGACATGTAAGAGGGAAAAAGGAATGTCTTAAATGCCACTTGGCTCAATGCAAAGATGAAATAAATGTCTTGTTGGAAGGACAAAGTCCACTTGGAAGGATTTCAAATTTGGAAGAATATTCCTCTATTATGCCATGTTGAGAGAAAATAGATTTAATAAATGAATTAAATCTATTTTCATGTGCAAGTGGAAAAAGCTAGAGGATGGGACATGAATTAGGATTAAATTAGTCAATAGTTAATTAATTTAATGAGGGATTAGATGATGTGACAAATTTGACTTAGATTTATAGGTTGATTTAAATCAAAGATGAGAGGAATGTGATTTAGACTTAGTTAAATAAATATTTGTTTTATTTAACTAAAGGGGATGATTGGTTAGATTAAATCAAATAAAGATTTAATTTATTTAATTTAATGAGATGATAGACTTTAGAGATTAATTAAATAAAAATTGATTTATTTAATTAAATAAAGGAGGTAAGGCTAATTAGATCAGATTGATTAATTTAATTAATGAGAGAGAATGACTTAATTAGATAAATGATTTATTTAATTAAGAGAGAAAAATTGATGAATTTAATCAAATAAGGGTATTTGATTAAATGGTTAGACTGAAGGATGATTATGGATGAAACGGTGTTAGTAGTCGGGATCAAGCGTGTAATGCCAATCAATACATTTTACGTGTCTACAATATCATCATCATTAGAACATAACATCATCATGGCATATAAGCATAAATAACCATCATATCATCATGGCATCTCATCATAAATAGATATCATAAAATGCATACATGGCATAGCATATAGAAGACATCATCATAGGAATCATAAATGCATAAATTGCAGCACATAAGGCATCATATGGTCATCATAATTGCATCATCATAATCATCATTAGACAAGCATATATCATAAAACATCATCAACACATAATGCATCATCACATAACATAAAGCATATAGGCCGCATCAAAACTGCATCGCATGTCTAATCTCAAAAATATATAATGTCACAGGATAGAGTCATGAGATATCCCAAAAATAGAGCTCACAGGCTCGATAGTCAACATATAAAGTGTCATAACAATGAATGTTTGAAACATGATAATAAGAGAATAATGTCAAATGCCCCTATGTTGTGTTCTCATTGTCCCCTCATGGAGAAGAGCATGGTGACTAATGACCTATACTTGGTACTAACATAACCTATGAGGACATAGCAACCTGTGTTTGTGAGGATGACGGAACCGACGCTGATGGAATCATCTCTATAGTAACATGTGGCTATGAGGATACGACGGTGTGTGTCTGTGAGGCTGATGGATCTGTCACTAGCAGTTGACTATGTGTTAATCTATGTACTGACCCAGATGATACATGTGAATGGCCCGGTCTATGACTCGAGGAATGCCTATGATGGGACTTGTGACTTGATGTGTGTCCTAAGGGAGTCAAGCCACCCACATTGCTCTGGCTGTGACTATTATGGGTGTGGCTGCTCCTAGACCCTGTCCCTATCTGGTTGGATGATCTAGACAATCCAAGATCCCCCTAATCTGCTGGCACCACGTACTTATACAACATATTGTACTGCCCTTTGCTCGTGCTAACTCTGGCCAACTCCCAAGCAATGTTTGCAACTGGCCTTGTGCATAGTTGTGCAAACTAATTGCACCAACTCTCTGTCTTTCACTATCGGATCTCTACCTAATCCCTCTCCACTTGGGTTACCTCGAGCTCTTCTCATAAGGAGATTATCTTCATCGTGGCCTCATCTAACCTCCTCTACATATTCGCCAATCGTTGATCTATGGTGGCATCCTGTGGCAATAGTGGCACAGTGGCTATCTTTGGATCCCCATCGATCATCCTCTCATGAAGCTACCTCTCCACCTCATCTATCTCATCCCTGATATCCATGTCCTCCTCATCACCAATATCCTCCTCACCCCCAATTACTCCCTCCTCTCCTCCTCCGACCTTAAGGGTCTCCTCTGCTACATGCACCTCCATCTTTTCCTCCTCTCTAACCTCCTCCTCTTATCTCCCCTCCTCCTGTCTGACCTCCTCCTGTCTCCCCTCACCCTCCTATCTCACCTCCTCCTGTCTCAATCCCTCATCTCTCTCCTCCTCCTCGACCACCTTGAGGATAGCATCTAGTGGTGCTCTCTCCACACGTTGTCTAACTCTTCAGGCTTGTCTTCATCTATCCCCTCCTCTCCTCTGCCCGCCACCACCACCATCTCCTCCATCATCCCCTCCATCATCCCTACCACCTCTTCCACTGTCTCCTCTACCACCATCTCCCCAGCCTCCATCTCTACCTCTCCCCCTACCTCTCTATCCTCCTTGTTGCACCCTCAAAATAATAGATCTCTAATCAAAAAGATTTGGTGCATCAAGATTAGTCAAGGGAATCGGCCTGTGAGTCTTCCATCACAAGTCATAATCTAGCATCGTCCTTGCATCAGCTGCTCCTCCACTCCATCCCCATGGTTGTGCCACCAATCCATCAATCTGTTGTTGCACAAATGGCACTGATATAGCAAGCGCCCAACCAAGCTCTCGCGATGTCCTCGCATACTCGGTTGTCCCCATAGGTACATCCTGCAGCTCACCGAACTATCGAAGAACCTGCTGGGGTAGGTACATCTCTATGATCAGCTGGCTTTGAATAGTGTGACCAATAAAATACCTAAACTATTGGTAAAATGGCAAGTGATCAGCCTCATCAGCCCATGGTGCACAATCTCTATATGGCCTCTAGACAAGTGTTGTCATCGTGTCAATACTATGCCTCCAAAAAGTTGGTCTCTCCAACTCTGGTCTACTGCAAGGCTCCAACATATAAGTATACATACAACATCCCATCCACTAGTTGTGGCCTCTGAATAGGTAGTTGAAAGACGGCGATATGCTCCCACACCCAGATCATCAGTAAAGTCATGCCACAACTAATGTTGCTCCCACCTTTGTAGGTGACCTCGTGTAACTAATGGTACAACATGCCAAGCAAACAGGGGCCCCATGCAAAAACAACTTTGTCCCATCACATTCGGACTAGCACATTGCCCCATCCAATTGGGAATCCATGTCCTCAACGGTTTGGAATTAGGACCCCGGCAATCAATGTACACAACATGGCATCCCACCGTGGGTAGTGATTAGCAAGGTACTCCCACCAAATCTCGTACCCATCGACACCAAGGCTCACGTCATCATCTACCTCATACATCTTTTCCATGGCCTGCATTCCCTACTGAGGATTGTAAACCACCCACACTCCTCAGATTGAAATATGTAAAATACGGTACACATCCTCCAAAGTGATTATCGCCTCTCTAGTCGACAAGTGAAAGGAGAAAGTCTCAGAGTGTTATCTCTTGGCCAGTGTTGTCAATAGTCCCCTGTTAGCCCAGATAATGGGCATATAGGTTACATAGTATAACCAAAGTCGCATAAGTCGCCTTCACTCTCGATTCATCAATTGGTCCCGGAACGCGTATGTGGATGGTCTAAACTCTTGCATGTAAATCAGCACTAGTCATTTCTGCACATGCAGAAACGAGAGTTAGCACATTCTTGAAAATCATTATTACCATCTATCTAGCTAAACATGAGCAAAGAGTAAGTTTAAAGCTAAGTCAACCCTAGTCAACCCTGGTCAAAGTCAAATGTGTCATGTTGACTTCGTTTGCATCACAGTTTGGCATTTTCATCATTTTGTACAATAGTTATGTCACATTATGGCACTTGTGTCATTTGGCATCACAAATGCATCATCCTTAGTCGATTGCATCATTCTATAATCAAATGTGTCATCATCAAAACAAATGTGTCACTTTTCCCTATGTATGCATTGCAATATTGCGATTGCATCATTGAACTTATCATTTGTGCTACAAGATGGCAAATGTGTCTCGACTTTTGTCACATGTGTTGAAATAAAATTAAAATCTAACAAACCCATAGCTTTTTTGTCGCGACACATCAAATGCAACTTACGCAAACGTATATGTGTCGTGGTGCATTCATCTAACTACCCTAAACCCTAAAAATGTGCAAAATATGACAAAATGACAAAGTGGGTTCAAGGTACTTACTGGCGGGTCTGCACCCTCTGGCCGTTAGAATGTCTTGGTGATATAGCAATGATGCTCTGTGATTGGAATCATCATCTTCGCCTATGCTCTCCTAGCTCTGAGCTCTCCAAATTTGCAAGTGTGAATGTGAAAATGAATTGACTTTTACCCCATTTTCAAACTATTTATAGGGTCAAAGTGGAATTTTTCAACCATTTTATTATTGTAAGCTCTTTTCACCACCTTTGACTGGCCTGTTGACCACTTAAACATGTTGAAATCCACAACCACTTGCGCCATTGCTTTTTTGGTCATCAAATTAACTTGTTGGGACACTTTCCAACATTTTTTGTCACTAAGCTAAATTTTGAAAATTTTCCTGAGGGGCATAAATACTTCATACGTTTGTTGGGGCATGTTTCTGACTAAATTTTCTTTGTCACAATGCGACATGATGCATTATGACAAAAAGGGACAAAATGTAGACACATAAAAATGATCTAGGCCTACAAGCTCTATTGTCACCATATTTCTTCTTGACATAATTAAAATATTTATGTCCTTGGTCCACTTTCAACTATTAATTAAATAATTCATGTCTTTATTCCTCTTGATTATTTAAATAAATAAATTTTATTTATTTATCTAAATATGTCACTAATTGTCTAAAGTCTTTCCATAATTAAATAAATTTCATAAAATTTATTTAATTATCCTTGTCCATTAGTTCCTCCTAATTATTTAAATAGATAAATTTTATTTATTTATTTAAATATGTCATTAATTCTTAAAAGTCTTCTTATAATTAAATAAATTCTTTAATTTATTTAATTTATTTAATTATTGTCCACCTTGGCATTTTCCCAATTTTAAATAAAATCATTTATTTAAATTGGTCCCACTTTCTAATTTTTCCTCTTTTAGTAAATAATTCAAATTAATTATTTATTGTCATGTGACCCCACCTTTTTGAATTAAATTAATTTTTAATTCAAAATAGCCTTTTTCCTCCAAAAATCAAATAATTTCTAATATTATTTGATTTTCTAGCTCTCTCTTTTCTATGCCATTATTATCTCCTTGTCACATGCATTGTTAACCCTTGCTTTAATTTTCTCAAATTGAATCTTGTCCACTCATTTCAAATTTGACCTAATGTTCCCCTAACCCTAATTGTGGGTTGTCACATTGAATCTCGTAAATTAATTCTAGGGCATTTTGTCAATCTTCAATCTGGGCCATTCATCCAAAATTGTATTTTCTATAAAATGGCAATTTTGCTCTTATTTTGTCATCTCATGCTATCTAGATCTCATGTTATCTAGATCCCATGCTATTTAGACCTCATGCTATCTACATCTCATGCAATCTTGTCTTAGGCACTCTTGACATCTTAGCATTTTAACATTTTGGCATATTTTAGTCATAGTTCATAGTTGCTTACTAGTTGCATAGTATTGCATTTTCATATCAAATCCTTCAACATTTTGCTTTGGTCTTGGCATTGTCACATATTTCTCACTCAAAATATGAGGGAAAAACTTCATATTGCAGCAAATAGAGAAGGTGTAATGGAGGTCAATCATGGAGGTTGAAGACTTAAGGTGATATCTTTCTTGTTTTCATGTTATTTCCTCCTTTGTGTTTCATTATTACTTTGGGTTTTGATTTATTTAGCTTCTAATCTGCTAACCTAGAAATTTCCCATAGTTACAATTTCAACTTCACCACCCTCAAACCCTTCTCTTACTCTACTATTTTCACATGCACTCTTCACTACAACTGTATTGTAATTGCAACTTCCCCTTCTCTATATCAGCTTAACTCATCTTAAAATTGGGTTCAACTTAGCTTATAATCACAAGATTTTAGGGAATTGATAATTGAAATTAACAGCAAAAGGTAGGTGCAATTTAGGATAAAAGGGGTTTCCATCATGTCATGTTTTTTTTTTTGCATTTGGCTTTAGGTGGTGAAAAACAAAAAAAAACTAGCTGATATATTACCCTCCCCCAACTTAAGGTTTGAAGTGACCTCACTTCAACTCATGATAGGCAAAGGTATGATTATAGAATATGGAAATAAATGTAATGAATAGATTGCATGCTTAATTTAATATGAAAATATATAATGAAAGTGTTTAGAAATCTATGATAATTATGGCAATGTACTTTGTGTACCTACTAGAGGTGATTAACTGAATGTCATGCATGTGAAGCTGAATAAAATGTATCTATAGGATGGTTTGATGTGACAAGAAGTAATTTTGGGTGAATGAATGATAAGGTGGTAGGTGTAGTGAAATGAAACAGAATGGATGGATGATGGGTAGTGATGTAATAGTTCAAATTCTTGAAATTTGAATTGGCAACGTGAAATAAGATGAGTATGTTGCATGTATTTATTATGATAAGGCTAAATTTGCATGTGTGAAAAAAGTGAGTTGAAAAAGGTGTGAATTGCAATTAATGTGGCACTAATTTTTAAAATTTCCTAACAAGCAGCACTATGGGTACCTTTGGCATTAGGTCTTGTCTGAATTGTGACAACTTTTGTGCTATAGGTCCCTACCACATAATGTAGAATGCTGGAAACATTATGTGTATTAGTGTGACTATGTTGTGTGTACATGGGTGGAATAAAAAATTAGACCTGAGTGACCTCACAGGATGAGTTGTGTAGCTCAACCACTAAGTCACCTGAAGAACTTTGTACATCGACTACTAAGTCATCATTTTTGGCTATGGTATTTGTATTTGAATCACTATAATCATTAGTAGGACCATATTGCTAAGTGAGAGAAAGAATGAAGTCATCTATCTTTACCCTTTTTTGTAAAGTTTCAACCTATCTCCATTAACCAAGAGGAAGAACCTTATTGCATCTATGGTTTGCAACTTTACTGATCCATTAGGAAAGACTTGGATGATCTAATAAGGTCCCAACCACTTGGATTGGAGTTTCCCCTTAAAATCCTTATATATTGAATCATACAATAAAGCCTAGTCTCCTACATTAAATTATTTTGTCTTGATATATTGGTCATACCACTTTGTCCTCTATTTTTGTACTATCTCAGTGTAATAGATTGCCTCCATCCTGATTTCATCCAGCCCATTTAAGTGGTGTAACCTCTCCTTTTGAGCTGTTGTGAGATCCATGTCCAACTCCACAGTTGTTCTTAATGTCTTGTAATCAAACTCTATTAGGAGGACTATTGTTTTTCCATATGTACTAGCTCATAGGGTGTGAAACTAGATGTTGTTTTCCATGTTGTTATGTATTCCCATACTGCTTATGGTAATCTAGCAACCTAATCTTTTTTGTTGAATTGTACTATACTAGTTATAATACTTTCAATTTCTTTGTTGGTAACATCCACCTAGCCATTGGATTGAGGGTGATAAGGTGTTGAATTTTTGTGCTTGATTTCATATTCTTCAACCAATTTGGTAAAGAGCTTTGAAGTAAATTGTGGAACCTAATTAGTCACTATCTCTCTAGGTACTCCATACCTAGTAAAAATGTCCTCATACAAGAATTTAGCCACATTTCCATCTCTAGCAAACTATAATGCCTTCACTTCCACCCACTTAGTCAGATAATCAATGTAAACTATAATGTACTCTTTGTTGTTAGATGTAGGTGAAATTTTCCCAATAAAGTCTAGACCTCGTTTGTCAAGTGAGCTAGTGTTAATTGTAGTTGTAAAGGAATTTTATCACTCCTTGTTGGCTTACCCATTCTTTGACATCTATCATAACTCCTTGTATATTTGATAGAATCCTTGTGTAAATTTGGCTAGTAGTAACTAGTTGTGAGGATTTTGAATGATGTTCTCTTAGCTGCAAAGTGACCCACACATGGTTCATCATGGAAAGCCTTCATTATATCAAATATTAATCTTCCCTTATACACCTTCTCATGATATTGTCTAGGTCAATGTAGAACAGGTAATCAGATATCCAAAAATATGGAAAGCACTTTGCATTAGCCATCTCTTTTCTTTTAGAGAAAAGTGTGGTGGAATCTTCCCTATCACCAAATAGTTTGCAATGTTAGCATACCAGGGTATATGTATATTATGAGAAAACAAGTACTCATCTGGAAATGGGTCATCTACTACCCCTTCTACTAATTGTGTTGGCAACCTTGACAAAAAATCTGCTACTACATTAGCCTTACCAGGCTTGTCCACTATTGTGATATCAAACTCTTGCAAAAGGAGCAGCCATTTGACTAATCTACCCCCTACTGCAGGCTTGTTCATTAAATATATGATAGTTGTATGGTATGTGTGGACAAAATTTGCATAACCAGTCATGTAATGCTAAAATTTATTAATGGCATACACTACTACTAGCATCTCCTTTTCTATAACAATATAATTTAGCTCTGCTCCCTAAAGATTCTTGCTAATGTAATAAATAGCATATTCTTTAGTACCTTCTTATAGACCCAAAACTGCTCCAATAATTTGAAGCATAAGTGAGTATATGGAAGGGTAAGGTCCAATTTGGCCCCTAAAAATAGGTGTTTTGGTTAAGGCTACTTTGAGTTCTTCAACAGAATGTTGGCACTCTGATGTCCAATCAAATTCTATGTCTTTAGTTAGTAGAACAAACAATGGTGTTGCTACCTTACTGAAGTCTTTAATGAACCTACTATAATAGCCTGCATGGCCAAGGAAGCTTCTAACATCTCTTTTCCTCTGTGGAACACGTAACGTAGAAATGATCTCTATCTTATGTGGATCAACTTGGATCCCTTCATTGGATATGAAATGCACTAAAACAATTCCCTAAGTCATCATCATAAAGCACTTTTCATTACTTAGGGACAAGTTGTGTTCTTTGCATCTTTTTAATACCTTTTCCAAATTGGTAAGGGCTTCTTCATAAGTTTCCCCATATGTGGTAAAGTCATCCATATATATCTCCATAGAGTCATGAGCATAATTAGAAAAGATACTAAGCATTTCCCTCTGGAAAGTAGCTGGGGCATTGCATAAACCAAAGGGTGGAACAAAGTAAGCATAGGTTCCCCAAGGGCATGTAAATGTTGTTTTGTTTTGATCCTCTAGAGAAAAATTTATTTGATTGTAATCACTAAAACCATCTAGGAATGAGAAGTACTTCCCTGCTAGAAATTCAGGTACTTGATCAATGAAGGGTAATGGGAAGTGGTCTTTCCTAGTGGCTACATTCAACTCCCTATAATCTACACATACCCTCCATTTTACACCTTTCTTGGGAAAAATGACTAAATGTGAGACCCATTTATTATTAGATATAAGATAAATGAAGCCTGCATCAAGGAGTTTTTGAAGTTCAACTTTAACTATTTCTCTCAAAGCAGGGTTCATTCACCTTTGAGATTGTCTAATAGGTCTAAAACCATTATTTATATAGATCTTTTGCATACATGAGTCAGGATCTATTCCCTTCATGTCATGGTAGTCCCATGCAAAGGTTGTTGTATGTGCCTACAACACTATATTCAGGGAATTCCCCTGCTCTATAGTTAATGCATTATTTATGTTCAGTGTTTTTCTTGGCATGATCTCTAGTGCTTTAGACGATTCTTGAACATATGAGAGGTCAAGGCTAGGAATTATTGGTACACACTATTGTGGTAGGAAGGAATGGAAGATCTGAGATATTTCTAATGAGGATTTGGCAAGTATAATACTCTACAAAGGATCTTGTAGGCATGAGAGATAGTCATGTTGTCATGGGCTCCTACTGTAGTCATTTTGTATTATATGGGCAATCAAATTATCTTCATCTTGATCATCCAATAAAGGGTTGTGTTTTATTGTCATCAAAGTCTATAGGGAATAGTGGTCTTCCTCATCCAAAGTAGGCCAAATGGTTTGCTCAAGATCAGCATAAGGTTGGGTTGGAGGATAGAGTACCAATTTCTTGGTCACAATCCCATTTGACATTATCATATTCCCAGACCTACAACATATGAATGCATCAATTGTAGCTAACCATGGTCTACCTAGAATGAGTGGATATCTTGCAAGGTTGACCTTTGGCTATAAAAATATGAATCAGTAGGACATTCCTAAGAATCTAATGCTATAACTAAATCCTTAACGATTCCCTTAGGCTTTATTGTTGACCTATCAGCCAACTGTAAAATAGTTAGTGTAGATCTAAGGTTGGCTAACTGAAGTAATTGCATTGTCTCTTTAGTCATGACATTGATTACTGCCCCTAAGTCTATCAAGGTGTTCTTGATAAGGGTCCCATTAATCTTAAAATCCACTACTGGACTACCAGGGTTTGTGTATTTAGGGATAGTTATATTCCCTAGCATGATATCAACAAGGTTTCCTAGGACATGAATCATTTGAGGATCCTTCCTTTCTCTCCCTCGTTTCTTAAGACATAGGTCCTTGACTACCTTGGTATAGATTGGATTGTCCTTAATAGCTTGGATGAGGGGAATCTTGATATTGACATCCTTAAGTTGACCCAATAGGTCTGTCTCAACTTGGGTATGATGTTTTTGAATGGCTAAGTGTTCAAAGAAAGGAGGCTTTGGACTTGAGGTGGTTTGTTGTACCTAATTTGACTCAAGCTATAGAAGTAATTTGTCTGGAGCTTTAGCTACAAGTTCCTCATCCTCCATCTCAATGATTTGGGGGGGTAAAGGTCCAGCTAGTTGTTTCCTTGACCTAAGGTGGGCATCACCCACCTTTACCCCATAGGTGGGGTATTGCATAGCCTATTTAGTATAAGCCTATTGGATGGGATTATTGCTAGGGTTAGGTGCAAGTTGGGAAAGTAATTATGGTTCTCTTGGTGGCTAATATGTTGGATTGGATGGATTAGGCATAATGGCTTATTATTGTGGTTGAGGGAGAATTAAAGGTTGTTGGTAATTTGTGTTATGTTGCTACTATTACTGACCTTTTTTCCATTGTGGTTGCCAATGGTTTTGTTGTGCTGGCCAATGAGGATTATAATTGGAACCTTGGAAAAAAAAATTGGCCAAGAATTTAGTTGTTGGTTCCAATTTTGTTGAGGTTGTTTCCATTGTTGAGGGTTTTTCCATTAATTTTGGTTAGTTGGCCAAGGCTGCAAATTCCAAGCAGAAAATTTTTAATTTCCAATTGGAAAAGATAAATTGAAATTAAGAGGGTCTCGTGGCATACCTTGTATTTTTTCCATGACCTTCTTTGAGCTATGTAAAATAGTTGTCCATCCTCTCCATCAAGTGGTTGAAAATCAGGTTTCTTTTTTTTGTCTTGTTGAATACTAGCCACCCTTTTGCATTTATAGTTTGCTTTCCTTTGTCTACAGCAGGGGAAATATTCAGTGAGCATTGCTTCGGCTTCTTCTTGCTTCTTCTTTATATGGAGAGTGTCCAACTAAGTTGTTAGGTGATTGATAATGTCCTCCTTCATGTTGGATAACAAATTACTTAATTATATCTTTGAAACTCCAGTGGTTGATTTTGCCAATGGTTGATGTCCTCTCTCATCTTGACTTCTTATTGAAGGTCCCGGAGTAATTTCTGAAAACCCTATAGATTTCATCAAATGGTAGTTGAGAAACATCCCCTTGCTGAATAAGATTGGGGGCATCCATATAGTCCTCATTGACTCCCCTCAAAAATACTAACTTGAGGGATTCTTTAGATAACTTGTTATGTGGGTTTTTCTTCAAAGAGAATTGAAATATCTCCACATAGTCCTCTAATGGATCATCCTCCTTCTATGATATTTTGAAAATGTCATCTCTCCTCCTATCAAGTCCTCTACAATAGTCTTGGTACTTTTCCAAGAACAATGTTTTCATGGTATCCTAATACGGAATAACATCCTTGCCTAATCCCATAAACCATCTTAGGGAAACATCTTTTAGAGTGGTAAGGAAGATCTTGAGCCTATGAGTATCAAATATATAGTCATAGCTCATACATAGGACATCAAACTCAAACAGAAATGTGTATGGATCTTCAGTCACCAAACCATTAAAGACTAGTAGCCCTTTCTTGGTTGGTGATTAGGAACTCAAAGGTCACATGTTTAGGTGGATTATCCACTACATCACCCACGGTTCAGCATGTCCCCTTTGTAGGTGTAGTAGATATTGGTGAAAGGTAAGTTTCTTCTTCAGTAATACCCTCGCTCTGAGTACTAGAGTCATCACTATCTTCTCTAGCTTGATTTCTCGTAGAGGGGAGGAACCTTCCCAATGTGTCTCTTTGCCTCTGCATACAATAAGTAAACTTTGTATAGTAATGACTCCTGCACAATGTTAGTAGAATGTTCTAGTATGTTTGAGAAGATTAAGTCTAATAGTCCTAATGCTGAAAAAAAAAGTGCAAACTACATGAAATCTTGGAAAAATAAGTGGATGAAAACAACACCATCCTCGACAACGAGGCCAAAAATGTAGAGTCTAAGCTAGTGTCTTGTAAACTTGGAGGAAATCACACAATTCAAAGGAATGAAATAGTTGAATAGTCCACTCAATATTGTAAATACTTCATTAAATTATCAAGTAGGGCTTGTAAACTTGTGATGGAACAAGCACTATATGTTCTTTCAAAGACCCGAAATCACCTAGGTTATCCTATTAAAGGTATTCTACTTGTTGGAGAATCACAGAAACACATAAAAGTGAAAGAAGTAAATTGGTGCTATCGGCTACAGGTACCTACAACATAATCTGTAGTTGAATTGTTATTAACAGATAATTACTAAAACTAACTCAAAACTGATAATTGAACCTAATCTATCCTTTGGAGTACTACAAGTCAATTGAATGCATTCATGCACATGAAAAACCATTATTGATAATCATAATATGATAATCTATTTTAACTTACATTCAATTTATGAAGTAATGACTAACAGAAATAACTACAAAACAAAAATAAAGCAACTATAAATGTAGTGAAGAACGGCTACCTTGAGTGACCTAATCAATTGGTTGTCTTCACTTAAACTAAAACCAAATCTAAATCTTCAAATTATATGCAACCATGTCAATTTTAACTTAATTCATTATGTATTCCAAAGAATCACATAAAATCTTGCTCAAATATTGTATTCAAGAAAACCATTTCTAAACAATCAACATGTATGTAGATTACAATTGAAAACTAAGAAGTAATTGATAACAAATCCACTAGTGTGAGATTAATAAACTAACTATACTAAAGACTCAACCACTAGCTATGCATAGGCACAAGGAAGTTTATTCTAAACACAACTCTAAACTAAAATCATTAACTACAACTCCCTAGATATAAGAGTGTGTAATTAAGATTGAGTTATTCAATCTGCAAATGGAAAGAAACAATAGTTTAAATAGGACTAAAACTCTACAAAATAGATTTGCACATGGAACACATATTATGCAAGAAACCTGTCAATAAAAGAATTCTTCTTCTTCAGCACCTTATTAACTATCATAATGATGCACGACTAACTCCATTAGGTGTCTCCACATGGTAGTTATTACACTTCTGGAAATTTTGTTGTCCAAGACCTCCTTTGGCTATGGGATACAGTTTCTTCTTGGGCTGCAAAAGGTTAATCCACAAAAAACATACACAAATCTAACTACCATGATTAAACACATAATTCTAATCACATTTCATACATATCCACATATAAACCATGTAATGCTACTATATCATAACTATATTTCCATTACTCTAATTTAGGTCCAAGGTTGTATAATAAGCATAAAAAGATAACATGGCATAGGAATATGTCTGAAAAGATTGTTTGATAATGTCTATAAACATGCATAAAAACATCGGGAAATGAACTAATAAATGGACTCATCACTCTCATCAACATTCAAACCCTTGTTAGACCTTAAACACTTATCATGCATTAGCAGAATGTAAATATATGAAATAGTAATGCAAACACATCCAAACACATAAGAACACTAGATTTACATGGAAAACCCAAGAAGGGAAAAACCACGGTGAGGATTAGCTCACATATATATGAATTGCAACACCAAATACAATTAGGCTCACTGCCCAAAAAAAGAAGAAAGGCTCACTATTGGGTAGCTCACTTCCAAGAAGAAAGAAGATAAAAGAAGAATGTTACAAAGAGATTCACTATCTCAAGGAAACAGGAGAAATCTACCACTAAAACTTTGCACCATCTACAACCTTCAGCTCACTGCCTCCAATAACTTCAAGCACATTGAAAATGTAGACCCTTCTAATCACTACATCAAATTCATAAGCATTAAGCTCACACTCAGATCACCACACTTAATCAATTCACATCTTTTTCACTCCTATGGATCCAAACTCATCTCCAATAATTCAACTTACATCTATACCATCCACAACCTAAACAATCTCAATTAGGTTAGCCTTAATGAATGTATGCACTTAAAACATGCGATACCAAAATGGGTTGGCACTAGAAACCCCACTGTGGAAAGAAGTGAAGGAAAACCACATCAAGGGTTAACTAGGACCCAAATATACAACACCACGCTACTCAATACATCCACAATCCATGAGGTACCTCTGAGAATAGTGCTAACACACCAGGTCATCCAAACCTGAACTAACACTACAAGAAAACACATACATGATTCTCCAAGTCACATGGACCACACAAAAAAACTTCACAACATCCACACAACATCTTAGAATATTCCAGCATCATTAGAATATTTTGCAACTCTGCCACAACCACTTGAAACAAGGAATACCATCATTATGTGCAACCAGGCATACTTCCACCTAACACAACTTACTAACCAACCTTGTGGAACACTTCAACACGTAAAACCTCAAGGGAAGTAGGTTATAGATAATATAAGCATGTTCCCAAATCTGCAAGACAAGAAACCTTATTGTAGAGAAATACAGAGCAATCTCATTTCTCCCAAACAACCTTCTACATAGACAGAAAAACTATTAAGCATAACTTTCATTGTTGTATAATCCAAAAACCTTATGCTCTGGATATAGAACCTCTGAACACCTTTGATCATCATATCCAAACTACACAAGCATAGCTTCAACCATGAAGAAATGTGGAGCATAACACTGAACACACCTTTATTAGACTACACACTCTTATATTCAAATTTTCTCAAAAGCACTTAGAGACCAAGTGAACTTACTACAACTACAACACTTATCTATCAAGACAACAATGACAACACTGATGATAGCACCACAACACCTTCTTATCAAACCACAACACATCCATACTAGCACTAGTAGTTGACAACATTAATGACGGTACCACCAACAACCAACATTAGAAATCTCCAATAATTTCCATACTATTGATATCAATGACCAACTATTGACATCAATGACAATGCCAACAACATACTTGCAAAAATCTCCCCCTTTTCATTGATGGCAACACAACTCTCTTAAAAACCATCAACAATAAAAGCAACCAACAACAACTCTGCAACAAGCAACACTCCCCATAGCTAGGGCATCTTTTAATCTTCACTCTTTCTTTTGCTTCACCAACTTCTTCTCCCCCTACCTAAGGAGTTCTTCATTCTCTCATTATATTGTGAACACTCTCTCCCCATATGTTTTCCATATCATATTCTTTCTTGCAATACTCCTGTGCACTATGGTTTTTCAACCAACTCTCTCCCCCTTTGACATTAATGAAAAAGGGCTATAGACTCATCCAAATCTCTTTCATGCATACTTCACATTTTTCACTGTTCTTTCTCTTTTCTACATTTTACTCTTCTGTTCTCCCCCTTTGAAAAGATTCAAAGGGAAACACCTGCACCTTTCATACATCATCTGCATAGAATTTTCTTTTTGGTTTTCCCTTTTAACATCTACATACACCACTTTGACACCACTTGCAACACCAACAAACAACTACACTCACTTTTCTGCACTCTCCCCCTTATGGGAAAAAAATATGCTCCATCTGACTGCACCAACCAACAACACTACTACCTACTTCTCCTAAGAGGTAGCCTTCAATATCAATCCAAGACCAAGAATGTATCCTGAATTCTCACCTAGACAGATGCACCAACTTATGCATCTAGTTGAAAGAAGGAGGGGCAATAACACTTAACTTCTACTGGAGATACTCAAAAGTATCTTTTGGAAGAGCCTTTGTAAATATATTTGCAATTTGATCCTTTGTAGGCACATACTCCAACTTTACCTCATTCTCTACAACTTTCTCTCTTAAAAAGTGATACCAGATAGAGAATGTTTTGTTCTTGAATGCATTATCGGGTTCTTTGAAATACCAATAACACTTTTATTATCACATAAGATAAAAAAGGGTTCATCATATGATACTCTGATATCCTTCAATGCTTGCTTCATCCACAACACCTATGTGTATCATGATGCTGCTACAATGTACTCTACCTTTGTAGTAGATAATGACACTAAATCCTACTTCTTACTAAACCATGAAACCAATCTACTTCCAAGAAAGAAAGCACTGCCACTTGTACTTCTTTTGTCATCTATACAACTTTCCCAATCTACATTTGTATATGAACTCAAGGAGTATTCAATATCCCTAGGATACCACAAACCATTGTCTGGAGTGCCCTTCAAGTATCTAAATATCCTCTTCACTGTTGCAACATGAGATTCTTTGGGATATTCTTGAAATCTTTCCACAAGACAAATTGCATGCATGATATCTAGTCTAGTAGCAGTTAGATATAGCAGTCCTCCAATCATTGATTTATATTTACTCTAATCAACCTTAGAAGATTCATCATTTTTGCTCAACTTACAACCAATATTATAGGCTTAAATACTAGTTTAAATCCTCCATTCCAAATTTCTTCAACATTTCCTTGACATATTTTAACTGTGAAATGAAAATACTTTCTTTTGATTGATTGATTTGTAATCCAAGGAAGAAATTCATCTCCCCACACATTGACATCTCAAACTCTTTTTTCATTTCCTCTGAAAACTTCTTGCACATACTTCCATTTCCTCTAAAGATAATGCCATCCACATACACTACCACAATCAGGATTTTTCCTCCCTCAACCTTGATGTAAAGGTTGTTATTTGCAATACCTTTCCTAAATCCTTGATGCAACAAGTACTTATCTAACCTTGCATATCAATCTCTAGGAGCTTGTTTAATTCCATGCAATGCCTTCTTCAACCTACATACCATATCAACATCATCTAATAACTAAAATCCTTCTGGTTGTTCAATGTATATCTCTTCTTGCAACTCACCATTCAAGAATGCAAACTTTACATCCATTTGATATACTTTGAAGTATTTATGTGGTGCAAAAGCCAAAAACATTCTAACAGCTTCCATCCTTGCCACCAGATCAAATATCTCCTCAAAATCTATTCCTTCTACTTGTGAGTAGCCCTTACACACAATTCTAGCCTTATTTTTGATAACTTTTCCATCCTCATTCAGTTTGTTCCTAAAAACCCACTTAGTTCTTATCACATTCTTATTTGCAGGTCTTGCAACCAATTCCCAAGTCCGATTATTCTCAATATGTTCCAATTTATCTTTCATAGCCTTGATCCAATTCTCATCTTTGCATACCTCAATTACAGTTTTAAGTTCCACCTCTGAAATTAAATAAAAGTTTACTTGTTCCTCTATTATAGTTGCTTTCCTCCTTACCAACACGCCTTTTTTCTTATCTCCAATGATCTAATATTTAAAATTATTCTTCTACATATACTTAGGAGTCTTAGGGATCTATTTCAGAGCTTTTTCCTCTTCAACTATCTTCTTTTTTTCCTTGTCTTCACCCTTTTCTTCTTCACTGCAAGGGGATTCATCAGATTTATATCCTTTTATCAATATTGAACTTTGTAGTGGTTCTTCATCCACCTTAACATTTGCACTTTCAACAATCTTCTTCAACCTTTTATTATAGCACCAGTAGACCTTACTTCTTGTAGAGTATCCAAGGAAGATTCTTTCATTAGATCTTGCATCAAACTTTCCTAAGTTTTCTTCATCTCTTCTGATATAGTATTTGCTTCCAAAAACTCTGAAATACTTTACAGTAGGAGGTTTACCATACCATAACTCATAGGGATTCTTTGAACTATTTACTCATGATTGACCTCTATTAAGAATGTATAGTACATTATGAATTACTTCTCTCCAATAGACATCTGTTAGATTTACTTCCTTCATCATTGTCCTAGCTACTTCTTGAAATGTTTTATTCTTCCTCTCCATAATTCCATTCTGCTAAGGAGTCCTAGGAGATGAAAAATGCCTCTTTATTCCATGATCTTCACAAAAGTTGTTAAACTCATTGGAGGTGAACTCACCACCTATATCAGATCTCAAGCACTTGATTTTTACATCCATCTCATTCTCTACCATAGACTTAAATTCCTTAAACTTATCTAAAGCTTTTGATTTTTCTTTGAGAAATGTCACCCAAGTCATTCTAGAATAATCACCAATCAATAACATGAAATAACTATCACCACATGAGCTTCTTATTCTAGTAGGTCCACACAGGTTTGTATGCACCAATTCCAAAGGACTTGTAGTAGAATATTCTTTTGTCTTTAACCTCTTCTTTATTTGATTTCCCACTTGACATTCTTTGTAGATTGCATTGATTGGCTTTGTTATCCTTGACAAATATCTCACAATATTAATAGAACTAATATTTTCTAGACTGTCAAAATTGATGCGATTTGTTCTTCTATGTCATAGCCAACTTTCATTAATTTGAGACATAAAGCACTTTGCACTACTACCTTTGAGTTGATAGACATTACCTTTTGTCCTTGTTCTAGTAGCAACTAGAGTATCAAAGCTTCCTTTTTTGATTTCATAGCCTATTAGAAAAAAGATGTATTGTACACCTTGCATAATGTATATAATGTAATTATTTATTTATTATGTGTGTGTGGTGCACCTAGGTGACCTAGAGGTACGTGCATCACTAGGAGGTAATATTCTTGGGGCCACTTTATGTTGTATGTAACATTGGGACATAAGTTATGAGTTGTAAAATGTAATAATTTAATATTGGGGAAACGAATTAAATAAAGTACCCAATATTAAATGTGGGAACATGGTTTTGTAATCTCATGATTTTAGTCACATGGTTTTATGTAATACCACTTGGTGGTTTTGTGAGAGCTTGTTTCTATAAAAGCAACCACAAGGGTAGTTGTTTAGGTTGGTCAATTGGTAGGTTATCTCTTGTTAGCATTTGTGGAGGTTTGAAGCATGGCATGGGATGTGTGGTTACATGCTTGTTCACATGGATTTCTTGGATAGGGCTTGATACTTCGATGGTGTTCATGGAGACTCTGAAGATGTATTGTAATCTTTATTTTTGAATAATACACAAGTGATGGATGCTTTTGGAGGCTGTATTTTTCCCTTTTGAGGTTTTTTCTAGGGTATATCTTGTGTCATCTTTGATGGGTATGTTGTCTATTCTCTTGCATATGGATTTTGATTACTTATTTGCATAGATTTCTCTTTTGGGTTAAGTGGAAATTGTAATTACACGGCTGCAAGTTTCCTTTGACAACCATCCTGAAACACAAGATTGTATCCTAGATACTACACATTTGTCCTAAACTTAAAATATTATGTTGGAGAACCTTGACATAAAGAACATCATCTATTTTATGCTTGCCATCAAAACTAATTGAACCTTTTCCACAAATCTTAATAGATGTATCATCACCAAACTTAACAAGACCTCCATCATACTTTTGAAGTTTATAAAACTTACTCTTATTACCTATCATATGATTTGAGCATCCACTATCAATTATCCAGTAATTTATTTCTTCTCTTGTATGAAAATTTATCACCATAGTTCCTTCAATGTTGTGACTTGTTATCAAAGCACTTTCCTTCACACATCTTTCAAGATTATTAGAATTAGTTCCAAATTTTAGAGCCATGAACAATCATTCATCACTATCTTCATCAAGATAGTTAGATACTTCATCATCAGATAAATCGTCATCTTTTACAACATAATAACTCTTCTCGACAAATTTTCCTTTATGATCCTTAGGCTTGTCATTTACAACATTGATTAGACATTTAGAAGAATAATGACCTATCTTTCCACAATTGAAACACTTGAAAGGTAGCTTACCTCTATGTTTTCTAGTTCCTTCTTTAATCTTATCACAAAATTTTCTTCCACCTTGTCAAGATCATCCAAATCTAATTCATCATCCTTCTCTACCTTCTAGACTTTAAAAGTAGTTTCTTTATTTGTGGCATCTTGACAAAACTCTCTCAATTCATAAGAAATTAAAGCACCAAACATCTAATATCTAGAATAATTATCCAAATTTTGAGCTTCCTCAATAGCAGAAACTTTAGAACTATAATTTTTAGGAAGAGTTCTTAATACCTTTTTCACCACTTCACTTTATTATAGCTTACCACCAAGACCATTGATGGCATTGACAAATTCATCATCTCTAAGCATGTAGGTAGTAATATCTTAATCTTTAGACATCCTTAGGGTTTCAAATTTGGCTTTGTAGTTCTACATATTTACTTTCTTGACCTTATCATCTCCTTCATAAATGCTCTCCAACTTTGTCCATACATCTTTAGTAGATTTCAGACTTATCACCTCTCTAAGTTTAGAATTAGAGAGACCACTTAGAATAGCATTCCTTTCTTTACCATTGCTCTCATATTCCTTGATTTCATCATCACTTATCAAACTAGCAGTAGGCATAGTGTATCCTTTTTCAACTGAATTTCAGACACCAAATCCAAGAGAAACCAAAAAGGACTCCATATTGGCTTTCCAATAAGTATAATTTGTTTTATCAAACATAGGAGCTTTGAAACCCTTCCTATGTGCCATCCAGATCTACCTCAAGTGGAACTAAGCTTTCTCCAAGGAACCATAGCTCTTATACCAATTTTTAGATGCACAGGACAACTAAGAGGGGGGTTGAATCAGTTATACTTTAAAAACATTCAATCCCTCAACAATATTCAAACCCTTGTTAGCCATTAAACCCTTATCATGCATTAGTAGAATGTAAACATATGAAATAGTAATGAAAATGCATCTAAACACATAAGAACACCATATTTACATGGAAAACCCAAGAAGGGAAAAGCCACAGTGTTGATTAGCTCACATATATATGAATTGCAACACCAAATACAATTAGGCTCACTACCCAAAAAAAGAAGAAAGGTTGACTATTGGGTAAATCGCTATCAAGAAGAAAGACGATAGAAGAATACTGTTACAAAGAGATTCACTATCTCAAGGCAACAGGAGAAATCCACCACTAAAACTTTGCACCATTCATAACCTTTGACTCACTGCCTCCAATAAATCCAAGCACACTGGAAATATAGACCCTTATGCTCACTGCATCAAATTCATAGGAATTAAGCTCACACTCAAATCACCACACTTAATCAAATTCACATCTTTCAACTCCTTCTATGGACCCACACTCATCTCCAATAATTCACCTTACATTTATATCATCCATGATGACCTAAACAATCTCAATTAGGTCAACCTTAATGAAGCATATGCACCTAAAATGTGTAACACCAAAATATGCCAGCACCAAACAACTCCATGGTGGAAAGAAGTGAAGGATGAACACGCTAAGGGTTAACTAGGACCCAAATATACAACACCACACTACTCAATACATCCACAATCCACGAGGTACCTTCGTAAATTGTGCTAGCACGCTAGGTCAGCCAAACCTAAACTAACACTACAAGTGACCACATACATGCTTCTTTAGGTCATGTGGACCACACAACAACACTTCACAACATTCACACAACATCTCAAAATATTCCAGCATCATCAGAATATTTTGCAACTTTTCCACAACCACCTGGAACAAGGAATACCATCATTCTATGCACCCAAACATAGTACCACATAACACAAATTACTAACCAACCTTTTGAAACACTTCAACACCTGAAACCTCAAGGGAAGAAGGTTATAGATAATATAAGCATGCTCCCAAATCTTCAAGACAAGAAACTTTACTGCAAAGAAATCAAGAGCAATCTCATTTCTCCTAGACAACCTTCTACAAAGACAAAAAAACTATCAAACACAAATTTTACTATTGTACAATCCAGAACCTGACACTCTAGATATAGAACCTTTGAACACCTTTGATCATCATATCCAAACTACACAATCATATCTTCAATCATGAAGAAATGTGGAGCATAACTCTAAACACACCTCTATCACACTACACACTCTTATATTCAAATTTTCTCAAAAGCACTTGGAGACCAAGTGAACTTACTGCAACTACAACACTTATCCATCAAGACATAAATGAAAACAATGATGATAGCACCACAACACCTTCCTATCAAACCACAACACATCCATACTATCAATGCCAATACTTGACAACACTAATGGCAGCACCACCAACAACTCCAACACTAGAAATCTCCAATAATCTTCGTAATGTTGACATCAATGACCAACTATTGATGTCAATGATAACACCAACAACATACTTGCAACACTAAAATTATCCACGTATTAACCACACCTAATTATATCCTCTTCTTGTCTTAATTTAATGACCAATTATTTAATTTTAACCTCTCCAACTATCTTCCTAACAATAATTAAATAAATTGAAACCCTTTATCCCTCTTGTCTTTATAGTTCATCACTAGTTAATAAATTTATTTATATAATTAACTTCATTTCTCACATCCATATCTTTGAAAAATTAAATAACACAGACTATTTATTTAACTTCCCCTAAATTCCACCTCAATCCATTAGTTGACTAAACCAATTAGTTAATTATTTAATTCACTTGCACATTCCAAAGCATGATTACTTTGTGGTCAAAATTGGCATGCACTTCTCCCATCCATCCCACTTCAAAAATCCTCTTATCAAATCTTATCCATTCGTTTCTACAAGAAAATCCTCACCCTTCACATGTCTCAAAAATAAAAATTTTGGATTTCCAAAAATACCCTTTTGATCTTCACCCTTTATTGTTTCCGAAGACAATATTGACAACCCAAATCTATTAGAAATTAACCATCTTCAAGTGCACAAATTACAAAGTGCCACTGGGACACTCCTTGTCTCTCCAATCCTCCCAAAAATCCCCAACCATTGATCTCTTGGATCAATCTTAACCCTTGATCAATCATCCTTTCAATATATAAATTGACCCTCCCAAGACATTTGAGGAAACCTCTTGAATGTAAATTCATGTTTATTTAAAGAGAAAACACATATAATCTCTCAAGCATAAATCTATTGGAGCACAACCATACATATCTTGTGTGTGAAACAAGGATTTGTGGGTGAGAGAATACTTATTTTCTTTTACTTTTTTATGCAATTCCCTTGCTTAATTAAAGGTACAATTAGGCATATAATAGGATTTGATTGTATTATTTTAATTATTGCTTTATCTTTTGCATCTTTATTATTCACAACTATATAACCTCTATGAGGATGTAACTTGTTTGAATTTTAAAATTTTCCAAATGTTGTCTAGTGCAACCTCCATGGGATGTCACACAAGGGTTCAATAAGAGAATATTGATAAGATACAAGAAAAAAAAATCAAAGTGTGGCACTCCATATTAAAGGCTTGTACAACAATTTTAGAAACCTAGTGTCATGTATAAAATTTCTATTCTAGAGGCTATTTATGGCCCAAAAGGTACGAAAAGGTAGCTTATATGGCATATATATGATAAGAATGTTAGTATTCATTAATCAAAAGAAAATTACAACACAAAGTTTGATCATTATGCAAGTCATACAGATCTTCCCACAACCTAATCAAAGTGTTTTCTTAATATACAACTATTTTGTGCATACATAGGTGATATAAAATAAGAAATGCATGAGGAAGAGGTCCAATATGGGGTATTTTAGCCAAATAAATGATACAACCTCTATAAATATATATGAAATCTCAAATAAAATTTCTCTACTCAAATTAAACTAATAACACGACTATCTAGTGTAGGCTATAAAACATTATATTTAACCATACATTATTGTGGTATAGAAGTTGAGGATCCTTGTTAAGAAATAACGTAAAATGTTACAATTGAGTGTATTAAAATTTGAAATTTAATTTCTTATTATTGGGTTAAATCCTAAAACATTATATTTGGAAGCATAAATCAAAAAACAAATAAAATCAGTAAACCATGAAGTGGCAACACATAAGAATGAAGTTAAATGGAGAAACCCTTTCCAGTAAAAAATTCACCAAAGAAAGAGGGAAAGTATGTGCTAATCTTCAAAAATTAATATATACTAGCACTTGCACCCCAACGAGGTGCAAGACTTACGCCAATAGGCTGAGCCCACATTATTTACAGCTGTGAAAAGTAGTGGATGGCATGAAGAAAGTAGTGATCTATCTCACCTATCCCTCTCTACCTCTCTCTTCGTCCCTCCCCCCTTCTCTCACCCTCTTGCTCTCTCCTTCCCTCTCTATTTCTCTCTATATCA
>VDFB02105785.1:542982869-543010308 GCA_007258455.2 Sequoia sempervirens | reverse complement strand
GCTTTATTACATTGATTTGTAAACAATTATTGCACTTGCACATGAAAAAGGAGAAATTAATGCTCTGTTTCCATACCTATTGAAATGTCACAATTATTTTTTCATTGTATTTAAAGAATTGCTCCCTGGGATGCCAAAGCAATTAAAAAATTCAATAACGATTACCCAATCATACTGTAAATTTTCTCAATTTTCATGTCATTTGTATTATTCAACAATTATTATTAAATAAATTCTTAATTAGCTAAAAGTTCCTTAATAATGTGTGTTTTACGACAAGTGTTTATTAATCACCGGGATTCATATTGAATTTCTTGATAGAAGAAGAGCGAATCAGAAAACTGTTCAAACAAAAACAATATCGATAAAACCCCTCCTAAGAAGATTATTTTTCTAGAATTGTCGCATAGGAAGCGACAAATCTATAAATAACACTCAAACATTGCTACCTGTACTAATTGTCGGGCACCATCGGGGTTTCCAACGTTAGATTGTTGGAAATCCCGGTGGGGTTCCCCCAGTATAATAGCCTATTGGCTAATTACCAACGCACTCAACTTTACACTCTAAAAACATTCTAGTGGCACATGTAAAATATGATATATAGCTTATATCTCACATCTCCAATATATAAGCAAAAAGAGAGCAAAAAATGAAAATGATTTGACCAAATAAATGGATACCAAAGCCATGGTGTCATGTAAAAACTTTACTCATACCTTGGAGAACATATTTCAAGAATAGTAAACATGGTCAATGATTTCACTTGGGCTTAACCAATGAATTCTCAAATAGAAAATATAACTACAAAGGCATATTTGACACATAGTTCTTTGATGACTCACATCCTCAAGTGTAATGCCCCATTTTGGAGACGATGACTTATGTGGTTCATATCCACTATGAGAAGATTCTTCACTCCTCAATTATAGCACCTAGACATGGGATATATAATTTAGTAATTCCAAAGACAAGTGAAACAACCACCATAGTGTGTCACCTCCTTATGAATGCATATAAAAACTTATACAAAGATTATAGGAGAATATAAACTACAAATAATTTCTCGAAACTCAGCCTAGGAATCCATGTACACCTTCCAAGAGTGTTAAAGACAAAAAATATATATAGGATTTGTAAATTTAATGACATCGTAAAATCCTAAAATTCTCCCACTTGATAATATATATTGAAAATATCCATAGGAAACATAAAATGATTTAATTATAAGATCCAAGCCCAATGGCCTTCTTACACAAGGATAACTTACCTATAGTCACTATCTTTGTGAGGGAATATGTAACATTTTCCTGGGTGTCAAACTTTTGTAAAAATACCTTACCATTCTCTACCATATATTGTACAAAGTGATACTGAAGATGAATGAAATGGACAGAGGGAAAAAGCGCAAAATATAAATGCAAAAATGAATAATTTACCTTGTCTTAACCTTTCTCACCTCATGGATTAAGCTAAAGTAGATGTACCCATGTCTACTTGATGTGTTCCTTTTGATGTGGTAGTTGGATGGATTTTGGTTGTTTATACCAACAACATGATGTTGGTATGGAGGATTGATAGAAGAAAATAGTAGAATAAGTATATGATGAAGGTCCCTTTTGTTCAAAATGAGAGGGAATGCCTCAATTTATAATTATTTTATGGTGGAAATCAATGGCCAAGATGCATTGAATAAATGGAGGATCAAGATTGAATGAGATGATGGAAGCTTAGCCTTGTGACAAGTATAACAAGAGGAAAAGAGGTGTAAGAGTAAGGTGTTCTCACACACATGTGATCACACATTGGGAAGAACATGAAGAGACATGTCTATGGCATGTTTAAGAGGTAAGGTAGCTTGGGAAAGTGACATGTCTATGACATGTTTAAGAGGTAAAGTGGCATGTCTATGAAATGTGTAAGGGGTAGGGTGGCTTCACATGTGTGTGAGATATGCTCACACATGTGTGAGCAATGTGTAGGATAGGTAGGTTAGGACACTTGTCACATGGTGACAAGTTTAGATCTTGATCCATGTAGATGGATTCAAGGGCTAGGATTGAATAGACAAGGATTGAGGGTAAGATGGAATTAAATAATAAGAAAATGGTAATGAAGGTTAATTAGCCTAAATTAATTAAGTAGGTATTAATTTATTTATTTAGTTGAAAGGTTTTGGAGATTTGGAGATAAAGATTGATTAAATAAATAAATAAATATTATTTATTTAATTAATCAGATAGAATAGGGTAAAGACAAGTGTGGTCGAGTATGGACATATTTAGATGTCTACATTTTTCCCTCTTTGATATAACATCACAAATGTAAGGAGTGGTATTGTATAAAAGAAGAATAAAATATAGTGGGTAGAAAGGGATGAGGACTAATGGTATGATTCCCCAGTCACTAGCGAGGATGAGGAAGGATGAAGAGGAGGTAGTAGTATGCCCCCTCAAGAGGACATGTGGGTTCTAAGAACACGGGTGTTCTCTCAAAATAGAGAGGAGGAATAGAGGATGATGGATATAAAGAGGATGGAATTGAGATATATGGAATAGAGAGAAATGATGGATAAGAATCATGCCATAGTGGTATAAGCAACCTATATTTGATATTGTACTTGACATTATGCACCAAGGTATAAGGAACCAGTGTGACATTGTGCCAAGTATGTCATCAAAAAGGTCAAGTGCAAACATATATGCCTTATGACACCATGATATGGAATGCCATGATGCCTTTTTGGAAACATAGTGCATATGGCATGATAAACAAAAACAATGATAACACACACAAAAAACAATAAAGCATGCACAACAAACCAAAAAAAAACTAGGATAAAGCCCCTAGTTAAGCTAAAAACCAATTGATTGATTGATTGATTGATGATGATGAGGATAGAAAAGTTAATGTTAAGAAAAATGTGTACCCCAAGGATTTTTTTGTTAAGATAAGAACAACACGTGGATTTGTTGGATTAATGGATCAATGGATTCTATATTATTTGGATTCAAGTGATGTATTACTTTTGAATGATGAGCTAGATTGAAAGAAGGGATTGCATGAATTAAGATTGATTGTATTTTTATGGATTGGTTTGGGATGGTAAATGTATTGGATTAGAAGGATTGATGGAGGATAGGAATGATTAGGATAGAGGGATGGATAGGACCTGATGACAAGGGAGAACCAAGGATTAGTAAAAGATGGAAAGATAGATGGATTGATTGGATAGGAGATAAGGGGGATTAAGTGGATGGATGAAAGGTGGTAGGAGATAAGAGGATAGGAAGAGATATCTCCAAGGACTATGTTGCAAAGCAACAAGATGCCCCACACTAGAGGTAGTGAAATTATGAAGGGGATATGGTAAAATATGCATGAGATGGAAGGACATCGGATATGAATGGAAAGGAGAGTAAGGATTGCCTTGTCCAAAGCATACATAGATATTTTTACCCTAACTCTATTAAAATCCAAGCTGGAAAAGGAGAATGAAGTTGATAGGATGGGGGGATGGAGATAGGATAAGGGATATGAGGTGGTGGATATTGGAGTATGGGTAAGGTATGGATGGAGGGATAACATGGAGACTCCTTATCAAGATCAAATATGAGAAGGGGGGATGGATTTTGATAGGATGAGGGATATGGTAAAAGCTAGGTAGGGTATGTGATACTCATGAGGATCCTTAGCCTTGTCAAGATCAAAGGTGTAAAAGGGTAATGGACTTAGATAGGATGATGGATAGGGGATGAAGGATAATGAAATATGTGGATGGGATGTGATATGGATTAATCTTTCCCTCAAGTGTAGAGGAAAGTGGATTGGGGATTACACATGATGATTGTTTACCAATGTTTCATCATGGTACTTGCCCAAGGTGCCACAAGAAGTGGTTTTCACCATTGGATGAATGATTTCTCTTTACCTTTTTTCATTTTTTCATTGTATTCTTATTTTATTTATTTTTTCACTTTTTTGGATTTTTGGAATAGAAAGGATGGATAAGGATGATGATAAGCATGTGGATAGGTGGATTTGGAAGATCATGTATGGATGATGGAGAGATGGAGGAAGGATTGAAGCATCTAGTTCCAGAGATAGTATCCCTTGAAGATGTATGACAATTGACCATGGTAATTGGAGGTTTGCTTATAGATGTTGGTAAAAGAATGGTAAGGGGGATAAAATGGATTTATGTAAGGACTTGTATTAAAGGAGGATGATGTGGGATGAATTTTGGATAGTAGATGGAGGGTTGGAATACTTTTGGATGAGTGGATGGAAATGTTGGAAAGATCAGCATTGGCACACACCTTGAAGGGTGGTGGAGTTGTAGAGAAGTGAAGTGTGAATTTTTAGATTTAGATGGAGTGAATATGGATTTTGGGACATAAGGGATTAACAAGGATTTGGAATATAGAGAATTATTAGATAAATGGATTTGGGATTTGGTAGTGGATGAAGCTATTGGGTTAGCAATTTTGGATGCTAATTTTGACTATTCTTTGTGATGCATTTCTTCTATGAGAAGTTTGGGAATCCACATATTTTTTTATTTTTGCTTCATGGGCCTTTGTGGCCTTTTTTATTTAAATTGTTGTTTTTGGATAATATTTTTCTTTGTTTTGGCTTGTCATTTTTTATGGGACATGGTGATCGTTGGATATATATGGATTTTTGGATTGATGATTTTTAGATTTAGCATCCAATTTTCTTCCAAGAGAAATGGGATTGGTGGATGGAGAGGAATGATATGGAGATTTTATGGATGGGTTTATACAGGTAGGATGTTGAAAAGGCTTCAAAGATTTGTGCCTTTATTAATATTGATTTTGGAATTTGACATAATGGGTTAATAGGATAGTGGGATTATGGAATAGGAGTGATGGGTGGTGGAATATAAAGACCTAAGATGGATGAAAGGGATGGAGGAATTTGTTTTGGGACATAATGACCCAAAATAAATAGAAGGGATGAAGGCATGGGGTTTGGAATATAAGAGCCCAAAATAGACGGAAGGGACAAAGGCTTGTGCTTTGGAACATAGGGACCTAAAACGGATTTGGAAGATGGATAATGTGAATATTTGGACTTAAGTGGAGGGATTTGTGGTTTAGGGGTATCAACGTCTTTAGCTTGATAGATAAGGCCATGAAAATTATGATTTTCTTGGATTTGGATGGGTTCTAATATGTCTTGCTCATGGAGGCCTAACCCTTTGCCTTAATAGTGCATATTTTGAAAAATATTTTTTTTCATATAGGATAATTGTTGTTTCATAAACAAGATGAAAGTATATTTGGAGGGGGATGTGATATGAAAGTAATTATAGGTTTTTGGAGAAAATCAGATTGAATGAAACTGGAGGAACCCATTTGATAGGTGTGGGGTTCATGCGTATCTTGGATAGAGGTGATGGGATCTATGGAGGATTAGGATCATGACATGGAGATGAAGGGATGCTTTGATCTTGACTTGTGGTAGGATCATGGGATGGAGGAGGATCATAAGATGGTGTGGAAAGGATGGTACCATGATATTGGGATGAAGGGATACTTTAATCTTGACTTGGAGAGGGATTAGGAGATGGTATGGAAGGGATATAATTATGAGATGAAGGAATGGTTTGGTCTTGAGATGGATTGAGATCATGACATGGAGTGGAAAGGAAAATTTGATCTTGACTTGGGGAGGGATCATGTTGTGGAGTGGATGGTATACTTGTCTCTTGATTAGGATATGGAAATGGATAGTGACATGGAGTGAGAGGGGTGAAGGGATCTTATGGAGGGTTAGGATCATGACATGGAGATGAAAGGGTTTATTTGGTATTGATGTGGATAGGTATCATGACATGGTATAGGAGGGATACTTTGATCTTGATATATATGGGAATATATGTTGGCATGCTTTGGATCAAGGGATTGGCATTGTTCATTTGATATGGATGGTGTAAGAGGTGATGAAGGTTGGATAGATTCTTCAACTTGGGTAGATGGAGGGATAGGAGATTCATGAGGTTTATGGAATTGAGGTTTATCTTGATTTTGAGGGGATGGAAGTGGATGTATGACATGGGAATATTGCACAACATTGTTTGGAGGAGGGGATTAAGGCTCCTTGACTAGTAGTCCTTGGAGGAAGTCATGGGAGACATGGTATGAGGTGGATTTGTAGGATTGGGTGATTTTGATTGTGAGGATGTGGGATATGAGCAAATGGAATACGAAGAGGAGGTTTCCATAGATTGGTAAATTGAGGATGATGATGAGGATCTTTAAAATGATTTAGAGATGGAGATTTCGGTTGTGGATGGGGTTAGAGGGAAATTTTGGATAGAGGTTTGGTTTCCCTTGTCAAAGGAAGAGGAACGATAAGCAATAGGAGATGGATTGATATTGAATTGAGGTGGGGAGGATGGAAGTTTAGCACCACTACTAAGGAAGTATCTAAGCATGGAATATTTGTCATTGTTGAAGTAGTTGGTGAGGATGAATCTTGTGGATGGGGATAGTTCCTTTTGATCAATAAAACTCGTATTATCCTCATAAGGATCATATTTGGGTTGGTAAAAAAAACTAACCTCATCATCATTAAGGATTGTGGGGAGGTATAGAAAGAAGACATGATGTTGGATTGGATTGGGATGGGTGAAAGGGTATTAGGATAAATTGAATGAGGATAAGTTGGATTTGATGGGTGATTTATTAAAGCTCAAATTTTAGATTTGGTTAAGCTCAAATTTGCGATAAAATGGTAATTTGAGAGGTGGATTAGGATGTGGTTGATGTAATATTATAGGATGAGTGTTAATTATATTTGGAGGAGGTTTTGGGTTTGAATGGGGATATAAATTAGGATGATGGATTAGAAATGGATTAGGGTTAGAGGAATAAGACTTAAGGATGAAGATGGAGGATGAAGTTTAGGGGTGATTATGGATGATATTATGGTTGATGAGAGTGATTAGGTATGAGATTAGGGATGATGAGGGTGATTAGGGATGAGATTATGAATGATAAAAGTAATTAGGGATGGGATTAGATATGATTAGAATGAATAATTAGGATAGTTAAGGATGATTAAAATAAAATAGGTGGTAGCCCAAAGGGGTTTAGGAAATAAATTTTGGTAAGCTAAATGAACTTTAAGGATGACTGGGATGGTTTAGGGATAATTAGGGATGTTTAGCTATGGTTTATATATGTTTAGGGATGATTTGGAATTTTTAGGAATGTTTAGGGATGGTTTAGGGATGGTTTAGGGATGTTTGGGGATGTTTAGGGTTTATGGATGGTTTATTGTGTAACTAGGTCTATCTAAGGTGAACCTAACCTTGCTCAATGAAGATAATCATCTTGTGGAGTCAAATGTTTAGTTTTTGAGGTGAAATAGTTGAGGTACTAAAGCATAGTGTAGGGGTGCTAAACTAGCTTAGGCATTGAAACATGGGACCTAAGCGTTGAACTATGATTATGAATGGGTTTTGCTTAGTTGCTAAAGCAACTTTCTTAGACATTGAAATAAGGCACTTAGGCACTAAAAGGAGGTTTTGTATGAGATTTGATCAAGCATTAAGATAGCCTACTTAAGCATTGAACTAGTAGAAGTGTTGAAATAGGCTTACTTAGGTGTTGAAAGGTGAATCTTAGATGCTAAAATAGGCTTAGGCACTGAATTGTGATCTCGGTTGTGTTTTTTAAATGTCTAGGGTTGTTTAGATGGACTAAGAATTGGATTGGAAGAATGGATGAAGGATTTGGAGGAAAAGACTGGATGTTAGAGTTTTGATTGAAGGTTTTTGCTTGCTTGACTAAGGGGTGGACTTGAAAACATGAAATTAACAAATTGGATTGAGAAGGATTTATATTGATAGATATCACTAGTTTTAGACAAGAAGACATTCCAAGCACTTGCACAAGCCTAGAATTATTCATGTGGGAGTGTAAACTTAAATGGTCCCACAAGACAAAGGTTAATACCTTAAAATGAATGGGTATATTGGGTATGCAAAGGTCATATACCACCTTTATACGCCTTACCTTAGAAGGAAGAGTTCCTACCAAGGGTAATATATCACCTCAATAAGATAAATTACATGGTAACTTTGGGATGATACTATACCATGTACTGGATAATTAGCTATGATCAAATATCCTTGAACTAGGATTAATAAGGTTGCTAGGGATTCCTCCAAATACCTCAAGGGTACATGAGGCCAAATATGTAGATGAAAGAGAATAATGTCAAACAAATGGAAGGATAAGGTAACCCACTCTCCACCTTCACTTCCCCAAGGTATAAATTTCTTGGTGGATTAGCCAAGAATGACAAGATCCTACTTCCAAGAGAGGTGTCTTTTGATTCACCTCCCTCTATTTATACTCTTCTAGAACATGGGAGTTGAGGTTGCCCCTTAGGGTGATGAAATCCCCAAGAAGGTCTCCTATGATCCAAGTGTTTTTTTACCGAAGATTGTACGAAAGCACAGGGGGAGAGCATACACACATTAGGTTCCTTGGGATACAATGATGTAAAAATGAAAAAGAGACCAACTTGATATTTTTATCTCCAAGATCACCCAAGGCTGTGAGGAGAGAGCATACACTTAAGAGGGCCTCACAAGAACAACAAACAAAGATTAATTCCCACTTGTCTACCTTAGTGTAACTAAATTAGTGATGAAAACAAACTTCTTTGACAAGTGTTCCTACACCAAAATGTTAGTAGTTTCTACATTTTTAGGTCTTGGACAAGCATGAGACAATTGCATAACTAGTTAGTAACCAAAAATGTTAAGAAAGAAACAACAAAAATGCCAAAAAATAGCAAAAAAGGTGAAGGCACCAAAATATAAAGTGGAGGTGCCAAAACATAGAGCAAAGGCACTAAAAGGTGAAATATACCTGTTAAAACAAAGGTGTTGAACCAACGTAGGTGCTAAAGCAGCTCACATAGGTGTTGATCCAAAATATCTACAAAAAAATGTTAAAAAACTATAAAAAAACATAACCTACAACACTTAACATGCTCCAAAAACATCAAGGGATATAAGATATTAGCTAAAAATTTGTTAGAAAATTCCAAAAACTAAGAAAACACTAAAAAGCATCAACAAAGTCAACAAAAAAATGTGGGAATTGAACACTAAGTGCAAGTGTTGAAGCAGTGTAAGCGCTAAAGCATGCAAGAACTAAATTAGCGTAGGTGCTAAAATAGAATAAAGACACTTATCCCACACATGAAGGCATAGGTCCACTATCTACAACATAAAATCTTCACAAAACTCAAAATTTTGGTTAGTTTCAGGGACATGGGTCCCATCAGGTGTGCCAAAATGAAGATGAATGAAATGGACAGAGGACAAAAACATAAAAGATAAATGCAACAATGAATAATTTACCTTGCCTTTACCTTTCTCACCTCATGGATTGAACTAAAGTAGATGCACTCATGTTTACTTGATGTGCTCCTTTTGATGTGGTAGTTGGATGGAATCTGGTTGTTTATACTAGTAACATGATGTTGGGATGGAGGATTGATAGCATAAAATAGCAACATAAGGATATGATGAAGGTCCCTTTTGTTCAAAATGAGAGTAAATGCCTCAATTTATAGATTTTTTGATGGGGAAATCAATGGACAAGATGTATTGACTAAATGGAGGGTTAAGATTGAATGAGATGATGGAGGCTTAGCCTTGTGACAAGTGTCACGAGAGGAAAGGAGGTGTACGAGTAAGGTGTTCTCACACATGTGTGAGCACACATTAGGAAGAACATGAAAGCGACATGTATATGACGTGTAAGAGGTAGGGTGGCTTGGGAAAGTGATATGTATATGACATGTGTAAGAGATAAAGTGATATGTCTATGACATGTGTAAGGGGTATGGTGGCTTCACATGTGTGAGATATATGCTCACACATGTGTGAGAAAGGGGTGGGATAGGTGGGTCAGGAAACTTGTCACACGATGAAAAGTTTAGATCTTGATCCATGTAAATGGATTCAAGGGCTAGGATTGGATGGGCATGATTGAGGGTGAGATGGAATTAAATAATAAGAAAATAGTAATGAAGGTTAATTAGCCTAATGTAATTAATTAAGTAGGTATTAATTTATTTATTTAGCTGGAAGGTTTGGGAGATAAGGTTATATTTAATTAAATAAATGTAAATTTATTTAATTAGGGGTGAGATAAGGATTTATTAAATAAATAAATATTATTTGTTCAATTAATTAGATAGAATGAGGTAAAGTCAAGTGTGGTAGAGTGTGGACATATTTATATGTCTATAGATACTAACCATAAACACTATTTATTATGAGCGTGATACACCATATTCATAGCTAAATAAATAACACTCTAGTTGTCACAACCAATGCTAACTACCCTACAATCAAAACCAATTCCTATACAAAGCCTTTGTAACCATACTACCTCCATAGAGACATGTGTATCACCTATATATTCTACTTAATTATTAATAAATTTACTATTGTTGTCTCTTACTCATCTAACTCACTACACCACCAAAAAATAAAACACATAGCCACTATTGGACCTTCAACTATCTAAGTCACCTACACAAGGCACACAAACAAAGGCATATATGTCCAATGACTTATTCACATCATCAATACCATGATAACACAAATAATAATCATAATTCCCTCATAAAATTTACAACTCCTCTTAACATAAGTATAATGTTCCTTATGAGGGTTAGACATAATCCTACTTAAAACTCCCACTAATTGGGAAATGCTTGGTCTAGTAATTTAACCATTCTATACATCAAGTTACCAATAGAATTAGCATAATGAACATTACACATAACCTCAAAATAAGTATCTAATTTGGGACACATCTAAAGAAAGCTTAGCTCCAATATAAAATGGAATACTCATTGGTTCTTAATTGTGCATACTAAACCATTATATATAAGGGTGGAAACACACTTACTCTAACTTAACCAAATATTTTAATGTACCTAATCCTTGCTAATATCCATAATAAGAATGTATTCTATATCCTCCAAATCCTTTATATTGAATGTGCCAAAAAATTAAGTTCCAAGCTCCCTAATCATCACCTTGCTACTAATGAACAACATGTTGGAGTAGAAAATAACAAATCCAATATTCAAAAATTACACAAAATAATAAAGCATAATAGATTAGCCAATAAACTATTATAAAATGTGTGAATGTACAATGAACTCTTATTGTACATATAGGAAAAGGAGGATGTAGGAGGGTAAAATAGAAATACTGTCTAAACCTCCAAGATATATGACACATGTAGAACACTTAAGGCAAGTCTTTGGGCATGTGCCAAGTATCTACATGAGATGATACAACTAAACCACTAAGTGAACTTAAGCTAGTGTGGATGGGAATACTAGGTGTAGGAACTAGATAAAAGATAACTAAATGCATAAAGAACTTTTCACACTAACACCTCCTCTTAAGTGATACTTCAGTAGTTAAGTCACTATAATACGAGTCCCAACATTAAGACTTGATGAGGTACTTGTGTAAAAATAAAATTCTCACAAATGGATTAAAGCAAAAAGCTCGTTGAAAAAAATATCCTATCTAAAAAAGAGGACTATATACAAAGGAAAGAGGAATCAAGATCCCCCAAGGATGACTTCCTTCACCTCAAGCAACTAGTGCAACCCAAGATAGAAAGGTGCTGCAAAAGGTTTAATGAATATGTCTACAACCTAATCCTTAATACACAAATACTCTAAGGATAGAACACCATCCTAGATAAGTTATTGAATGAAGTGCATATGAATCGAGCAATGTGATTTTTTTGTTGATGCTCATCTAGGTTGGATGAAATGTGAATGTTTATCACACAAAAGTATAATAGGATGATCAAGTGGAAGATTGAAATCTTTCATAAGTTTTTGAGGCTATATTACCTCCTTACTAGCAAGAACTGCTCCTCAATACTCAACCTCAATGGATGATAACATAATAGTAGTTTTTTTCTTGCAAAAACATGTAACTAGACCAAAACCAAGAGAAAAATAAGCCTAATAGTGTACTTTCATGAGTCAACATCACTTGACCAATCTGAGTCGGTGTAGCCTACTATATGTGAATTACCTTACGTTTATTGAATGTCAAAACAATTGGTTTCTTGAAAATACCTCAAAATACACTTGGATTCCTTTCAAAGACTCTCATGAGGATCATATAAAAAATGGGAGGAAAGCCCAACAGTGAAGGTGATATCAAGATTGTGTGTCAAATACAAAAGGATAGTAACTAACTAGGTATACAAAGTAGCATCAACACTAGGTGTTGTGTAAGTGATAGTCAAAGTGACACCAAACTAGAATGATGTATGTGTGGGATTACAATCACTCATATGAAATCAATGAATCAGTCAATGTCATACATTTTTTGATAAAGAGAGATCCCCCTAGTAGATTGAAGAACTTGAATACGAAGGAATACATATATAAGCTTGAGATATATCATGTCAAAATGTGCCATCAAACTATGTTGAATATCTTGAAGCATGGATGGGGAACTACTAGTAAGGATCAAATCTACAACATACAATACTAGTATCACAATATCATCTTCATGTCTCTAGATGTAAACTATGTGATCCAATTGATAGCGAGTAAAACTAGATACAAGCAAGAAACCATCCATATTCTCATACCAAGCCTTAGGGGCTTGTTTAAGACCATACAAAGAATGACGTAACCTAAACAAAAGTGAAGAGTCATAGATAAATCTTGTAGGTTTCTCCTTATAGACATCCTCATGAAGGTCACCATGTATAAAGGAACTCTTCACATCCATTTGATAAATTTGCCATCTTTGAGATGCAATAATAGAAAGAACAAAGTGACTGAATCCATCTTGGCTACAAGGGAAAATGTCTTTGAGTAGTCAATACCCTCAACTTTTGAAAAAATATTAGCTAAAAGACATGCTTTGTATCTCTTAATGGAACCATTAGATGCATACTTGGTCTGGTACAACCACTTGTATTGAACCAACTTTATTCCCTTAGGAAGAGAAACTAAATCCTATATGGATCTAGAGATGTAGCATGCCCCAAAATACTAGTGTCCAAAGTCTATGAACAAGTAAATCAAGAGGTCATAGAATCACCAACTAAATTTAACCAACCTCCTTAATAACACCATGATCCCACTTGGGAAAAACACAATTGGTAGGAGGAGAAAATGGTGGTGGAGGTGGTGAATTGGGACCATCATCTAAAGTATCATCTAGTATAAATTTATCCTCATGAGATGAAGAAGGTAGAGTAGGTAGTGAGGAAGAAGAAGTAGATGAAGGATCTATCTATGTGAAATAATCATCAAACTAGATATCTTTACAAAAGTGGACATCTCTAGTGATAGGATCAAACAACATATAGGCTTTCACATCCTCACAATAAACAACAAAAAATTATTATTGATTCTTCTTCTCCATTGCCTTAATTTGACCATCTGTTATGAATGCCTATGCCTTACTAAAAAATACCATGAAGAAAGAAACATTAGGGTAGATTTTGGACCAAGCCTCCTCTAGAGTAAGATTTTGAATTGCCTTGTGGGGAGTGTGGTTCTGAATATATTTGGCATAATTCATTACTTCAGTCCAAAATGATGGGGCTACAAACCTAGACTAAATCATACAAATTTCCATCTCCCTTAATGATATTTCATTTCTTTTGGAAACACCATTTTTTTTTGGAGTGTAGGGAACCAAATATTGATGTTGAATACCATGGTCAATGAAATAGTCCATAAAGGCTTGGTTTACATATTCCCTCTATTATCTATGTGTATCCACCAAATAGAAGATCCTGACTAGTTCTCCACAAACACCTTGAAGGTCCTAAAAGTGGTGAATACATCGCTCTTGTACTTAACAAATTACACCCAAGTGCAATGAGAGAAATCATCAATAAAGATGAGTGCTTACTTGGCTCCTAAAAATGGAGTTGGAAATTACATAGGGTCACTATGAACCAACTCAAGTAAGGTAGTAGCATGATGGGTCTTACCCTTTGGAAATGGTTCTTGATGATGTTTTCCAAGTACACAACCTCAACAAAAACCCTTTGTACAAGATACCTTAGGTAGTTCAAGTACCATTTTCTCAGTACTCAACTAATCAAGATACCTTTGATTGAGGTGTCCAAACCTCTCATGTCAAAGTATGCTCAAAGATTCAACATGGGAAATATATGATGCTCCACAAGATGAATCAAAACCATGAAACCTTTACAATTAAGACCCTTGATATTCTCTTATTGAAGCAAAAATCCTCTCAAAATGATAGATTTCTCTAATAACTACATCATGTAGTGAAGGCTCAACTATCTTCCCATCACCAATATGAAAAATCTAGTAAACTAATAGCAGATTAGTTGAAATATCGAGGACATCCTCAATGTAACCCTTTATCAATTGTATTGTACCTAACCCTAAAATTGGAATATGTGAAGAGTTTCCTAGAAAAATATGAGTAGTGATGTCATAAATAGACTCAAGAAGATCATGTGAGTGGTTCATGTGATGTGAGGCTCCTAAGTCAACTATCTAACTATTTTTGGATGTACCCAAACCTCTCATTGTAAGAGCATGTCCCTTACTAGGTTTGAGAAGTTCAATTTTTTATTTCTTCATGGTCTCTTCCAAAGTTTCAACCTTATTAATACAAAACTTGTTGTAATCTCTTGATCCATGAAAAGTATATGGCTCTTCGTATTTTTATTTTACTTATAAGTATTCTTTTTGGACCGTGAAGATGATGTGGCTTGTGTGTCAATTTTATTATTCTTCTTAGATGATTGCTCATTTCTTAAAGTTGATTATGCCTTAGGCTTTTTTGAATAATTCTTACCCTTTCTCTTAGATTGAATTGTACAAATAATTCTTGACATTTTGAATAGGTGGTAACATCCATAAAAATTAACTTAGATTGTTCTCTTGTGATTCTATCACAAAATTGTTCAAAACAAGGCATTACAAATGTTGTTCCAAGAGAATCCATTGTAGAGTATAAGGAAGAAGCAAAGATCTGATAAGGAACTTTTTGATTTGATAAAACAAATAAGACATTCTTTATTTTTTTTGTTTTATCACAACCCTTAACTCAAGAAAGCAAAGACTCAAATTGGACCAAGAAACCTTCAATAGAAGGGAATCAATCAGGATACAATATTGTTAATTCAAAATCAAATTGAAGTATTTTTATTTCATCAAATTTACCAAATAGATCATTAAACTTGTCCCACATTTCTTAGGAGTTGTATAATTATTAATGTGAATTTGCAAGTTATCAGATATAAGGAGACCATTTTTTCTCATTGCCTCATCTAAATTGTTTCAATAAGTAAATTATTCAAACTCCCTTGTAAACTCCATTTGTTGGCCTTTTACTATTTTGAATAATCCCTTAGATTGAATAATTTGTTTTACTTTGAATTTCCATGTGTGGAAATCATGTGGAGTTAACGAATCTATTGTAGGATCCATGAAGCAAAGACAACAAGGCACTTGAATTGTGCCTTACAAAACCCCCCAAAATTGTATTATATCTGACTTTGACCCCCCAAAAAAGATGCAAGATAATATTTATAAGTTTTTGTTAAGTTAGGATGTCAACTAGTCCATTTATAACTTATAAAGATTTATAAAAACTATGAAAATAGGCTATCCTTTTGACTACAAATCTACAATCCTTGTGAAATTCTCATAAATTTCAAAAAAAGTTTGTCAAATTTTATAACCACAGTGAAATTAATTCCTCGTAAAAATTCACTTACAATATTGACTTTAGAGGCAAAAAAATACATCCAAACAATATAGATTTCATATTTTCTTGATACTAAAGTGTAGATGGTGGAATCAACTTCTTGTCAACTATTTACACTTGAAAATATGGATCCCCATTTGTGAGTTATGCAAAAATAAAAAATCCGCCTTTAGGAAAGTTGAGATGATATGATAGTTTGATCCTAACTGCTACTGATTAACATAAAATACAAGCGGTTATAATAATTGCTAGTTTTTATAATAGTGGCGATTACAATAAATGGTAAGAAATGTTATCAACTAATGCTTCAAGTACAATAAATGTTGATATTAATGATTTTAACCACTTAAAGAAGAAAGATGTCTTTGAAAGGGGATTTGACCAAGTATTTGGCACTTGTTGGAGACTATTGACCATGTATTTTGGGACATTAGAACTAAAATCCAAAGTGTGCATGTGATGTGTTGAAACAATTGTTGTGTTAAAAAATTGACAACTTGGTGCCCTCTAAAATATGATGTCTTCTCCACAGCCTCCATCGATATAACAATGAGGAGTATTGATGTTCAACACAACAAAATCAATACTCTTGTTGGCATGCTAGGTGATGCACCATGATTTCATATGAAGGGAAAACTTGTAGAAAAACACAAATCAACTCTTAAAGGCTTCAAACTACACTATAGGGCTCTAGAAATGTATAGAAACCTTAAAAATCCAAGTTGAAAACAAGGTCCTTTGGAAACATAAAATCAATGAGTGAACCCATGCAAAATATCCTTTTTGGCTTGAAAATTTTATAGTTCACAATTATGTTTGGGTGAAAGGGGCCACAATCATTATCACAACCATGGGCTTCTTTCTACTTGCAAAACCATGCATTATCCTCGAGGTTGTCCTTCAAGATGTTAAGAATTTCCACCAAGGGTTTTATAATAGAGGCCATGAGGAGGAGGTATGAGAGAGAGGCTACGACTAGTAATAATCAATATTTGGAAGGATTTTGATATGATTCATGCATAAATGTAAATTTGATCTATAGAAACAAAAATTGGAGGGAATGGACACCTATGGAGGGGGTGTAGTAGATAGTACGAGTCACATTAAAGCGGGTTGAGGCCAAAAATAATGGATTCTATGGGTTATGTAGTAATGTTAAGTATATTTTCTATGGGAATGCGTGAGAAAAGAAGATAGAGTAGATCCTACAAAGAAAAAAAACACCTAACAATGGATTTTTCCCAAACAAGGGTTTATTAGGGCCAAAATAAGCCCAAAAACTAGGAAAAACCACCATTTGAAACCTACAAGAAGGGAAACCCATGACCGATATGTTGGAGCAAATAGGCCAAAATAGCCAAAATTCACCTACAAAATATGTGCAAAATTCCCTCCAAATAGGTTGATAGGCCAAATAATGCCTATAAAATGTTAGGGAAAAATTCATTGAAATGGGCCAATCGGGGCTAAAAGAGGTCAAAATAATATATTTATGATCAAAATGAGAAATTTTCAAGGGGTGAAACTACCCTACATAAAAAAATTACAATTTTTACAAAAAATGTATAATACACAATCACATGGAATTTGTATAGTAAAATAGGGTGTTGTGCACCAAAAATGCAAAAATTTAAATTTTATCATTTTTGACAAGATGAAAAGTAATATTTTATTTCTTAAGTCATCTAGATGCAACAATAATATCCATTTGGATCCCTAATGCTTTGTTGTTAGGGATTAGTGCTTCATTCAATAAAAAAATGAAAGGAACTTGTGATTCAATGCTCTAATATCATTTTGGAGTAGAAAATAATTAATGCAATATTCATAACTTCCGCACAAGAATCAAGTAAAAGAGACTAGCCAATAAACTATCATAAAACTTATGAATGTACAATAAAATATTCTTGTATATATAGGATAAAGAGGAAGTAGGAAGGTGAAATAGAAAGATTGACTAAACCTCCAAGAGATATGAAAAATGTAGAACACTAGGGAAAAGTGTGATGGCATATTTAAAATGTCTATAAGGTGAGATAACTAAACCACTAAGTGATATTTACCTAGTGTGAATAAGACTTCTAGGTGTACATAGGAATTGGATAAAAGATAACTAGATGCATAAAGACACTTTTCACACTAACACAACATGTCATCCACATGCAAGAGAATCATTAGAATACGATCATCAAATTTTTTAGCATAAATACAATGATGCTTCTCACTCCTAACAAAGACCAAACTTGATGTGAAAGCATCAAACTTATGGAACCACATCTTGAGTGACTATTTTAGACCATATAATGACCATTTCATGTTAAAAACCAAATGTTCCTTCTCCTTCACAAAAAAATTGTTAGGTTGTCACATGTAAATATCCTTCTCAAGATCCCCATGCAATAAATAAGTCTTAGCATCTATTTTTTCAATCTCAAAATTACTAGCTATAATAATAGATAATAGGAATCTAAAGAAGTTAACTTAGCAACAAGAGAATAAATCACTAAAATTGATTCCCCCTCTTTAGGAGTATCCCTTGAACACCAATATAGCATTGTACTCCTTCGACCATCCATCTATAATTATTCTCTTCTTATACACCCACCTGCAACCAATGGTCTTCCTTCCCTTGGGAAAACTATCAAGATCCTAGGTAGCACAACTATCCAAGGCTAACATCTCCTCCAACATGGCCTACATCCAAGACTCATTATACTTCGAAGATAAAGCCTCCATGAAAGATTTTCATCATCAATACTCAATAAATGAAATACACAATAAAATTCTATTGGGCCATACTTATCAAGTAGATATTTTTGTGTACCTCCTCTAGGTAGGAGTAAGGGACTCTACATATTCTTATATATGATCATCCTACACATCCTCTCTAAAATATAAATTGAACCCTCTTCTTCCTCTTCATCATTAGTTCCATAAATTTTTTTCCATGTGCACATCTTTCTACTTCTCCATCTTAGTCTCAAAATGAACTATTTTCCTTTTATCTTTTCCTCTTGATTTTTCAAACCCTATAAAATTTTCAAATCCATGAAAAAATCATATCTATAGAATAAATAGTTTTCTAGGTTAGTGAATCACAAAACTTAAATAACCTTTTACATTCTCACTGTATTCTATGAAGATTGATTTTTTCTTTTGGATCCAATTAGATCACTTTTCTTGAGGCACATGAATAAGACTCACAACCAAATACCATTAAATATGAAATAAAAATCTTCTTACTTGTTCACACTTCATAAGGTCCTTTTTACACAAGAGCTAAACAAGTACATTTATTAATCAAGTAACAAGAAATATCTATGGCCTCTACCCCAAATCATTGATCCAATTATGTACCACTCTACATACAGGTGGCCCTTTCCATTAGAGTTTAGTTCTTTCTCTCTACAACCTCATTATGTTGATATGTGCACCGTGTCATCTTCTATCAAACAATACATGCATACTTATAAAACTCATCAAACTACCTAGAGAAATATTCACCATCATTGTCATATCTCAACACCTTTATTTTATAATCTATTTTCTTTTCAACTAAGGCATTAAATTCCTTAAACGTAGTGAAAATTTTAGATTTAGCATGCCTAAAATAAATCTAGGTATAGGTATCTAAAGACATCATCAATAAATTAAATATAGTATTAATATTTTTCCATAATCCAAAAGGCCAAACATATTTAAATGAATTATTTCCAATAATGTCTTTTCTCTATAACTTCCAATAGGAAATGAAGATCTTTTCTATGTACCAAAAATATAGTACTCACAAAAAATATTTTTAACAATAAATTAATCTTGAAAATTGTCAACCAATTTTTTATTAATAATGGTCTTAGGACTTTTTTCACTTATGTGACCCAAATTGTGGTGCCACGACATACATGCATTTTTAGTCTTGCTAGTTACATTGGTAGAGTTACAAATTGTAGAGGCATACAACCTAAACAAAGTTCCAATCTAAGATATTTTAGCTACCACCAAGTTCCCTCTCACCAACCTGCAACTAGAATTTCCAAATGTCACATGCACACTAGAATCATTTAGCTTGAATACAAAAATTAAGTTTCTCACAAATCCTAAAAGATGAAAAATATCAATAATGGTTTCAACCCTCCCATCAATTAAACAAAACAATACATTTTCCTCACCAACAATCCACTTAGTACTATTGTCACCAAGGAAAACATATCTATCATAATTTGTGTAAGTTGAAGACTACTCATTGTGGGGATTCATATGGTATGAGTAACTTGAATCAATGAGTTGGGCATTATCACTAATAATAAATTAGAAAAAATAAATAAAGCATCACTATCATCATTAAAACATTTCTCTATGGAGGAATCTACAGATTTATTTTTGTTTATGTTTATTCTTTCTCCACATGCCCTCTCTTCTCATAGTTCCAACACTTAACACTACTCTTCCCTATACTTTTTACCATCCTTTTAACTTGGATATGTCACTCATTTTATTCTCTTTAGACCCACCTTTTCCCTTGGGCCTTTCTCAAATATATAAGGCATCCTTTGAGCCATAATTCATATATTTTCTTCTCATCTTATCTGAAAGAAAATTAGTTATGAAACCATCCAACTCTAACTTTGCACCACCACTAGTAATGATGACAATTAAAATTTTCTAAGCATCAAGTAAAGAGAAAAGAAACAAGATACTTAATATCCTTATTCCATTTTAAAATGTACAATTTTTTTTTAGTTCTCATAGTCAAATTAAAATAATTTAAATGATCTCCAACTAAATCACCACTTTTCATTTTTAAAGAATACAAATGCCTTTTGAGATACAATTTATTAATTTTAGTTTTAGTTTGATAAATATCACCTTTTTTGTCCTATAACTTATATTCAATGGTCTCTTTAGATACATTTAAGTGGTGGGAGTCTATAGGGCACAACTAAATGGTTCCTTATGCCTTCTTGTCCAACTTAACCAATCTATAAATATTCTTGATGGATTTTTATCTTTTCAATATCTCTCCACTAATCTCTTTCTTCAAGATCTCGCATATTTAGCTTCCACTTCTCTTACCCAATGCCATTAAATTTATCAATATCCAAATGAGAGGTAGAGACCATGGTTTTTATACAAATATATAAAACCATGTAAAGTAGAAGATCCTACTGCAACTAGAAAACCTTTATAATTTTCCAAAAGGTGCCCCCCTCTATATATAACCTTCATGTTAAACTACTACACTAAAATATTTTATGAAGTGCAAGAAAATTTAAAATTTAACTCCTTAATATTGGATTACCATAAAATATTATGAGTGGAACCTATTGGGTCCCAAAACTTCTACTCCACAATCCTATAAATTACTTTCACCTTCAAGGCCAAGGGGTATCATCAAGAAGATTAAAATGAGTTCATCAATAGACTAAGGATAATTAAAGGCTAATAAAAAAGAGTGGGCAACATTTCCTACACTATCGACTTAGTTAGACCTCAGAGGGTATTCCCAAAGGTATCCTTAATAGGTTTGTACATCAAGTAAAATGTAACATGACTACAAAAATTGACATCTATACCCAATGTATGCTTGACCCCTATAATTTTCACTAGGTCAAAGAGTAACTACATAAAATCTCTTATATAACTAATAACACAACTTGCACATGAACCTATATATGACAATGAAGTTATAATCCTAAAAGATGTTTTTTTTATGTTTCAAACATAATGTCAAGGTACAAACATGTACGATATTATTCACTAATGAATTAGTTTATTAGGTTCACTTGAGATTAGTCCCTAGTTTGTAATAATGAATCATGTACATCATATACATTCTAATCTACTTATAATCTACTGCAAATTCTAATAGGGAGGGAGGTGGTTTGAATCAAAATTGATTGATACATTACCAATATGAATTGATGCCTACTCCATTGGGTAGTAGAGTCATGAATAGAAAAACAAAAGAGATAACATCAGTAAAAGTATCAACAAAACTAGATTTCATTTACATGACAGTAAAATATTACATAATATGTAATGGACATACTTAATAATCTATCTCATAACTACACTAATCCATATTTAGCAAATAAAAGAGCATTATAAAGAATTTTTAATGCATTCAAAGTTGCCACCCTTTTGTGAAGGATGAAATTTGACTCCAATGAAATGAATTCTAGATTCCTTTCAAAGTAATTTTGCCAATTACTCTAGGATAAGCCAACACTTTTAAGTCTATCTCAATTTATATCAATTATCCTTTTACAAAAAAGTTGATTTTAAATAGAAATATGAAGTTGATTAACTAAGGCACTTAAATAAAATGAACTCGGGAAGAAATATAGTAACAAAAACTAACAACTAGTGACAAAAATGAAAAATGTAGGCAACAAGGACTCTAGTATTGAAATATAAAAATCTCTATTTAAGACATTAGCATGATATGAGGATGTCTATCTGACACACTGTCATCCTATCTAAACAAAAAATTGAATGTGTGGCTTAGTATGGAAAAATCACTTGTATGCACAGAACAAGAAAAGAAAAATTTAAAGTACAAAATAACTAGTACTATAAGATTAATCTTAACAAGCAACCTAAATAGATATTGAATTAAAAAAATAAATAACACAAAATAGGTGTGTGTGTGTGTGTGTGTGTGAGAGAGAGAGAGAGAGAGAGAGAGAGAGAGAGAGAGAGAGAGAGAGAGAGAGAGAGAGAGAGTCTTGTGTTAGGAAAACCCCCATTTTGGTATTTCTACCTCCATGGAAAACATTTTTTTTAAATAAATATTGGAACATGTAAAATGAAATGCTTAAGCTAAAATGAAAATAACAAGGATATAAAAAATCTTAAATGTAATAATGCTAGCACTTAAGAATCATAAACACAGACAAAATGTAAATAGTAGAAGAAAGGGAACAATGTAACAAGAATAATTCCACCTTGAAGCTTTTAAAAAACACCGAGAAGACCAATGTTACTTTGCCTCAACTATTTCCATGATCTCACAAATATTTTCTTGAAAATGGAATAGTAATCACATGCAATAATGACTAGTAAAGCTATGGATTTTATTGGTTTTTTTTCTTTCAAAAGATAGAGCTATCAAAATTTCTTCCAAGCAATAGAATGAAATTTGTAATTCCAAATTGGAAACCAAAGGATGTATAGAGGTCGGATAGATATTTAGTTTTGCATGAAGAGCCATTAATTTCCTAACTATAAGTGAGACTAGGGGAAAGTAACACTCAAATGGGTACTCAATTTATGAATTTTTATGGGACGTTCATATGTCATGTGGATGTTGACACATTACACTTCTATTCGAGGAAATTTGATCTAAAAAGGATGCAAAAGGTAATTTTCACAAGATTATAAAAATATAACGTCAGAGGGCTAACTTTTACATTTAAGACAAACTATATCAAAATGCCAAAGTGGGGATAATATACAAAGTAAAATTGTAAGGGTATACAATTTTTTGACATTAAATTTTACCCCTAAGCATATAATATATACTAAATATACATGCTAAAGTAAGTGCAAGAATCATGAAATATACCCAAGGATACTGTAGAGGATGCAAATTCTTCAAATGAGTTGGATATGCCCCCAAATAAAAGACTTACAAAAAATAAAATATCATGCACAAGACATAAATGTTATGCAAGACTCTAAAAAATAAACATGTTAGCTAAATTATATACTAATAGGAAAATATACCATGTAAAAAAAAAATAGTACAAACAATCATACACAAAAACATACAATAACAAACACTCAAGAAAAGAGAGAAGAGAGAAGAGAAAAGAGCATTAGGAGATATATAAAAAGAGGATTTTTTTAGTGATGTATTGCTAGAAGGAATACCAAGTATGGCTAGCAAGATGTATTATGCTAGATTCCATACAATTTTTTGATTGATCATGGACATTACAAGTTGCATTGTGGAATGACCATGGAGATTTCTATAAGGAGGTAGGACATATGAGGATCCACAAGCTAGCAATTTGCATTATGCTAGGTGGCTCATATGTTACCAACACTATGTAGAGTGTAAATATAACCAACTCCTTGGAGGTAGATGATTTGAAGATCATAAAAGTGTGGTGTGTGCAATGAGAGCCCCCCTTAAAATAATTGTATGATGCAAATAATGCAAGTTATTTTAAGGTAAAGGAGGGGAAAAAGAGAAAGAGATGCATATAAACTTAACACTTGCAAGGATGTTTTAATCATCAAACACATGACATTCTGCTCATGGCATAACCTCATGCAATGTAGGGATATCACATACAAACAAACAACATCACTCGAACCACACACACTAAGGGATCCACAGGCTAGAGTCAATATAAATATATAAGAGTGATAATAATCATGATTACCATATAAGGAAAAGGGAATGAAATTTCATTATTCTACAAGCCTTATGGAACTACGAGTACAAAGGAGGAAGTATACATAAAAAAATAAAAAGATGGGTCAACATGGGAGAGACCTAAATGCCTCAATTCTTTACATCTTCACCAAATAAAGATTTAATGTACAAAAAATTGAAGAATATAGATACTACTCTATTTTGCTTCATAGAACAAACAATCATCCTCCCTATCTATATCATAAAAGGGAGGGAGCACAAGTGGCTAGAGGGAGAACAGTGAAAGTAGTAATAGGCATTTCACTTACAATAAGGTCTAAGGAATTAGTTGCAAGTATATAGTATTCATCAACATCCTATGAGGTAAGTGTTAATGATCATGTGAAGATTGACGACAAATACCAAGATATCCATGAATGACTCAAACAAACACTCCTCAAGAGAGGAGGTGGGTGAGTCACTATCAAGATCTGTGACAAGTGGAATATTGTTGTTGACATCCTCAACAAAAGTAGGAAGATGGTTAGAATAAGGTGGGCACTCCTTTATGAGAAGTCTTTTTCATCAATCACATCAATCACATCATCTCATGCATCAACAAATGTCAAAACCCTAATTTCATTGAGTCTTAAGTCTCAAGCCCTTACCATGATCACAATTGCATTATTGTTAGTTGTATTTGTTGCTTGCTATCTTCCAACTTTATCAAAATTATTGAACTAAACAATAAGGTTCTTGCCATAGTAAATTCCACTACTATTCTTCAAAATTAACAAGTCCTCTATGTAGATACAAACATGAGACCAAATTTTATGACACGTACCGAAGTTATGAAAATCACATAGTTAAATCTACATCAAATGTTTATAATCACACATAAACAATCAGAACTATAAATACAACCTTGACCATACACAATTTTTAAGAGCAACTTAATTTTGACTTTGCGAAGACATTTCTTCGGAGAGAAAAAAAAAAAAAACACTTAATTCTGACTTTATAAACACATTCAATCTTATACAATTTCAAACTAGGTACAATTATAATAAAAAAATCATAGACAACTATTTATAACATGAAAGTCAATTAAATTCTTTCATTCCTCTTCAAAATCTTATCATTTAACTTATATACTTATTAGATTCATTCAACCTATTTTTCATAAAAAATAATCATTTAAAATCTATACGTACATCTTTGACTGGCAAACAAAATCATTCCAACAAGTTAGAAGCCACACCAATCACATCTAGAAAAATATCTTTGACCTAGTTCAGTTCACCTTCGATAAAAATAATCTCAATAAGCATGCGAAAGTTAACAAAGCCAATGGGATAACCCCATTTACACGGAATCCATGTGGTTGTTCGCCACATCAACCTGCAGTAGAAACCCCGCAGAAGTAAATATCAGACAACCCTTAGCTACCGATTGTTGACTAATTATTACGCAACACGTACTTCCTTGCCGCTTGAACGCTTCCAAATTTGGGAATTTTATTTATATTCTTCCATAAATTAGTATTCCAATCTTCGCTGTCGGGAAACCATGATTTTTTGAGGTTTCTTGTTCTATATTGCGGTTTTTGTCTGCAATTCCTGCTGATCTGCCAACAGATTTCACAATATTAGAAGGAAGACCTTTGCTGCTGGGGAAGTAACACCGAATTGTAAGTCCCAGCTTTAACGGTGCTTGCAAAATTTGAAGCACTTTTCCTTGTAATTTGCAATTTTTATGATCAAAATGCGTTCAATTGTATTGGTTATATAGACCATTCTGCAATCTTAAATGTGTGAAACAGTACAGGATAAATCAGGTGCAGGATTGATGAAAACCTAGCCATGTCCCTGAGTTTAACGAACCCTTGATATGGGCTGGACAATGGAATTTTCGAATTATTTTAATGTTTTCCTTTTTGACTTGCGTCCGAGGAATTGAACCTTGCTAGGCTCTGTATGAATTGGTCACCTTACCAGTTGTAGTTCACCTCCTCTGGTATATCCCTAGTTTTATAATAGTCTTGACTGTCAGAAGATTTACCCGCTGAAATTTCTCCTCATAAATTGTCTTCTGCAATGTGAGCTTTTAATTAAATCTATTTCAATTTTGACCTAAGGAGGACCAGCGCTCATATGCCAACACTTGCTTACTAGGATGATGGAGATTAGGCTCAGTTGCGGAGAATTTTTTTAGCAGCAGACATAGACTTGTAGCTGGAAACAACTGATCCTGTTGACACGAGGGTTTAATCTGATTTTTACCAGGATTTCTGAACTTTTAATATGTGTGGTCCTTTTAATTTATCCTTAGTTTGCCCACCCTATCTTTGTGGGAAATTCCCATGGAAACTGTGCAATGCAAAGCAAAAATCTTACGTTTTGATAAGGATTTCCTTAAACTACAGTTTACGTCTATTGAATCAAGCAGTTTTTCTACACAGGGGAAAGCTTTTTGGGCTATTTGTTAGCAGCTATTCATTTTTTAATACAAAATTTGAAAAGTAGGTCTGTTGATTTAAAAAAAATCCGGATGAACATGGTTTTTTACTGTCAAATATTGTCGTATAGGATTTTGTTGTATCGTGATTTTTATGTTTTGTTTTTCTTTAAATTTCATCTTTTACGGCTTTACAATTTTGGTTTCCATGTATTACTTTATTGGGGATGCACTAGGTACTTGATTGTGTGCTTCCAGTTTTGTATCACTTTATTGGTGATGCACTAAATACTCCTATTGTGTACTTCCAGTTCTGTTGGCCTTTCTTAGTCACCCACCATTGGAGAATTTTGATTAGATTAAGTTAAAGTATTTTATTATAATATGAACATAAGTTTTACTGGATTCCTCAAAGCTTAAAAGCATTTATAGAATTCTGTGTTTTCTCTCAACTTTTAACTTATAACATTTACATTTGTATGTTTGGTAATGTATAAATAGTAATACACTAACCATTCAGTGCTCCACGGGGACCCGTCCCCTACCTTGGTACCCCTGTTCTCATTCCGAAAACGTTTCGGGGACTTGGGGACTCCTCGTAAACTTCCCCTCGCCTTTGCATCTGATAGTGACATAAACTTGAGCTCCAATTTTGATACAGGCCCACCAGTTGCATCTGCTGATTAGGGACAGCCATATATTTTCTATGTTTTTGTCATTTTATAGTTGAAACTTGAAGCCTTTGTGCATTTTGTTATAACTTATAATTCTTATTTAATATGTATGCACATTGACAATAA
>VDFB02105785.1:542850519-542982769 GCA_007258455.2 Sequoia sempervirens | reverse complement strand
GCTTGCGGGCATTTCTAGGCAGTATACTACGTAAATTTTGAAGTTGTTGCAGATTGTTAGAGGTGAATGAGGCTACGCTCTACATGCAAGGGAGACGTGGACAATCATTCTAGGAGTGGTCCCATTTGTAAAATAGTTCACGTGTCTTTTCTATTGCCAAAATTTGATCCAGGGGACAATGAGTGCGTCATCAAAATTGATGAAACATCTCATTCTCACTCTCCCTTGCGGAAACTCGATCCTGACTCCTCCCTCTCCCTTTCCCCTACACAAGACGCACTGCTCAAAATACATTCCAGAATGAACGATGAAGGGAATAATAATAGCAATAGTAATAATAACAATGCCCATCATACTAATAATAATGGAAATTACAAGGACAAGGATCACAACCATAGGATTACCACGAGGCTTGTAGTGCCATGTAATCATGTGAGGTGCTTGCTTGGAAAGGAGGGGATGAATGAATGAAATATTTTAGTGACATCCACAAGACTAAACAATCTATAGGACTGAGACAAACAAACTTAATTTGCCTTCATGCTCTTTTCCAAGTTGGATCTCTTGCTATTAATTTTGACTAGTAGGTTGACCATTTGGTTGATCTTATCCTCCTCAAAGAACTACTACATATTGTTCACACCCAAACTGTTTTGGTGTTGATTACGGATATCTTCATAAGCTGTGCAATGTGCATTCCATGATGAAGTGCCATTCTGTCTCCACCGCCCCCTTATTGCAAAATATGCAGGTTCTTTCTTCCCAAGTTTCCTTAGGTATCTTCCACCTACCAGTCTCACACCTAAGATGGTGCGATCCCATCCTCAATTGTGCAACTAACAGCCTCACTTTCCCTTTAATAGCTGCACCTAAATAAGTTTTTTCACCATGATCCTTTGTCAGGTTAAACTCTTTGATGTAGTATGTTTTTTTTTGCCCAATCTACTTTGACCACATGGCAATTCTAAATTTTTCCCTCACATAGTTTTTTATTTCACTATTGGTGTTAGGACACTCTTGTAATTTGATGTCCCACTTGTTCAACCACTTATTGTTCTACTTCATCCAAGTTTTCTTTCTACGGTCTAGTGTCTCATGGTTATCCATGTTTTCAACCTTCTTTAGATAACTTATCAATCAGATTATCGTTGATGCTTCCAAAGGAAAAGCCCCCACTTCAGTTAAAAGAATTTCATATGGGACTCTGGCTTTAACTTTGAGATTGCTTGTTATTAGGTGTTTCTGGATTCTTTCTAATTGCCTCCAATTGCACTTTGACATATTGCTTCCCCACACTTCACACCCATAAAGTACAATCGGTGTGACAAGTAAACCAAATGCAGGAGGATACCAAGACGCAAATACAGATTTTGCCTAGAGATCAAGCATTGCCAAGATGTGTTGCTTCTACTAAAGAAATTGTACAAGTCAGCCTCTACATTATCCTTCTTCTTTGCTTTTTGGAAGCCAACAATCTCTAAATTTTTCGACATTTTGAGATTTAGGGTTTTAATTGCGCTCCCATTTGGGTTAATTTTGTTGATTGATGTAAGGGTAAAACGTAAAGATATCTTTCTGCAGTTCCTAAAGATAGTTTTTTGGGTTAATTTTGTTGTTTTGATGTAAGGGTAAAACGTAAAGATAGTTGGCCTAATGATGGAGAACTTGTACTCTTGAAAGAGAGGTCACAAGTTCAAATCTTGTAGGGAGTAAGGTATGTACACCTCGAATTGTGAAGCACGAGTTAGGTGCCTCCCTCATATTGGGATTACGAGAAGTCCCATATATTGTAAGCCATGTAAGCCATCTGTAGACCCAAAAATAGACTGCTGTTATCGTGGACTATAAAATAACCTTTCCTTTCCTTTCCTTTTTCCCTAGATAACACAACACATGGCATATAATGAGAGGGGATTTTTCATTTTTCCTCAAGAACACTACTAGTAAATGTGGCGGATCCAAGACCATGTCACCACTGCTTAAATGTAGAATTCTAAGCACTAAACTACAGTCAGCAATGATTATATTTATGCTTTTTACTTTTTGACTTCATGACTAAGATCGCTGTAAATCCAGTCTTCTCAATCCCTTAGTTTTTGTTCGTTGTCGTCTGTCAATAAAGATAGTAGTAAGGGAATTTGTTTTTAAATGTCCTGCCTAGTCGCTACTCGCTAACTTGGTATATGAGGCCTTTCTGCATTCTCTAACTTTGTCCATGTTTTGGGGCTTGAGGTTTTAAGTGTTCCTTATTATAGTATTCTTTGTCGCTGGATTAAAAAATGAAAGGCAAAGGTGATGTTTTTTAAATGCCCACATATATACACCAATCTGTTGTATGGGATCTGTTTGTACTCGTATGCATTTTCTAAACTTGCCCATATTATCATTTTGGGGCTTAGAGTCCAAGCTGGTGTATGGGACCTGCTTCAACTTATCTGCGTTTTCTAAACACGTATTTTCATTCTGCGGTGTAGGCTTCTAATTATGCTCCTTTAAGGTAAATTTTATTTTAGTATGCAAAGAAACTGTAAAAATGGTTTTTTTAATGTCCTTGCCTAGCCAACATGGCAATTTTGTGCATGAGACCCTCCTTCCATTCACTCGGATTCTCCAAATTTGTTCATTTTTTGGGGGTTTCATTTCTTAATTGTGTTCTATTAGGCAAAATTTTGCTGTTGGATGTAAGGATAAAAGATAACAGTATTGTTTTTCTATGATCAACTTGCCATATGAGATACCTTGTGACCAAGTTCGAGTAAACCAAACCTGCCCTTGCTTTGTACACTAGCTTCCTTGCAAAGAAAAACATTGCCAATTTTTTTGGTCAAATTTCATCTTCTAGCTTTTTGTCCAGTTTGTCCTACTATTAGTAAATTTTCTTCTTGGTGAGTTGTACCATCACCAAAAATTCGTATCTGATTGCTCTTCATTTTCCCTTAGCCAAATTTCATCGTTTTATTAAGCATGTTGCCTTGCTGGAGAATTTATGTTTTTTCTGCAGTTAAGCTTGAACTCAGGTATCATATTAAGCACATTTTGGGGCTCACAATTTAAATTCTGCACTGGTAGGGAAAGTTTCTGTTGTTGGATGTAACGGTGAAAGTTAAATACCGATGACTGATGATTTCTGAATTGTTATAATTATTAAAGTCGATTGGCCGTGTCTTACCAAATGCTCAGAGCAGATATTTCATGTTGCAGCTCTAGTAGCATTCCTGCCAGCAAAGTCAGTATGGAGAAGCACCAATAATCTAGACTGCAATAGCCATTTTTATATTCATATGAGTAGATCTAACAATATTCTTTTATAGACTGTTATTGTTAAACATCTTCTGCATTTCCAGAAGTAAACATTCCAAACATATTAAAGACACTAGACTTGAGAAATAAATAAATAAATCCTACCAGATCATGAGAGAGGAAGCCAACGAAAGTTTGAGAAAGTGCTTGACTCCATGAATGCAATGTATGGAGAAGCCCTGCCATGTATTTTTGCAGACATCACTGAGTTTAATATAGAGAAGCAGTATCCCAACATTCACACACACAAATAGAGAACTGTACCACATGAGAGAACAGTTATGGATGAAATGACCACTTATGAGAAATAGATCACCAAAGGAGGACTCGAGAATTATCAATAATAAATATATTATGCCCAATTAAAAATCCCATAAAAATAAAAACTTCTAAACAGTTTGCACTAGTCTAATAAATGCATTAACCACAAGTATTGAGAAAATATCTAAATGTTGAATGGCAAAAACCCTAATCACTTAAAAAGTAAGAAGAATCTTAGGTGCATAGTTATCCACAATGAAAATAAAAATGAGACAGGCTAGGCTTATAAGGCATCATATGCACCAAAAGTTTAGTCAATCCAGAAGCAAGCTTTAGGTGAAAGCCCCTGGGCTGATGTGTTAGCATCCACCCTCTTGATGGTACTAATATATCTTAGAGGTGCTTGTGTGCTTTGTAAGTGCACTTGTGATTATTACCAATGTACATGAGAAAACATCAAAGAATAACTCGACAATTATTAAAATGCCACATATAGTTATAACCCCACAAAGATGTTTTCTAAATGGGATATACGCCATGTCAAAAACATTAACACTTGCTGCAACCAATTTGAATTGGGTGTGCACCACAGATCAATGCCCATAACCTTCTGATTGATTCATCGAAATGCTCTGAAGCCAACAAAGTGAAGAATATAATGATGGGACTAAATATACAACGCCAGAGTTTGATTTTTCTGGGATTTATGTTAAGGTCATTCATTGATGACCAAGTCCCATGACTGCAAAATGAAACTGCAATTAACACTTTGACCATAGAAGCACCATATCCTTAAAATAATCAATGATATTGATGCTTGCTGCAGCTATTTTGGGTTGATAAAGCAATGTGAATGAAAACCTACGAACTATGCTCTACATGGGTAATGCTCTGAAAATGTGCAGAAATGGGACTGTACAGTGTACTTCAATTTATTTGGGTATCACAGGATCAAAGATGGATATATATATATATACACATGCAAGTACACACAGATATGCATGAAAACCTACAAACTATGCTCTACATGGGCAATGCTCTGAAAATGTGCAGAAATGGGACTGTACTTCAATTTATTTGGGTATCACAGGATCAAAGATGGGTATATATATATATGCATATATACATGCAAGTACACACAGACAGACATGCACTCGTATGTACAGGTATATACAAAGAAATAGACGCTGTAGGCATTTTAGTATACAACTTTTAAATGGCAATAGATGATCCGTTCGATGTGAGATTAAGGATAATCTTTGCTGAAGTAGAAAGTACTGCAGATGAATGGTTGTTAAAGACCTGAAAATAGATGACCATTAATAGTGGTTCCAGCTTTCCAAGGCAAAGAATGACCAGCATTTGCTTGTCACAAGGGAACAAATTTCATTTCTCTTTCTTTAATATTGTGGCTTTTAAACAAAACATAAAAGTTGTTGCATGAGTACAAAAGAATATATGACAGAATAAAAATTGGATGCCTTATAAAACATGAATATTGTGCTTTACGTCTAGAGATACATGTAGTTGTAAGCTTAACTACCGGATGCTGAATTAATGAGAAGGCATATTAATTTATTTTCATGTTTTTTTGGGTGAATTTGTTCTCTTTTACGAAAGAAGAAAGAAGAAAAAGAATATGACAAATGCATTTATAAAAAAATTGTGATGATTCAGTATCTAACTGTCTCTAAAGTAAGTTCAATAACCAAGTATAGAATTCCTGCAGTTTTTTATGACAAAATTGGACTCTAAGACCTTTTACTTATCACTCTCTGCAACACATTGCTATTAAAGAAGCATGAGAAACCCTGTATTGGATTTGTAGTTCAAAGCACTGATGAAAAGTGACATAGAAGTGGATAAAACTTATAAAGCAGCTTACAGCTAAATTCAATAGGAAGGTGGTAACACTCCTAGCATCCATTCAAGAATGTTTCTCAAGCCATTACCATAAATGTATAAAGTGGTTCAGAACATACCTGACTTCAATTAGAGTGCATAGGTTATGCTACCAACATTGTGAAGGTTGTCCCTTGACAAGAAAAAAAAGCTGCAAACAAGCATTAACCCCAAAACAACATTAGGCTCTAATACAATTGATAATATTTCCAAGAGAATTTGCTAAAGCAACAAATATCCGAAGCTCTGAACTGGCATACCTGTAGAGCAAGCAAGCAAAATCACAATGAAGACCCTCATCTCGTGAAATGAGCTCATTTGAGAAAGTTTGGTTCTTTTCTAGCTAGCGAAGGCATGCAGCTGTTCTATATGCATGGTTGCATGAAGCAAAGACTTAGGTGTATCAACAGAATGGAAGGTTAATAGTCATTGCCCTTCAAACAAGCAAATTATATGAAAGGCACTTTGATAAGATCTCAGATAAAATTGGTAGACAACTTATAATAGTTCAATCATGAGCATTTCAGAACTTAATAAGGTATGAGTGCCAACTTTGCAGCAGTCAAGAACTCTTTTACAGATCAATTGAAGGTTTTCAGTAATCATTCCCATTTTTCTTGCCAAAATCAAATCTAATTGTACCTCTCATCTGTACTGTCAAATGGCATAAGTAAAACTTGCATAAAGATGCATGAGAAGGTTAGGACTTGGGAATGCTCGAAGATAATGTTGTATAACAAGATCGATTGGGCTGAAAGATGTAGAGTGCAGACACATGGTACATGATCGGTGAACATAGTATTCGCAAAAAAATGAATGTTGGATATGCCTTGCAGCCAATTATTCTATGTTGAAGTTTATTTTTATTAGACTTACTTGTCTACAAGAAAAAGATAGGAAGTTTGGACTAAAAGAAAGAAATTAGATATACTACCATGAATTCAATCCAAAAGTTCGGTGGGCTCATAAATCTTTGAAAACAGATGGTAGTGGATGAGTGAGCATTTACAGTGTGATGCTTCCTTTTAGTAACAAAAGAAATTTATATTTGCATTTTTTGGTTTACCACTTGTAAATTTGACAGGTTATGGTCTTTCACTCCTAAAATTTTATTTTCAGGGAAGCTCCCTAGTAAATTTATACCTTCAACAATTAACAGTCTCCTTTGTCCCTCTAGATGGCATTGGAACATTAGGGCCTCGGAGTTTCTTCTTGTGTAATTATGTAATACATTCTGTTGCTCTGCATATTCTTCATTCACATGTTCTGCTGGTTGGCTGATCATTCCCCTATAGCTGGAACAACAGCAGACATTATGGCCACGGAGCAAAAGAAAACAACTTTTCTACCCACAAGTCTGCACACAAAATGGACAATAGTATACAAGTTTTTTCCTTTCACTTCTATTCATATTTGACTAAATTGGCTTGCCTTTTATAGATAGTTATATGAGTACATAGTTTTTATCATAGCTATGGTTTATATTTTGTGTTTTACAGAGATAAAATTTCAAGTTTTTCTTGTTGTTGTGATGGTTTTCATATTCATGGCAGAAAGCGGGACTGATGTTAGTTACAAGTTTCAACTGTGTATACATTCTGTGTGACATTGAAAAATGAGTTTGAAGGTGAAGGTTCAGATAAAGAATTTTGACGATATCTTTCAGCTTCTCTTTCAATGCTTATGCTAAAACTTTCAAAATACATGAAACAGTACAACCACCATTTATATCAGAGTTTGTGATTTTATTTGAGGATGAAATACATTTGTTTCATTTTGAGCAATTTTATAAAGAAAAATAATTGATTGCAGTTGTTAAACAATTTCTTTGAACACCATTATAGAAGCCTTGATTGTCTTTCTTGTTAGACTTTTGAATCACATTGTAGTTTTTCCATGATTAATTGAAAGAATTTGAACATTCATTTTGTAGATAGTACTTAATTTGTTTTCTTCTCAGATATTGTCAATATGGCAGAGCTCCAATGAAATACAGGAACACTTATCTGTAGAGTCCAATGATATATAGAACAATGTGTCCTTTTCCATGGCCAGGCTTCTGGTCAATGCATATGCAAAAATCAATGAATAGTGATTTATTCTCTTTACCAATTACTTCAATATATTTCAACAAATTTTAGAAATGTTCATCTCATGATTAGATAGTTATGCATCTCATGTCAACAGTAAAATCTTCAACAAATATTACTTCTCAGTTTTGACTAGAAGCTCTCAAGATAGACAACAAATAAAGACAAAACTGTTCTTGCACACACTTTGGCAGGAACTTTGCTACTCTGTAGCTCTTGTTAAAAAAATTATACTTGTATAATATTTATTTTATATCAAATACATATTTAAACACATTAGTTTAATAATATGATATGGAGTAAAATTAATGTAAAATTATAACATCTTCACATAAAAAATGTCATGAATAAAATTACATAATAATTTATTGGAGCTCACTTGTAAAGGTTATAAAAATATACATAATTACAAATAATTTATTAATAGATAATGTAATTTCATAGTAAGTCATTATAGCATCTTCACATTAAAAATGTCATGAATAAAATTACAAAATAATTTATTGGAGTTCACTTGTAAAGATTATAAAAATATACATAATTACAAACAATATTTATTAATAAATGTAATTTCATAGTAGATTCAAACAATTAGGCCCAACCTAACTTATTTTGGGTTGGGTTGGGTTGGGAGTTAGTTGTCAAGGGAATGATATATGAATTTGTTAGCATTTTAATATCTTTTGATATGTAATGATTATAAGGTAGGTTGGTTGGGGAGATTGTTATTATTTGGTATTTTTTCTACCATTGGGTCACTTTCTCTAATGGTGTCATCTTCTAAGTCACATTCAAGGGATGCTAGTATGGTAGAAGTAACTAAAGGGTTTTATTAGGTGTTGGTAGGAGATAGATTCAAAGGAAGCACAAGGTTTTTGGGGAGAGAATGCTAGTGGATTTCATCGCATTTGATATTAAGGAGATCAAAAAATTCGCTATATGATAGTGGGTGGTGAGAATTTGGGAGTTGAAAAAATAATTGGATGGAAATCCATCATTTGGGTTGTGGACTAAGTTGTGACTACAATTTGCTTCTAGACCTTGACCATACTCAAGATTTCCACAATGTTTTTTATGCCACTTAATCCCTTAGTTGAGCAATAATGCTCTCTTAGGTGGCAAGGTCATATCTCCCTCATGATGATCTCAAAGATATAATGCACCAATATAAGGTTTGTTTTGGGTATCTTCTTGTCAATTTCATGCCTTTAAGAGGCATAATTTGTGTATTTAGAATGTAGTTGAGGTGATGGCTAAAATTTTGAATACATGTCTTCATTTGGATGTTATTTAGATTATGTCTTCTAATTCATGAAACAATGATGAGTCTTTTAGTGTTTATTAGGTTTCATCAATTGAGGGTGAAGTGGAGTATAAGAAGTGTATTGACAAAGGGAGGAAATTAGCCTCTAGGGTTATCTAATTATTCCCTGTTCTATTTGGATTTTATGTTTCCCTAGTTCTAGTTGGTGGAGTGTCTTAGACGAGGATTTGGATGACATATTGTTAGCAATGATTGGTTTCACTTTTTTGTGTTTTTTATGGTATTGTTTCAGTTAGTGTTGGGTGAATTATGGGGTCTCTTACTACTCAATTCAACACTTTTCCTAGTTTAGGCTTCAATCTTGTCTTGTTTGATGTAGTATTTTCCTACTTTCTATCCTATGGTACTAGTAATTATGCCAATTAGTTCACTTTTTAATGATTGTATATAATTTTCTACATTGTTTACCTAGCTTTGGTTATGATACTTCATCAATCTCAACTTTAGCTAGTTTATTTTGTTCCTAGTGGGTTCTTGCCACTAGCTTCTAAGGGTTAAACCCTGTTTTTGTATAACTCCTAGGTCCTAGAAATCAATATAGGAGATCAATATTTTGATATATTATCTTTATAAGGTTTTATGAATTTATAGCCTTATAAAATTTATTTAAGATTTACAGTAGTGGTACCCATCTTATAATCATTATGAAATGTGTATAAGGAGTAGTATCTTCTATTGCAAAGTGTACTAAAATTATGTAATAGCAATGTGATTTATATTTAACATTATTTTATTGCTAATTTTTTACACATTATTTCTCAAAAAAATATTATTTTAATTTAAGATATTTCATTTTTATTAACATTTTACATGGTGTATGTTTATAGTATTTTTTTTCATGTATAGATTATTTTTACAATATGATGAAATGTGATTTTTTAAATTTAGAATGATTTTGAGTGGCAAAATCTCTATGAGAAACTAACCTCAAAAGTTGGATCCATAATGGCTATATTTACAAAATGATATTTAATTTGTAACCATATCCATATCTCTACAAGCATCAACAATACCAAAAACAATAATCATGTAAAGTAGAATTCCCAAAGATGTCACATGTTAATATCCCCTTCTATTCTAACCAAAGGAAACCATCTTTTCTTTTTCTTGATCTTATTTTTTCTTCTATATGTTTTTTATCTTCATTTTTATTGATTCATAAAATGCTAGAAATATTCTTCTAACACTTACCACATGTAGATGAATTGATCTCAACCTTTCAAAACACCTTCAAAAGCATTCATCAACTAATTCTAGTGGTTATATTATTTTTTAAACACATTAATTATAGTTGCAATAACATAAAAGAGCGCATACCAATAGTAAACAATGAAAATAAATCATACCAAATTTAAGACACATGGTTAGACTTGAAGAAACCCTCAAAGGGAAGAAAGAATAGAATGGAAACTTTCTCCTTGTGCTACTAGATCCTCCAATCCAATAAAAGTGTTTATAATGTCTTCACGATAAAATAGAGTTATAAAATTTATTACATCCAAATCCAAACACCTTAATATGCTTTAGCACTATTAAAAACAAGCTTTTATAATTACAACCATGAAATGAATAATATGAAGGTTTCCAATGAGAGCAAACCCATCAAAGATGATTTAAAATGAATACATTCCTTTCCCACAACCTCCCAAGGAACTCTAAAAAAAGATAAAATATCAAAAAGGTGAATTCAAATAAAGAGACCCTTCACATTCCACTCACTATCTATAGCTTAATACTTTTGTCACTCTCTACAAAATATCAAATTTGTAACAATCACAATACTTGTGTTTTGTCATGGTTGATGATGTTTTCACCATGGTAGTTACATTTTTTCCACTTATTAAAACTAGAAAAAACATCATCCTCATTTGTTTTTGGTTAACTCCTTTAATATTTCCTTTTATTGAATTAAACATGAAACTTCCATGGCAAACTTATGATGACTGCATGTGCTATCATTCCCTTTCATCCTTATTACACCAATTGTTATTTGGGATTCACTTCTTCACTTTTTGTGATGGTGAGTGGTCACAAGTCTTATTTGGTCATATGTCTTATTTGTGGTATTTTGTTTCATATTTCATGAAATGGTCTTATTCACCACCAAGTCAAAGGTTTTGTTCACTAAGAGCTATGTAATGTTATTGTTCCTTTTTCTTTTTTCTTATTTGTTATTAATCTAAGTGGATTCTATTTTTATCCCCCTACAAATTTCCATCATAACATTAATAGTCTCCTATGTAAAGATGTAAAGAATTATGATTTAAAAGCTCCTTACACTATTCTAATAGTCAATAGGTATAATATTTAAAATTTTATTAAAAGTATTATAAAGTTGCATTTCAAATGAAAGGGGTCTCATGTGCTTAGTATCTAATCATGTTTTAAAGACATTGTGATAAATTTTACTTATTGCAATGAGCTTGATTTGAAATATTTCTACTCGATTTTCTTTTCCCACATAATCTTACATTGAAATTGTCTCTCATAAACATGTTGTATGTTGAAACCAATGCATCTTTTGTTTACATGTGAGACCCAATCCCACCTTAAACAAATCAGTGTGTTGACTCCAATACACCAAGTGTTTAAGTTCTTCCCATGAGAATGAGCTTTTCAATTCTCATATATGTGAAATGAGTATTGATAAGATCAAAGCATAGATAATTTGGAACATTGGCGTAGCACTTGGAGAGTTTAAAGACTACATTCTTACGATATTACGAATTGATTTCCTATATTTATTGTCCAGTAAAAAAAACACAGAAAACAAATGACATAATATTTCTGTAATCCATAAAAAATATTAAGAATGTTTTTTTAATTATTATATAAGAATTTCTTAAATCAGTTTTTCTTACTAATAAACTATGGTATGTAATTTAAAAACATTAATAATCACAAAAATAGTTACTCTCTTTCTCACGTTTCTTAGCGTACATTAGAATAGTGCCAAGACCAGGGAATTTCCATATAAGGTAGAGAGGAGTAGTTTGAATTACTGGAAGTTCATCTTTTCCACGACTCAGCCGAGTAGAAGCCTCTGAAAAAGGAGAAAAGATGGAAGTTTCCATGGCCGTGTTAGAAGCTTCTATGGCGGCGCAATGATCTTAGAAGCTTCTACGAGAATGTCCTTAGCATCATGGAAGATGTGTCGTCGGTGAGTTTGGAAGAATGGTTCAAAGCCGAAAGACACTTTGCTACTCGACAAGAGAAACGGTGACTGGGCAATCCTTATCTTTGCAAGACTTTTTGCTAATGAATTGGTCACATTTTTCTTAAGAATGGCACTATAAATGGAAATTTGATTGCAATTTCTCTGAACTTACATAGAGAATATTCAATGCAATGATTTTTTTTTCAAAACAAACTTGTATAGATGTGAATAAGTTTCTTAGATAGAATCTTCCTTCACAATAGAGAAAGGATTTAGGGGACCACCTCTTTTTCTTCTTTTAACAAATTTTAGGGATAAAATTTGTTAATTATAGTTATAACTTTCATATTTTCATAACTTAATATGACATCAATGACTAAAATGGTAATTCTTGACTTCTTGTTCTAGCAACTTTGACTCGATTGTGAAATCATATCACCACTAAGGAGGCTTTTGGTCCCCAAAATCTCAAGACCACAACAATTGAGGAAACTTGTTTCCTACATCTTCTTTGGGATATCACTTGGATTTGCTTGAAAATTATCTTTTCAAACCCTCTAACCATGTTTGTATTCTCTGCTCCTTGTCTTTGTCACCTTCTTGTCCAAGACTATGTCACCCTCTAGTTCTTCTTGATCCCTAGGAGCTAAGACATCAATGGAAGGAAACACTATGTCCTCCTCTTCATGCAGCATTGAAGGCTCAAACAATTACAGTTTACCAACATTTATAACTAAATATGTCTTCATATAGGGAGGCAATTCTAGTTGGAAATCATTCTCTCCCACTTGTTCTATAATCTAAAATAGACCATGCCTTAAAGGTTTCAACATCTTGGTTGGTCCTTGAAGTCTTTATTTTCCCATGTACACCCAAACTCAATGTCCAAGTTAAAACTTGTGTTCTACTATATACTAGTCATGATGTCATTTGTATTTACCTTATGACCCATTTAACTTATCCTGCACATAGATGGATTTCTTAAATTTTTTCAATGAAATTTTTCAAACTTGTAGACCTTTGAATCCATATTTTATAGCCTTTCCCTTGACTATCCCAAATCAAAAGGATTAGGTTGTAAATTCTCAAAACATGCTTTTAATATCAATAATTTGTTAGATGAGTGGACTATAATGTTGTAAGAATAACTCAGTTGAATCAATTCCTTTCAAAGTCTTTATATATGGTACTAACACACATTTTATTAAAATGATCCACCATTAAAACAAGTAATAATTGTTGGATATGCCTCAAATTACTTCTTGTCATGATCTTCAACCAAAATTATAAGTGTATTGTGAATTGCATATTTGTGTGTTTTTGGGCTTTTCATTCTAAATTTTCTCAATCATTCCAATAGGCCCCATTGGATGGAAATTTTATTTTCTTGTGGCTAGTTCTATCGAGTTTGTAGCTTAATATCACTTGTCATGCATGTTTCATGTTTATCTCAAAATTACATTCAACTAAGCTTACTTTGGTTTTCTCTTGACCCTCAAGTCACTTGGGATTGCCACGATTATATCTTTGTTTGAGTCATATGTTCTCAAGTCGTGAAAACCAATTTAAACTATCCCATGGTGTTTAAAAATTTCATTTCATCTATGTTTCTATCTCATAAACATGTATTGAATTGGTGCTTCTTTTACCCAAAAGACTTTGGGACTATGTTTTATCATTTCATACATATATACTTTACTTTGTTTGACATCTTTAAGTTATCCAAGTTTTATGTCAATATTTCAACTTTAATCCTAAACTCAAGTCTATTTTGTTGTAGTGTCCCTCATGTTTGATCACATCCTAATTTCCCATGCTTCACCTTTGTATTTTGCGTAAACCTCAAAAGCCTTATGAATTGTATTAAATGGTGTACTTCGCATCCACCCAACTTATCCAAACCTAAAATTTTGACAATCAAAATTTTAATGGGTTGTGTGCCCCAATGTCTATACATTTCAATGCCCATATTTTCCTCAAATTCTATTAAAGTATTACTTAGCAAAAGATAAAATTATTTTAGTTATAAGATAAAAATATCCACTTCCCAAAAGCTTGCTAAAGCATATTTGTGAATCCAAAAGTGACTATATAAGTCAATTTTATTACAAATCATGCCCAGTTTGAGTAGCTTGTCCTTTAAATTACTTCCTAGGCATACAAATTATATTTTTTTCTACCATGGGGATTTTTTAGGTGCGTGGAGTTCTAAATGGAAAATGTATGCTATTTTTTATTATACTACGTGTATGGCTCTTTGGGGTGAAACTATATGTGGATATCTACTAGCGAATAGACATATGGGATGTTAGTAGGGAATTGTGTCCCTAGGTGATATATTTCTTTGTGAAGCATCCTTAAAATTTTAAGCCTAGACATGATAATTGGGGTGGCCAATATATAGCCACCATGCAATATAATTCTTCACTATTATAGACACATACCTAAATATTATATGCACAAGACAACTAAGAGGGGGGGTGAATCAATTGTACACTAAAAACATGCAATCTCTCTGTAGAGTCTAAACTAGTGCCTTGTAAACTTGGTGGAAATCACACAATTCAAAGGAATGACCTAGTTGAACAGTCTACCCAACATTGCAAGGACTTCATTAAATTTTCAACCAAGGCTTGTAAACTTATGATGGCACTAGCACTATATGTGCTTTCAAAGACCTGGGATTACCTAGGTTATCCTATTAAAGGTATTCTACTTGCTGAAGAATCACAAAAAACATATAATAGTGGAAGAAGTAAACTGGCACTAACAACTACGGGTACCTATAGCATAATCTATAGTTTAACTAATGTTAATAGATAATTATTGAAACTAACTCAAAACTGATAACTAAACCTAATCTATCCTCCAGAGTATTACAAGTCAATTGAATGAATTCATGTACATAACAGCCATTATTGATAATCATAATATGAGAATCTATTTTAACTTACATGTAATTTATAAAGTAATGACTAACGGAAATAACTACCAAACATAAATAAAACAACTATAAATGTAGTGAAGAACAGTTACCTTGAGTGGCCTGCTCAAGTGGTTGTCTTCACTTAAACTAAAACCAAAAATAAATCTTTAGATTCTACGCAACCATATCACTTTGAAGTTTATTCATTATGCATTCCAAAAGATCACATAAAATCTTGCTCAAAGATTGTATTCAAGAAAACCATTTCTAAACAATCAACATGTTTGTAGATTACAACTGAAAACTAAGAAGTAATTGATAACAAATCCACCAGTGTGAGATTAATCAACTAACTATACTAAAGACTCAACCACCGGCTATACATAGGCATGGGGAAGTTTATTCTAAGCACAACTCTAAACTGGAATCATTAACTACAACTCCCTAGATATCAAAGTGTGTAATTAAGATCAAGTTATTCAAACTACAACTAGAAAGAAAAAGAGTTTAAATAGGATTAAAACTCTACAAAATAGATCTACACATGGAACACATAATCAGTTATGCAAGAATCCTATCAATAAAAGAATTCTTCTTCTTCAGTGCCTTATTAATTGTCATAATGATGCACAAATAACTCCATCAAGTGTCTCCACATGGTAGTTAGTACACTCAACTTGTTCTAGCACTTTCCTTGTTTCACTGTCCAAGACCTCCTTTGGTTGCGAGCTACAATGTCTTCTTGGGCTGCAAGAGGTTAATCCACAAAACACATACACAAAGCTAACTACCATGATTAAACACAAAATTCTAATCACATTTCATACATGTCCACATATAAATCATGCAATGCTACTATATCATAGCTATATTTACATTACTCTAATTCAAGTCCAAGGTTGTATAATAAGCATAAAAATATAGCATAGCAAAGGAATATGTCTAAAAGGATTGTCTGATAATGTATGTAAACATGCATAAAAACATTAGGAAATGGACTAATAAATGTACTCATCACTCCCCCCAACTACCGTTTTGCTCGCCGTCAAGAAAAATGCACTAGGGGTACAGATTGTAGTGCAATTTAATTTCCTTGAGGTCCATGACAATATCTACTCCCTTGGTCTGCTTCAAGTAGAACCCTCTGTAAACTACAAGTCTCTTCATTCTGGTAAGCTCGGCCTCCTCACTTTCCTTCATCTTATCTCATGTCCAATGTGGGACTGGATAAAGGAGTATAGGTGGTTGGAATGTGAGTGGTATCCATTTAGTTGCTTGATAAACAACAATATCTATGTACCTTCACAATCTTTCAATCATAGGCATGAAGTTATATACTAAATGAGGCTCCTTCCTTTGTAGCTCTAGAGTCAAACTCTTCCACCTTTCCTATACATATTTATAACAATTATGAACTAACCCAACTGTTAATGTCTACATTATGTTGTAGTCATGTATTCTTACTTTCATAATCTTTCCTCCTGCACCCTTGTGTTTCAGGAATAGTAACCACTCATTTATTATCTCATCGGGATCTTTGGACTCTTTCCTCACTGGAAGTACAACTGACTTTTCTCTTTCTGCATACTCCTCCATGAGTTCACCTCTAAATTGTTCATTTATAAAATAGGATGTTAAAGCTCTTAATTACAAATCCCCTACAAACATTAAGGAGTTCCATTGTGCATCCTATGAAACCACATAATTGTGCAGATAATACTCACACAGTTGGCCTTGTTTATCCGAGGTAACATCAAAAAAAATATGGAGAAATTCAAGCTTGTTGCTCATGGAAACTGGTTTGGTATTGATCAACCTACTAAATTGAGAACTTAAGAATTTTTCTTGGAGAAACAAGGCATATGTTCTGGCTAGGGGTTTGCACTTGATAATTTGGGCAGCCTTATCTGCTATCTCTTCCATTCTAACTACCAATTTACTCAATTGATTCAGCGTCCTTCCCCTTCAACACTTCAGTATGCTCTGCAATTAGAGTTTATTTTTCCTTTCTCCACTTTTCTTTCTCTTGTGAGAATTCATTAGTGACCTTCCACAGTTGATATCCAAGAGACAAAATTGTGTGGAAAGTTGGGGTTTTTGTGGTAGTCAGTTTCTGATTTCCTGTTGTAAGTTCTCTATCCCCTATTTTGATCAAAGCCAATTGTACCAATAGGTCCAACTTTTCACCATGCCCATATGTCTGCAGTTTCTCCTCCAATTCTTGCATCTTTATCTCCCTTTCTTTGTCTCTTTTCTCATAACTTTGCACTAGTTCCTCCAGCTGTTTAATTCTTTCTAGAGCTTCTTGGAGCTCCTTTCTAACATTTCTATCCTTTAAAAATATTTCCTTTGTTTCTAAAAACTATTCATTACCACCCCCTGTACAATCAGAGTCCTCATGATTAGGGCTATCCAGGGTTTTTTCATTGTTTTATGGGCAACAAATACATCCTTAGAGTCTGAATTAGAAGTGGTGGATATATACCACTTCCTCCTTGCAATTGTATGTGCATTTCCAAGGGTATTTCCTTGTATTTCTGAGTCTATTTCAACCAACATTACATCCTCTTCATGTTGTTCCTTGCCCTTTGTCTCTTCTTTTTGTTTTTCCACACTCCCCCTCATAATACCCTATTTTTTCAGGTAGCCTAACCGCCTTGGTGGGTAGGTTTTTCATTTTGAATATCCTTCTTTTTATTATATGTTTTAGAAGGTGTGGATGTACTACCTCTTCTTTTCTTGGATTTAGATGGTTTGGAGGAAGATGGGATTTCTTCTACTACTAGTGGCCAGATTCTAGCACATTTTACTCCTCGGGCTCACCTTGGCTACAGGTAGGTGAAGCCATAGGTGAAACAGAAGGACTTCCTCTTGTAGGTGCAGCTTGTGGTTCTAGGGTTTCAGGTACTACAGGTGCCTCAATTAGACTATTAATATCTTGACATTTCACAAAGTCTTCCTAGGATACTTGTGGATATTGAATCTTAAGGCTCCTTTTTACTAATAGGGCTATTAAACAGTGATATGATAAAGTTGTATCACTATGTTTTCTCTGGTATTCAGATGCCATCCTTTTCAGCATATTGTAGAGGTAATTGGGCACATTAACTAGTCTATTATGGCGAAGATGACTCAGTAATTTAAAATGTATAGTGTATAGAAGATTTTGTCTACCATCACAAGTAAGGTATATAATAACATAAGAAGCATAGTTGGCCCAAATCCATGGAATGGAAATTCTTTTTGTACCTTGGGATGATGAATCCAAGTTTTCTCCTGGTTCTCTGAACTCTTCCCTTGCAGCTACTGCATCTTCTCAAATAGGAAATTCTGCTCCAGTCCTTGGCAAACCAAATACTTGTGAAATTTCACCTTGTGAAGCATCCACTAACAACCCTTTTACCATGGCTTCATTGTGTCGTAATATAGTTGCAAATCTCCTTGTTATGTCATTACCGAACTCTATTAGCTTTAGAAAGTAATCTAGCCAACCAACCCTTGTGAAGATAAGCAATACCAATGCGTATTCTAATATATGTTTGTATGTTGATGGCTCTCTTATAATAATGTCACCTCCCATTGGTGAATCACTTTATCTCTGCTCAATTTTCTAACCTTAGAAATTTAGCTTAATTTTTGAAGACACATAAAAATGACCTAGGCCTACAAGCTCTATTGTCATCATATTTCTTCTTGACATGATTAAAATATTTGTCCTTGGTCCACTTTCAACTATTAATTAAATAATTCATAATTATTTAATTAATTCATGTCTTTATTCCTCTTGATTATTTAAATAAATAATATTTATTTATCTAAATACGTCACTAATTGTCTAAAGTCTTTCCATAATTAAATAAATTTCATAAAATTTATTTAATTATCCTTGTCCATTAATTCCTCTTGATTATTTAAATAGATAAATTTTATTTATTTATTTAAATACGTCATTAATTCTTAAAAGTCTTCTTATAATTAAATAAATTATTTAATTATTGTCCACCTTGGCATTTTCCCCAATTTTAAATAAAATCATTTATTTAAATTGGTCCCACTTTCTAATTTTCCCTCTTTTAGTAAATAATTCAAATTAATTATTTACTGTCATGTGACCCCACCTTTTTGAATTAAATTAATTTTTAATTCAAAATAGCCTTTTTCCTCCAAAAATCAAGTAATTTCTAATATTATTTGATTTTCCAACTCTCTCTTTTTCTGTGCCATTCTTATCTCCTTGTCACATGCATTGTTAACCCTTGATTTAATTTTCTCAAATTGAATCTTGTCCACTCATTTCAAATTTGACCTAATGTTTCCCTAACCCTAATTGTGAGTTGTCACATTGAGTCTTGTCCATTAATTCTAGGGCATTTTGTCAATCTTCAATCTTGGCCATTCATCCAAAATTGCATTTTCTATAAAATGGAAATTTTGCTCTCATTTTGTCATCTCATGGTATCTAGACCTCATGCTATCTACTTCTCATGCAATCTTATCTTAGGCACTCTTGACATCTTAGCATTTTGGCATTTTGGCATATTTTAGTCATAGTTCATAGTTGCTTCCTAGTTGCATAGTTGCATAGTATTGCATTTTCATATCAAATCCTTCAACATTTTACTTTGGTCTTGGCATTATCACATATTGCTCACTTAAAATATGAGGGAAAAACTTCATATTGGAGCAAATAGAGAAGGTGTAATGGAGGTCAATCATGGAGGTTGAAGACTTAAGGTGATATCTTTCTTTTTTTCATGTTATTTCCTCCTTTTTGCTTCATTATTAATTTGGGTTTTGATTTATTTAGCTTCTAATATGCTAACCTAGAAAATTTTTCATAGTTACATTGGTGAACTCGATGCCAAAATCGTGCATGTTCATTTTTTTTCGTACTGCTTTTTTTTGTGTTTTGCAGGTATAGGTACAAAGAGCCGCATTCATAGTTTCCAGTACTGCAATCGTTGCATCGCGATGCATTCGACAAGTAGAACGACACATCCGCAGACCCGAACCGCATTTGCTATTTGCAAAGATGCATTCGCCCAAAATCTAATGCATTTGGCATCCAGTGAGACGCATTTGCATAACGCAGCGCATTTGTTCTACATATTGACACATTCATCTAACATATTCCAGCACATAGACTCAAGCCGCATTTGTTGTACAAAGCTACGCATTCATTTGGTAAATTTTTGCTTTCGGTTTCTTTCAGATTTTTCCAAATTTCTTACTTCAAGCAAGTAGTTTAGGGGTTTTTTGGTTACTAATCTGCTCTTACAGCATGTGGCTTTGAATTTTCATGGGTCCAAGGCATCTTTTTGAGACTACTAACAAGTGGTTTTGTAGGTTCAATTGTCCAAGGATTTGATTTTGAAACACTTGTGTTTGTTCTTTTTAGATTAGAAAACACTTCCATTTGTGCTCTAAAAAGAACATTTGCTTGTCTCACTTAGATTTAATTAGGGGGTTAAAGGAATTTTCTTGATTGTGCTTGAAGGTGGTAGGTGATTATGCTCTCACCTTGTGCAAACTAGGTGATCAAGAAACTAGACCCATCTATTTTATGTGTCACCCCGATTCAATAATTGAAGTATCCTCTCCCCTTGTGTACTTGTGCGATCCTGGGTGCAAGAGAAGTGGTTATTGAATCTAGGAATTGGGCCTTCCTTGGTGGGAAAAATTATCCACCCCAAGGCAACTCAAACCGGCAATGAAGCTTTTTAGCCGAGCTACCCCCAACCAGTATACAAATGTGAATCCTAATGGAAAACTTAGGATTACAAGTGCAGATGTGTCACATGGACAAGTGAACTCCCCAAAACCATGTTGAACATAACCTCTTTAGGCTGGAGTTCCTCCTTATCAGAGCTAATCTTTCCCCATGTGTGGCCACTCGAATGGGGCTCCCAAACTAAAAACTTTTGTGTAGTAGCCAAAATCCTTTCTATTTGTTTTCGCAGTAACGGTCATTGTGAAGGCATCCACATTCTCGCAGTTCTTAGTAGAGGTAATCAACCTGCCATGGGAGATTTATGGGGGTTGGAAGCTTGGTTGACCTAAGAATTAGTGCACTATAAGGGGGAGCCTGTGTGGCCAAGCTTCTGGATTCATCCACTAAGAATAAGTGTGGTTGGGGAAACCCATGTGGAATCTAGCAAATATTGTCCTTGCCTAACCTAGGATTGTGCTTGTTTTCAAAGACAAAATATTGTGTTTTCCAAGTGTTTTTTGAAACATTCAAACAAACAAAAACCATCTCACAAATTTGGAAACAAACATTCAACTTGAGACAACTTCAAAATTTTGCCAAAAACTACAAACAAACTTGACTTATTATGTTGCAACACCTTCACTGAAATGCATTTTCCTTTATACGCCACATTTTCCATTTTCCGCAATGCAATCGCTCTACTAAGCCACATTTTTCATTTATGGTGACGCATTTTCCTGGTTTGAACCGCATTCACTTTACAAAACACCGCAATTGCTTTTCTAAGTTGCATTTGTTGTTTGTAACACCGCATTCGTTGATTCTGAAATGCATCTGCCAACCTGCAACGCATTCAAAACCTAGAACAATGCATTTACCTGACAGAAATTAAAACATTGTTGCAAACCAAAACCCGAGAGCAAACTTGTCCAATCTATCATCAAACGTCTTTTTGCAATAGTCTCTGTCAAAAACCAGAAAGAAAATTGCTCAAATTCTTCACCATTTGCATCTTTAGCTTGCATTTACCCATAGGTTTAACTTTGCAAGATTTTAGTTGTATTCTTTAGGTCCATCATTTTCATTTTTAGACATAAACCAGTCCTTAGGTCCTCATTTCATTTGCAAATTTTGGCTTAGGAAACCTTACCATACTTTGCAAAATCATTGCCTTCAAAAGTAGGTGGTCATTGGACTTAGTCAACATAATTTCTTTTAGTCATTGTCCTTTTTGTGAGACTTTCCAACTCAAAAGTCTAGTTAGGAAACCTCACTTCGTCATTTTGTCCTTAGTCACATTAACAAGTCCTTCGATGACCCAAATTGAGACATAGATCAAGCTTAGAGTGGTTGAGTAACCTTCCTCCAAATCACTTAGACCTTTGCATTTGCATACCTTAGAAACATTCAAATCATCTTACTCCTCATTATGCATACATTATTCCAAAAATCCAAAAAAAAAAAGTGTCATAATAGTCTTCATTAGCCTTCTACATTTGTCATTTCCTTTAGGCAACATTGTCATATTGCATTGTCACCCCTTATAATCAAAAATCCAAAAACATATTTTGCATTCTCATCCCTTATTGTCAAAAAATCCAAAAACATAAGTCATCTAGTTGTCATTTTCTTCCTCTTCCTAATTTGAGCAACTCCTTATATGGTTGAGACTAGGCTTCAAAGAAAAAGAAGACAAATGGCTAATTTTGGACAAGACAACATCACTTATATCTTTTCCAATGACATGGATCAAAAAATGAACCAAGACACAACCTTTATCAAACCTTTCAGTAACATGAACATGCCATCTTCATCATGTAACCCCTCTGAACTACTCATACGTAGAGATGAACATGGAAATGTATTTGAGGAAGACATAGAAGCTGAAACACAAAATCTTGAAGTGGCCTCTTTTGTAGAAGACATAGTCTTGCACGATAGAGATAGATATTTAGCCATACTTTTGGAGCCAAATTACCACAAGGATTTGACATTAATACTTTAAGAGCAGACACTCCCAATCATGATGCCAACAACACAAACAATGCCTCCAACACTAGTCAACCTCAAAACAATGCCAACAATAACATTGGTGCCACCTCACAAATTACCACAAGCACTATCAATGCTACCTCTAATGACAAATCCAATCAAAACTCGATCAATGCAACATTCGTTGGAGGGACACCAACTATGTCACAAGCCAAGTCACAATCTATGCCAACCATGTCAACAACATCCTCACAGTCAATTGGAGCTACCTTTGGATCCTCATCAATGGGGGAAAGCTCTTCAAATCCTCTATTTGGAGCTCCATCTAGTGCCATGGGAGCATCATCCTCACATCCTTTCATTGGGTCTTCATTCAATCCCTTTGGAGGAAATAAATGATGTATTTTCATTCGAGGACCACAACCAAATGTCAATACATCATCACAACTTAATAGAAATGCTTCCCAAGGACAAAACACAAACATTCCCCATGGACAATTCCAACAATTTGGACAAGGCAATCAGAATACACAACATATGACTTCATTTGGACACCAAAATATTCATGGCCAACATATCCTACAAATATTGACTCAAATGGTTGGAGGGCACATCCCTACATATGCATCACATACATACCCATCAATATGTCCCTAATCAAAACTGGAAACACCAACATCACTCAAATCAAAACACGTCATACATCTCAAATCAACACATCCCACAATAAAATTAGAACACCTCATCCCAACAATTTAACACTCATGGAATACCCATCACTCCCATGTGTGATGCAACCAACAACCCTATAATTGATGCCTTGACAGCTCAAGTGGCAAACTTGCAGAAAACCATAGAGACTATGCAAATTTCCAACAAAAAGTCACACATGTCATATGACCTATGTCCATATCTTTTCGACACAATTCTATACATGCCACCATTCCCTCCAAGGTATGTAGCACCAAATTTCACTAAGTATAAGGGCAAGATAAATCCTATAGAACACGTTCGAGAATTCATGACCAACTGTATGGACATTGCCTATGAACATACTTACTTGATGAGACTCTTCTCTAAGAGTCTTACAAGACCTACACTTGAATGGTTTTCCACTTTAAAGGGAATAAAAACATGGGACGAACTTGCAGACAAATTTGTGTGAAACTATGCCTATAACATTGACACAAACACCTCCATCACTAGCTTATGCACACTTATATAAGAGGATGCTGGTGAGACTTTTATACCATTTTTCCAAAGGTGAAGAAGCCTAGCAAATCATTTCCATATTGGCATACCTGAAAAAGAGAAGGTTGACATTTTTGTCCAAACTCTCCTAGGACCATTGAAATATGGCTTGCAAGTTCACTATTGCACAACCTTCACAGACTTAGTCGAAAAGGGTGTCCAACTTGAGAAGGCTCTTATTGCCAAAGGAGAATTAAAATATGGCCCTAAAAACACAAACTCAAATCCACCCACAGACAAGAGCAAATATTGGGTCAAGAATAAACATGTTACCAATGATGGCATTGTCGATGCCAAGGAAGTGAACACAATGGGTCTAGTGCTTACCCTTAAAGGAGCTCCACTACAAAACACACAAATAATCACATAGATACCTCCTACCAATGTCACTCAAAACAATCAAAAAAATCAAAACCAAAGGAAACCTCACCAACCTAGACAATTTCTAAAAGGTCGCACATACACCCCTTTGGGTGAGCCAATCGAAGATGTCCTTAAGAAGCTCCTTCAAAATTCTATCATCACACTAGAATACCCTAATCCATATGACCTAAGACAATTTAAGCCATCTCGGTGGGATGACAATGCATTCTGTGATTACCACCATGCAAAAGGGCATAAAACCTCCTCTTGTCGACAACTAAAGAATTTGTTTCAAGACTACAATGAAAATCACACAATTCAACTAGGTGGACAACAATTTTCGTCAAATGCAGACCATACTATTCACAAAAGCCCACTGCAAGACCACAGTTCAAATAATCCTTCTACTTCAAGTCCTAAGAATAATAATAATTGTGCCAACTATACCCGCACTGCATTCGACTATTCAGGAGGAACTATTATCAACCATGTCTGAATTAATGATGAATACGTCAATACCATCACTGTCAAAAGAGCACCTGAATGAAATGTCACTACCCATGGTGGCAAAGTCACCATAGCTGGTCCTTCCCCTCCTAGGCAACCAAAAATTACAATACCCAGTCCATCCACTAAGCAATCACAATCTGACTCATCCACAAAGCAGTCGCAGTCTAAGAGTCAGTTTAACCTTATCGACCAGCTAGGAAAAATACCTCCTCAAATTTCTATACTTGAGTTGCTACGCATTTCCCCCACACATAAAGCTATACTTGACAAAACCTTGCAAGAGTCCTTTGTCCCTCAAGACATCGATGTCAACCAGTTTGAGGCCATGGTGGGATACCTCACTACCCCCCATCATGTAACATTTTCAAATCAAGATTATTCACCACGAAAGTCCAACCATAACGATGCATTACGCATTGAAGTCTTCATCCATAAGCATAAGGTCGGATGAGTTTTAGTAGATGGCAAAGCAAGTCTGAACATATGCTCCTTAAAACTGGTTAAGGCTCTAGGATTTTTTGATGCTTGCATAGACACAACAAAGAGCATAGTTATAAAGACGTATGATGATGAAGAACGTTCCTCTCGAGGTGTTATCACTCTTCCTATCAAATCTAGGCCAGTCATTGTAGACATGACTTTCCAAATCCTGGATCTTGAATTACCCTATAACATCTTACTTGGCTAACCTTGGATTCACGCCCTCAAAGTTGTTCCATCTACCTACCACCAATGCCTGAAGTTTCCCTTTGATGACACAGAAATCACCATATATGGAGACCTCGATCCCTTTCAGTATTGCATAAATCTAAGGGGTATTTCAAAACATCAAGTTCCCATCAACCGAGAAGCTCCAAGTTCCTCTTCTTCCAAATTCATTGATCCATCTACACTCGCCTCACCAACCACGTCCACTCCTTCCACGTCTTCTGCCACACCACCATCCTCCTCGCTTCCTAAGGTTGATTCCACTTTCAAGATCCAAGACCTAGGTTGTGGAGAATTTAAATTAAGCACGGCCTACTACATCATCAAAATATCCAAGTCTCCTAAGGTCTATGGTCAACCCTAATTTAGAATGGAGCCTAAGGAAATTTTTAGGGTTCCTCCATCATACATTTTTATAAAATGGGGTGAAATTAGCAAAGAAGAAATCGAGCATCTATCGACATGGATTTATAAGGACCAAGAGGAACCATCCCCATTACCAGTTCAGATATATGGGAAAGGCTATGATATAATGAAGGCAAAAGGCTATGATGGAACTAGTGGCCTTGGCAGAAATAAAATTGGACTATGTAAACCAATCATTCCTCCCCATAGACCAGAACTTCTTGGGTTAGGGTATGGACTACCTGAAAATGACAATTGACGTACCAATGTACTTTTGAGTGAGAGTGTGAATGCTTCAAAAAGTATCGAGACTATTGAAGAATCCCTTACTGAAACTAACTCCCATGAATGGGAATTTGGCTCCCAACGATCCCTAAGTGACTATTGCCTTGATGAATTATTCCTTGAACCTGGAGAGCTCACTTCTGAAGAAAAATTTTGGCAAACGTTTAAGATTGACCCAACAAAGAATAATGACAATCCTAAGATCCCAAGGAAATGAGAAGACTGGGATAGACTCTTTTACCCAAGGAACAATGACAAACTTGAATCATCTTCCAGTCCTATTGGCCATAATCCTGACATATTTTTCCAATCATCTAACAATAAAAACCATCATTTGAATTCATCTGAATTGCCACATGACACTACTGACCCTAATGATGGTCCTTTTGTCCCTTATTTTGACAATGAGTATGAATCAAGTGAATGAGAATATTGGATTGAGTCTGATTGGGAATTGGATGACGACAACTTCATTTTCAATGTCTCTGAATCCGTCTGCATGCTTTCTGCATCTTCCCCACCATTCACCAATACTGATGATGGTATCTCCTTAGTCTACCCATAACTAATTGATTGGCATCAACAGGGCCCGCCAATTATGGACATATTTCAGAATGATGAGGCCATTGCAGAATTCATGGGACTATGTGAGGGCATACCAAGTGGAGATCACAAGGTGGGATTTTCCATTGACCTAGATTGTGTAGCTTAGTTCGAGGGGACTGATCCATCCTCTAGTCACAAAAGTAAAATAAAAATAAAACAAAAAATGACACATCTTTAGGTGAAAACTGAAAGGCGCCTTTTGACGAAAAAAAGGTAAAAATAAGGGACGTATCTGCGGGTGAAAACCTCTCCAAGGCACCCAAAGATGGGGGACTGGACTTTCTTCCCATGACTTAAGAGAGATCGGCAATGCTCATAGAGGAAACCATGGAAGTCAACATATCTACAACAGAATATCCCAAAATTTTCCTCTTTACGACATCCTTGACAGAAGAAGAGAAACCTGAATTCCACAAATTCTTTTTACAGCGTAAGATTAATTTTGCATGGTCATATGCTGATATGCCTGGGTTGGATATTTAATCTTGTACCAATCACAAATCCAAATGGTCAGATTTGCATTTGCATAGATTTTAGAGACTTGAACAAATAATGTCCAAAGGATGAATTTTTGTTACCAAACATAGAAATCATAGTCGACCTTACAGCAGGATACGATATGTTGTCCCTCATGGACAATTTCCCAGGCTATAATCAAATTTGTATTGCCCATGAAGATCAACATAAAATAGCATTCACATGTCCTTGGGGTACATACTGTTGGAATGTCATGCCTTTTGGTCTCAAGAATGCAAGTGCCACATATCAGAGAGCTATAACAACAATATTTCACGACATGATGCATAAGCTAATCAAAGATTATGTGGATGATCTTTTGGCTAAGTCTTTGACATGAAAAGATCATTTGAATGTGCTCGACAAAAGATTCAAGAGACTAGAAGAGTACAAAGTCTGCCTAAATCCCAAGAAATGCGTCTTTGGTGTGACATCAGGGAACTTTTTGGGATACATAGTTTCTCAAAGAGGCATTGAGGTTGATCTTGCCAAAGTGAAAGCCATATTAGAAATGCCTCCTCCAAAAGAGATGAGTGAACTTAGGACATTATAGGGTAGGTTACAATCTATCTGATGCTTCATAGCACATTTGGCTGACAAGTGTCAACCATTTCAGTATCTCCTATGCAAGGATATTCCCTTTGTGTGGACTGATAAATTTCGAGAGGCCTTCCAACTGATAAAGGGTTATCTATTGTCGCCACCTATTTTAATGTCACCTATCGAAGGGAAACCTTTGATTCTATACGTTTCTGCAACAACTTCAACACTGGGGGCATTATTGGCGCAAAACAACCATGATGAAAAGGAAAGGTTCATATACTTCATCAGTCGAACACTGGTTGGATATGACCTAAATTACACAACCATTGAAAGCGCTTTCCTAGCAGTTGTCTTCGCTACCCAAAAACTAAGGCACTACATATTGAATCACAAGACACATTTGGTTGCAAAAATTGATCCCTTGAAATATCTTCTAAGTCACGCAGCATTGAAAAGTCATCTGGAAAAATTGGTCATGGTTTTGAGTGAGTATGACACTCAATATGTAGAATGAAAGTCTACAAAGGGACAAGTGATAGCAGACCAACTGGTAGATGCACCTGTACAAAGTGATCACCCATTGGTGGCAGATTTTCCTAATGAGTCCATATTTCATACAAAATTTAAGTCACCTTGGAGGCTATACTTTGATGGGTCTCATACTAGTCATGGCTCGGGAGCGGGAATATTGTTTATCATGCCACAAGGAGACTCCATCCCTAAGTCATTTTGCATTGTTTTTCCATGTATAAATAATATTGTAGAATATGAGGCACTTATCACGAGACTCAAAATGGCCATAAAATAGAAAATTAAGACACTTCATGTTTATGGAGATTCTCAGCTAGTCATCAACCAAGCTAATGATGATTATGACACCAAGGACGAGAAGTTAATTCCTTACAAATGAATGGTTGATAGCTTTCAAACATATTTCCACATGTTGACTTTTGAGCAAGTTCTGAGGGCACAAAACAAGGAAACAAATGCAATGGCTACAATTGGCTCTCTCCTAGGCATTCGGAGCAGCGTCCCTCAATTTGAATTCTTGGTGGAACAACTTTTGGTCCCTGCATATGACATACCAAAATCAGAGATGGTTTGTGAGCTTGTTGATCCTAATTCTCCATGGTATCAAGAAATTTATGACTATCTCAAGTCCTAAAGCCTTCCTCTGAACCTCTCCAACAACCAATGAAAGTCCTTTATTCATAAGGCCATCTGATACACCATTATCAGTGACACCCTATACCGTCGAAGCTTTTACAATACCCTACTTTGATGTCTCAACACTGACGAAGCATGAACAACCTTACGCGAGGTACATGAGGGTATATGTGGGTCTCATTCAAGTGGTCCTACTTTAGCGAAGAAGATAACGAGACTTGGGTATTACTGGTCGGCCATTGAAAAGGATGCACTTTAGTTTGTCAAGACATGTCACCAATGTCAAATACATAGTGATTTGATTCATGCGCCAGCACAGGAACTTCGGCCGATTACTTATCCATGGCCCTTCGCACAATGGGGACTCAATCTCATGAGAAAAATCCATCCTACCTCTTCCAACGGCCACAAATTCATTATCACCACCACTAACTACTTCACTAAGTGGATCAAAGCCATCCCACTTTCATACATAACTGGCAAACAAATTTCCAAATTCTTCCTCAACTACATCATCTGTCGATATGGTGTACCACAGTCCATCATCACAGATAATGGGCATCCTTTCAAAAATCAAGATGTTCATGAGTTATGTGAACAATTCCATATCCAACATCATTTCTCCACACCATATTACCTACAAGGAAATGATCAAGCTGAGGCATCCAACAAAACCATCATCAAGATTCTTAAGAAGACAGTCAATGACGTTGGTCGTGATTGGCACATCCAACTAAATACTGCTCTATGGGCTTACCGTACCAACATCTGCACACCCACAAGAGCCACTCCATTTGCCTTAGTCTTCAAATCTGAGGCCATCCTGCCCATCAAGGTTGAAATTCCTTCTTTGCGAGTCTCCCTAAAGGGTTTGATTGATGATGAGGAGTATAGACAGTCACGACCGCATGAATTGGAAATGCTAGAGGAATGCAGACATAACACCTTGAATCATTTACAAGCATATCAAAATTATCTATGTCACAGTTACAACAAAAGAGTCGTGGTTAGAAAGTTTGACATTGGTGACTTGGTCCTCATACAAAATCCCAAGAATCAATCTGATAGAGAAAAACCTGGCAAGTTCAAACCAAATTGGTTGGGTCCTTACATTATCATGTTCTCTTTTGGTTCAGGAGCATATCAACTAGCCACTCTAGACGATGAACAATTGACAGAGCCTATCAACAGTCTACATCTTCGAAAGTTCTATGCATAGAATCAAAAAGTCAGGCTGAAAAGCATTAAAAATACAAAAAAAAAATGAAAAATATTAAAAAATTGTCACCTTGATGAAAACCTGGCAAACGGGCATTTTGGTGACACCAAAAAAATAAAAAAATGAAAAAAATAGTAAAGAGAAATAATTAATCCAATAGTGAAAACCTAGTAAATAGGCGCTTTGGATAAGTACCATAGTGAAAACCTAGCAAATAGGCGCCATGAGTAGTCAGTTTTTCTCTACCATCTACTGTCAATTTATCTACCTTATTCCATAATAAATATCATCCTTCCATCACCACCTTGACACCACATCACGAGACCTTGTCATTCCTTTTATGGCTAACAATGGTTGACATCAAGTCCTGCATACCATCCATATGTCATCCCAAGCATGTCCTTTATGCATCCTTCTCACTTAGCTAGCCTAGGACCTGACTAGGGGAATTCCTTTATCACCCAACTGTAGTGGGTATCACATATGGTTCTGCCAATCAAAAAATGTCCTAAAAAAAGACCAAAAAAATCAAAAAATGTCCTGAAAAAAGACAAAAATCAAAAAATGTCCTTAAAAAAAGATAAAATTTTTTTAACAATGTCCTAAAAAAGGCAAAAAATATCATAGTCAATCATTGTCATTCGTCAAACTACGTTGTCTCTACACATTGGCTATGTAGGAAAGGCTCATCTTTGAGCCCCTAAGACATTAGGTCAGTCCTTTTAGGTTTGTCAAAATAAAAATCATGACTCAATCTTTGGTCATTATGACAAAGTCATTGGTCATGTCGAACTACGAGGTCTCTAAGTGTATGATGTAGGCAAGGCTGACGATGAGTCCCCGAGGCCGCACTAGGTCATTCCATTAGGGTTCATGACACTGCACTGACACACACATCAAGAATCTTCAAAGTCAAACAGCTCATTTCAAAGCGGACAAACTCTTAAACCACACTCTAGCAATTATTTAATCAACACATCAAGAACATCAGCATGTCAAACATCAACATGTAGTCAATTCTATCAACACAAATCAATCTGGTCAAAACAAGTCAACTTTGTCAACAAAAGTCAACTCTAGTCAACTTTGGTCAAAATTGGTCAAATTGTCAATTCTTGGTGTCCTAAAGGATTGCCTCTTTCATTTAAATTATACCTTAGGATGTGTCCTTCCTAGGTATCGTCACTATCATTTGGCATTTTGAGGGATCATCTCAATATTTGAGGATCGATCCTCTTAACATAAACATTATTCAAGATGTGTCCTTCCTGAATTTGGCAAACTCTGACATTCGACACCTTGACATTGTCAAACCTGACAACTTTGGCATTCGACACTATCAAACCTGGCATCTTGACATTAAAACACTTGACATTCAGACAAACTTGGCAAACACTTGGAAAACATTATATTGGCATTGGTCCTTAAATTCTTTCATCATGTTACTAGTTTCTCAATGACATCCCAATAACAGAATTTCAAGAAGCAGCGACATCATGATGATGGGTTTGTCTTGTCTCTTTCAGGCAGTCGTGTTGCTAGTTCCTCGAGGATGTCCTAACAATAGGATTTAGAGGAGCAACAATGTTTCATGACTTATCTTTGTCTTTCTTGTCTGTTTTATGCTTGTGGATGGTTATGGCAAAAAGACTAGGGCAATTGCGCTCTTAGTATGAGTCATGATCATCTTTGTCTGCGACTGCTTGTCTTATGTGATGGTACAACCTTGCACACCTTGATTTATGTCATATCATGGTGTTTGTTGGCCATTACAATAATCCTCCCAATGATGATCAAGAGCAATAATTGTTAAGTCTTGTGGTAACATATTGAAGGATTCGGTCTTCGCGCTAGCATTCATCTCCTTTTGTCTTGTCGCCTTATCTCGTCCGTCTCATGATGATATCCTGTGCCATACAAAAACATAAGTGCATACATGATCATATAGGAATTTCATTAGGTCACTACATACATCATCCATATCATTTAAAACATACATATCACATCATAAAATTGCATTGTCCACACATATATAGTCATGCATCAACATACATAATCATAAACATGGAATCCATTACAATCATGCATTATGCATCTATATTTGTATGAACCAAGATCCTAGTACCTGCAAGAGACAACAAATAAACACATTAGAGGATTCAAATGCAAGTTAAGATCAAAGTTCCCCATAAAATCCATTTAACATATGTTCAAAATAGGAATGAAAGCAAAAATATAATGAAAAAGTAATGAAATAGATTAAATCCTATTGAGAATATGCAAACTCTTGATCTTATGGGGTATTTGGTGCCAATTTGATGTGGAAATTGGCCCTTTCCCAACTCCTATGCAAGCTCTTGATGATTTGATGATGATTGATCCACTATGTTGAAGATTCAAGTGTGCTCCAAGATGAAAAACATGCATAACCTAGCTAAGACTTGATGAAATGGATGAGAATTGAAATGCTTGAGTATGGATTTGAGTATAGTAAGTTTGTTCAAATTTTGGATGATGAAATGAGGAAAGAAGCCTCTTATTTATAGAAAGACAAGTTGGAGAAATGCCCAAAAAGAAGCAATGTGGGACTAACTTTCAACCAATGGCAAGGTGCCACTTGTCAAGAGATGGGTGGATGAAGGATGTGCACATTTTGATGAATGTTCCCACAAATGCATTTAGGTGGATTTTGAAAATAATGAAATGACATGTAAGAGGGAAAAAGGAATGTCTTAAATGCCACTTGGCTCAATGCAAAGATGAAATAAATGTCTTGTTGGAAGGACAAAGTCCACTTGGAAGGATTTCAAATTTGGAAGAATATTCCTCTATTATGCCATGTTGAGGGAAAATAGGGTTTTAATAAATGAATTAAATCTATTTTCATGTGCAAGTGGAAAAAGCTAGAGGATGGGACATGAATTAGGATTAAATTAATCAAGGGTTAATTAATTTAATGAGGAATTAGATGATGTGACAAATTTGACTTAGATTTATAGGTTGATTTAAACCAAAGATTAGAGGAATGTGATTTAGACTTAGTTAAATAAATATTTGTTTTATTTAACTAAAGGGGGTGATTGGTTAGATTAAATCAAATAAAGGTTTAATTTATTTAATTTAATGATATGATAGACTTTAGAGATTAATTAAATAAAAATTAATTTATTTAATTAAATAAAGGAGCTAAGGTTAATTAGATCAGATTGATTAATTTAATTAACGAAAGAGAATGACTTAATCAGATAAATGATTTATTTAATTAAGAGAGGAAAATTGATGAATTTAATCAAATAAGGGTATTTGATTAAATGGTTAGACTGAGGGATGATTAGGGATGAAACAGTGTTAGTAGTCGGGATCAAGCGTGTAATGCCAATCAGTACATTTTACGTGTCTACAATATCATCATCATTAGAACATAACATCATCATGGCATATAATCATAAATAACCATCGTATCATCATGGAATCTCATCATAAATAGATATCATAAAATGCATACATGGCATAGCATATTGAATACATCATCATAGGAATCATAAATGCATAAATCACATCACATAAGGCATCATATGGTCATCATAACTACATCATCATAATCATCATCAGGCAAGCATATATCATAAAACATCATCAACACATAATGCATCATCACATAACATAAAGCATATAGGCCGCATCAAAACTACATCGCATATCTAATCTCAAAAATATATAATGTCACAGGATAGAGTCATGAGATATCCAAAAAATAGAGCTCACAGGCTCAATAGTCAACATATAAAGTGTCATAACAATGAATGTTTGAAACATGATAATAAGAGAACAATGTCAAATGCCCCTATGTTGTGTTCTCATCGTCCCCTCATGGAGAAGAGTGTGGTGACTGATGACATGTACCTAGCATTGACATAACCTATGAGGGCATAGTATCTTGTGTCTGTGAGGATGACGGAACCGATGTTGATGGCATAATCTCTATGGTAACATGCGGCTATGAGGATACGATGGTGTGTGTCTGTGAGGCTGATGGATCTGTCACTGGCAGTTGACTATGTGTTGATCTGTGTCCTGACCCAGATGATCCATGCGAATGGCCCAATTTGTGACTAGAGGAATGCCTGTGATGGGATCTGTGACTTGTTGTGTGTCCTGAGGGAGTCGATCCACCCACATTGCCCTGGTTGCGACCGCGATGGGTGCGGTTGCTCCCTAACCATGTCCCTGTCTGGCTGGATGATTTAGACAATCCAGGATCCCTTTGATCTACTAGCACCATGCACTCATACAACATCATGTACTTCCCTCTGCTTGCACTGACTCTAGCCAACTCCTGGGCAACATCTGCAACTAGCCCTATGCATAGTTGTACAAACTAATTGCACCATCTCTTTGTCTCTTGCCGCCGGATCTCTACCTGATCCTTCTCCACCCAGGTCACCTCGAGCTCCACTCATAAGACATTGATCTCCGTCATGGCCTCATCTAACCTCCTCTACATATCCACCAATCGCTGATCTATGGTGGCATCCTATGGCAATAGTGGCACACTAGCTATCTTTGGATACCCATTGATCATCTTCTCATGAAGCTACCTCTTCGCCTCATCCATCTCATTCCTGATATCCACATCCTTCTCATCACCAATATCCTCCTCACCCCTAATGACTCCCTCCTCTCCTCCTCCAACCTTAAGGGCCTCCTCTGCTACATGCACATCCATCTTTGCCTCCTCTCTGACCTCCTCCTATCTTACCTCCTCTTGTCTTGGTCCCTCATCTCTCTCCTCCTCCTCGGCCACCTTGAGGATAGAATCTAGTGGTGCTCTCTCCATGTGTTGTCTAACTCTCTTGGCCTATCTCCCTCTATCCCCTCCTCTCCTCCTCTGCCCGCCACCACTGTCATCTCCTCCATCATCCCCTCCATCCTCCCTACCACCTTTGCCACCATCTCCTCTGCCACCATCTCCCCATCCTCCATCTCTACCTCTCCCTTGCCTCTCCGTCCTCCTCGTTGCACCCTTGGAATAACAAATCTCTGATCAAAAATATTTGGTGCATCAGGATCAGTCAAGAGAATTGGCTTGTGAGTCTGCCACCACAAGTCATAATTTGGCATCGTCCCTAGATTGGTTGCTCCTCAACTCCATCCCCATGGTCATGCCACCAATCCATCAATCTGTTACTGCACAAATGGCACTAATATAGCAGGCTCTCGCAATTCCCTCGCGTACTCGACTATCCCCATAGGTACACCCTGCTACTCACTGAACTATTGAAGAACCCGTTGGGGCAGGTACATCTCTATGATCAGCTGGCTCTGAATAGTGTGACCAATAAAATACCTAAATTGTTGGAAAAAGGGTAAGTGATCAGCCTCATCAGCCCATGATGCACAATATCTATATGGTCTCTAGACAAATTTCATCATCGTGTCAATCTTATGCCTCCAGAAGTTGGTCTCTCCAACTCTAGTCTGCTACAAGGCTCCAGCATATAAGTATACATACGACATCCCATCCACTAGTTGTGGCCTTTGAATAGGTACTTGAAAGATAGCGATATGCTCCCACGCCCAAATCATTAGTAAAGTTGTGCCACAACTAATGTTGCTCCCACCTATGTAGGCGACCTCGTGTAACTGATGGTACAACATGCCAAGCAAACAAGGCCCCCATGCAAAAATAATTGTGTCCCATCACATCCGGACTAGCACATCGCCCCATCTAATTAGGAATCCAGGTCCGCGATGGTTTGGAATCAGGACCCTGGCAATCAATGTACACAACATGGCATCCCACCATGGGTAGTGCTCGGCAAGGTACTCTCACCGAATCTTGTACCCATCGACACCAAGGCCCGTGTCGTCATCTACCTCATACAACTTTGTCATGGCCTACACACCCCGCTGAGGATCATAGACCACCCACTCTCCTCAAATTGAAATATGTAAAATCCAGTACACATCCTCCAAAGTGATCATCGCCTCTCCAGTCGGCAAGTGAAAGGAGAAAGTCTCAGAGTGCCATCTCTCGGCCAGTGTTGTCAACAATCCCCTATTAGCCCAGATAATGGGCATATAGGTGACATAGTATAACCCAAGTCGCATCAGTCACCTTCGCTCTTAGTCTGTCAGTTGGTCCCAAAACGTGTATGTGGATGGTCTGAACTCTCGCATGTAAATCAGCGCTAGTCATTTCTACACATGCAGAAACGAGAGTTAGCACATTCTTGAAAATCATTATTACCATCTATCTAGCTAAACATAAGCAAAAAAGTAAGTTTAAAGCTAAGTCAACCCTGGTCAACCCTAGTCAAAGTCAAATGTGTTGAGTTGACTTCGTTTGCGTCGCAGTTTGGCATTTGCGTCATTTTATACAACAGTTATGTCACACTATGGCACTTGTGTCATTTGGCATCACAAATGTGTCATCCTTAGTCAATTGTGTCGTTCCATAATCAAATGCGTCATCATCAAAACAAATGTGTCACTTTGCCCCATGTATGCATTGCAATATTACGATTGCGTCATTGAACTTATCATTTGCATTGCAAGATGGAGAATGTGTCTTGACTTTTGGCACATGCGTTGAAATAAAATTAAAATATAATGGACCCCTGGATTTTGCGTCACGATGCATCAAATGCGTCAAACATGACTTCAAATGCGACTTACGCAAACATATATGCGTCGCAACGCATTTGTCTAACTACCCTAAACCCTAAAAATGTGCAAAATACGACAAAATGACAAAGTGGGTTCGAGGTACTTACCGGCGGGTCCACTCCCTCTGGCCATCGGAATGTCCTGACAATGTAGCAGTGGTGCTCTATGACTGGAATCACCATCTTCGCCTGGGCTCTCCTAGCTCTAAGCTCTCCAAATTTGCAAGTGTGAATGTGAAAATGAATTGACTTTTACCCCATTTTCAACCTATTTATAGGGTCAAAGTGGAATTTTTCAACCTTTTTATTACTGGAAGCTCTTTTGACTGCCTTTGACTAGCTCGTTGACCGCTTAAACATGTCGAAATCTGCAACCACTTGCGCCATTGCTTTTTTGGTCATCAAATTAACTTGTCGAGACACTTTCCAACATTTTCTGTCACCAAGCCAAAATTTGAAAATTTTCCCGAAGGGGCATAAATACTCCGTACCTTCGCTAGGGCATGTTTCTGACTGAATTTTCTTTTGTCACAATGTGACAGGCTGCATTATGACAAAGAGGGGCAAAATGTAGACACATAAAAATGACTGAGGCTTGCAAGCTCTATTGTCACCATATTTTTTCTTGACATAATTAAAATATTTATGTCCTTGGTCCACTTTCAACTAATTCATGTCTTTATTCCTCTTGATTATTTAAATAAATAAATTTTATTTATTTATCTAAATAGGTCACTAATTGTCTAAAGTCTTTCCATAATTAAATAAATTTCATAAAATTTATTTAATTATCCTTGTCCATTAATTCCTCCTTATTATTTAAATAGATAAATTTAATTTATTTATTTAAATACGTCATTAATTCTTAAAAGTCTTCTTATAATTAAATAAATTCTTTAATTTATTTAATTATTGTCCACTTTGGCATTTTCCCAATTTTAAATAAAATCATTTATTTAAATTGGTCCCACTTTCTAATTTTCCCTCTTTTAGTAAATAATTCAAATTAATTATTTACTGTCATGTGACCCCACCTTTTTGAATTAAATTAATTTTTAATTCAAAATAGCCTTTTTCCTCCAAAAATCAAGTAATTTCTAATGTTATTTGATTTTTCAGCTCTCCCTTTTTTTGTGCCATTCTTATCTCCTTGTCACATGCATTGTTAACCCTTGATTTAATTTTCTCAAATTGAATCTTGTCCACTCATTTCAAATTTGACCTATTGTTGCCCTAACCCTAATTGTGGGTTGTCACATTGAATCTTGTCCATTAATTCTAGGGCATTTTGTCAATCTTCAATCTTGGCCATTCATCCAAAATTGCATTTTCTATAAAATGGCAATTTTGCTCTCATTTTGTCATCTCATGCTATCTAGATCTCATGGTATCTAGACCTCATGCTATCTACATATCATGCAATCTTGTCTTAGGCACTCTTGACATCTTAGCATTTTAGCATTTTGACATATTTTAGTCATAGTTCATAGTTGCTTACTAGTTGCATAGTTGCATAGTATTGCATTTTCATATCAAAACCTTCAACATTTTGCTTTGGTCTTGGCATTGTCACATATTGCTCACTCAAAATATGAGGGCAAAACTTCATATTGCAGCAAATAGAGAAGGTGTAATGGAGGTCAATCATGGAGGTTGAAGACATAAGGTGATATCTTTCGTGTTTTCATGTTATTTCCTCCTTTGTGCTTCATTATTACTTTGGGTTTTGATTTATTTAGCTTCTAATCTGCTAACCTAGAAATTTCCCATAGTTACAATTTCAACTTCACCACCCTTAAACCCTTCTCTTACTCTACTATTTTCACATGCACTCTTCACTACAACTGTATTGTAACTACAACTTCCCCTTCTCTATATCAGCGTAATTCATCTTAAAATTGGGTTTGAATTAGTTTATAATCATAGTATTTTAGGGAATTGACAATTGAAATTAATAGCAAAAGGTAGGTGTAATTTGGGATAAAAGGGGTTTGCATGTCATGTTTGTTTTTTTGCATTTGGCTTTAGGTGGTGAAAAACAAAAAAAAAACTAGCTGATATATTACCCTCCCCCAACTTAAGATTTGAAGTGACCTCACTTCAACTCATGATAGGCAAAGGTATGATTATAGAATATGGAAATAAATGTAATGAATAGATTGCATGCTTAATTTAATATGTAAATACATAATGAACGTGTTTATAAATCTATGATAATTATGGTAATGTACTTTGTGTACCTATTAGAGGTGATTAACTGAACGTCGTGCATGTGAAGCTGAATAAAATGTATCTGTAGGATGGTTTGATGTTACAAGAAGTAATTGTGGGTGAATGAATGATAAGGTGGTAGGTGTAATAAAATGAAACGGAATGGATGGATGATGGGTAGTGATGTAATAGTTCAAATGCTTGAAGTTTGAATTGGCAACGTGAAATAAGATGAGCATGTTGCATGTATTTATTATGATAAGGCTAAATTTGCATGTGTGAGAAAAGTGAGTTGAAAAAGATGTGAATTGCAATTAATATGGCACCAATTTTTGAAATTTCCTAACAAGTAGCGCTATGGGTACCTTTTGCATCAAGTATTGTCTGAATTGTGACAACTTTTCTGCTATAGGTCCCTACCACAGAATGTAGAATGTTGGAAACATTATGTGTATCAGTTTGATTGTGTTGTGTGTGCGTGTGGGGTGGAATAAGAAATTAGACCTAAGTGACCTCAAAGGATAAGTTGTGTAGCTCAACCACTAAATCAACTGAAGAACTTGGTACATCGACTTCTAAGTCATCATTTTTGGGTATGGTATTTGTATCTGAATCACTATAATCATCAGTAAGACCATATTGCTAAGTGAGAGAAAGAATGAATTTGGTGTAGGAGCACCTAGGAAACACTAGGCATTAAAGCAGTCTAGATTGCATTTTGCTTTGATATGTTATTTTGAAGGTCATGTTGACCATTTAGATAGCATTTGAGGTTTATGAATAAGACTTGATCTGTTGTGATCAGTAGAATAAGAAGTGAAGAGGATGGATGAGTTTAGGAACTCAACTTGTTTAGGTTGCTAACATTTGGCAAAAGTTGAAAAACACAGTGGATTTTGTAACTTTGACCATTAGGTCATGAATAAGTCTGACCAAAGAAGATAACTGATTCAAGAACCATATTTAAGGTGGGCCTCGACCTGAAGCAAGGGTTGGAAGCATTTGAGTTTGTATTTTGGTTATGAAATTAAGAGAGCAGTGATATTTTGGTGTACATTTCCAGTTTCATTTTTTTGTTTGATTCAGTACGCTAATGGAATGATCATGGAATTTTGAATAAGAGTAGGATGTAGTAAAATTATCTTTCAAGCTTTCTTGGAACAGCAAATAGTTGGGTTATTCTTTTCAAGCTTACTTGTAAATACTTTGTTCTTTTTTTAGTGACAGATCTGATTAGTAGACTGGTAAAAGAAATGGAGTTTTAGCTTACATTTCCCCTGTACCATAGTGTATGGGCTTGTGGGAATGTGGCTAGGCTCCATGTCTATAAATATGTTAGGGTTAGGAGTCTGTAGGAGTCATGGGATTATGGAGGAAGTCTTTTCCTAGGCAAGCTTGACAGTGCCTGGTTAGGAAAGACAGGTAATGCAACACACTTGGTTTGCAGGGGTGACCTTTCCCTAGCAAGGCACAGTGTGGAGGGGTAGGTAGATTCCTTTCCAAGACTTGGCATGAAGGAGGAGGCATTATTTGTTCATTTGGAGGTTGAACAAACTGACAGTTTGAAAACAGTCAGACAGTGGTTTAAAAAAAAACCCTAGGAAATGACCATTTTCAAGTTTAAGCATTGTACGGTTAGATAAGGCTTATGACCTCAAAAATCATTGAGAGGTGTTCGTTTGATCCAAGAATCTCAAAGAGAGAGTGAGTGTTCTTTGGAAAGTTTGTGATCAAAGACCAGTTTCCTCATGGATGGAGGCCTAATTGGGGCTCAAGGCTAGTAGCCTTTTTAACCCTAGATGAGGGTTTGGTGGAAGCAATGGAAAGATGGAGTTTGGAGGAACCTTCAAGAACCCTAGGAGGATGGTTTGAAGCTATTGAAGACTTATCTACACCCTTGCAAGACCTAGTTGAGTGTTAAGGTGATGTTAGCCTTTAGGGAAAATTAAAGGCTAAGGAAGAGCTAGAACTAAGGCACCAAGTTTGGTTTGTTGCTTGAATGGTGATGGTAGTAGGGTTGGCAAGGTGAACCAGGGGAAACTACACAAGCAGTAGGTCCTATAGGTTAATGTGGTGGAGTGTGACACCATAGGGGTCTTTCCAAGCAAGATCCAAGGCATGGAGAGTGATTGTTTCCATCCAACCCTCCCTATTAGAATTCATCTCTCTTTACTGGTTTTTTGTAAAGTTTCAACCTGTGTCCATTAACCAAGAGGGAGAACCTTATTGCATCTATGGTTTGCAACTTTACTGCTCCATTAGGAAAGACGTGGTTGATCTAATAAGGTCCCAACCACCTAGATTGGAGTTTCCCCTTAAAATCCTTGTATCTTGAATCATACAATAAGGCCTAGTCTCCTACATTAAATTATTTTGTCTTGATATATTGGTCATGCCACTTTGTCCTCTATTTTTGTACTATCTCAGTGTGATGGATTGCCTCCATCCTGATTTCATCCAGCCCATTTAAGTGGTGTAACCTCTCCTTTTGAGCTGTTGTGAGATCCATGTCCAACTCCATAATTGTTCTTAATGTCTTGTAATCAAACTCTATTGGGAGGACTATTGTTTTTCCATATACTAGCTCATAGGGTGTGAAACCAAATTTTGTTTTCCATGTTGTTATGTATGCCCATACTGCTTATGGTAATCTAGCAACCTAATCTTTTATGTTGAATTGTACTATATTGGTTATAATACTTTTAATTTCTTTGTTGGTAACATCCACCTAGACATTGGCTTGAGGGTGATAAGGTGTTGACTTTTTATGCTTGATTTCATATTCTTCAACCAATTTGGTAATGAGCTTTGAAGTAAATTGTGGACCCTAATTAGTCACTATCTCTCCAAGTACTCCATACCTAGTAAAAATTGCCTCATACAAGAATTTAGCCACAATGCCATCTCTAGCAAATTGTAATGCCTTCACTTCCACCCACTTAGTTAGATAATCAATGCAAACCAAAATGTACTCTTTGTTGTTAGATGTAGGTGAAATTTTCCTAATGAAGTCTAGACCCCATTTGTCAAAGGGAGCTAGTGTTAATTGTGGTTGTAAAGGAATTTTATCACTCCTTGTTGGCTTACCCATTCTTTGACATCTATCACAACTCCTTGTATATTTGATAGAATCCTTATGTAAAGTTGGCTAGTAGTAACTAGTTGTGAGGATTTTGAATGATGTTCTCTTAGCTGCAAAGTGACCCCCACATAGTTCATCATGGAAAGCCTTCATGATATCAAATATTAATCTTCCCTTATACACCTTCTCATGATATTGTCTAGGCCAGTGTAGAATAGGTAACCGGATATCCAAGAATATGGAAAACACTTTTACACTAGCCATCTCTTTTCCTTTGGAGAAAAGTGTGGTGGAATCTTCCCTGACACCAAATAGTTTGCAATGTTAGCATACCAGGGTATATGTATATTAAGAGAAAACAAATGATCATCTAGAAATGGGTCATCTACTACCCCTTCTGCTAATTGTGTTGGCAACCTTAACAAAAAATCTACTACTACATTAGCCTTACTAGGCTTGTCCACTATTGTGATATCAAACTCTTATAGAAGGAGCAACCATCTAACTAGTCTACCCCCTACTATAGGCTTGTTCATTAAATATCTGATAGTTGTATGGTCTATGTGGACAAAAATTGCATAACCAATAATGTAATGCTAGAATTTATTGATGGCATACACTACTACTAGCATCTCCTTTTCTATAACAGTATAATTTAGCTCTGCTCCTTGAAGATTATTGCTAATGTAATAAATAGCATATTCTTTAGTACCTTCTTTTTGACCCAAAACTACTCCAATAATTTGAAGCATAAGTGTGTATATGGAAGAGTAAGGTCCAATTTGGCCCGTCAAAATAGGTGCTTTGGTTAAGGCTACTTTGAGTTCTTCAAAAGAATGTTGGCACTCTGATGTCCAATCAAATTCTATGTCTTTAGTTAGTAGAACAAACAATGGTGTTGAAATCTTACTGAAGTCTTTAATGAACCTCCTATAATAGCCTGCATGGCCAAGGAAGCTTCTAACATCTCTTTGCCTCTATGGAATAGGTAATGTAGAAATGATCTCTATCTCATGTGGATCAACTTGGATCCCTTCATTGGATATGAAATTCCCTAAAACAATTCCCTGAGTCATCATCATAAAACACTTTTCATTACTTAAGGACAAGTTATGTTCTTTACATCTTTTCAATACCTTTTCCAGATTGGTAAGGGCTTCTTCATAAGTTTCCCCATATGTGGTAAAGTCATCCATATATATATCTCCATAGAGTCATGAACATAATTAGAAAAGATGCTAAGAACTGCCCTCTGGAAAGTAGCTGGGGCATTGCATAAACCAAAGGGTGGAATAGAGTAAGCATAGGTACCCCAAGGGCATGTAAATGTTGTTTTGTTTTGATCCTCTAGAGAAAATTTTATTTGATTGTAATCACTAAAACCATCTAGGAATGAAAAGTAATTCCTTGCTAGAGAGTCAAGTACTTGATCAATGAAGGGTAATGGGAAGTGGTCTTTCCTAGTGGCTACATTCAACTCCCTATAATCTACACATACCCTCCATTTTCCACCTTTCTTGGGAACAATGACTAAAGGTGAGACCCATTTACTATTAGATATAGGATAAATGAAGCCTGCATCAAGGATTTTTTGAAGTTCAACTTTAACTATTTCTCTCAAGGTAGGGTTCATTCATCTTTGAGGTTGTCTAATGGGTCTAAAACCATTATTTATATAGATCTTGTGCATACATAAGTCAGGATCTATTCCCTTCATGTCATGGTAGTCCCATGCAAAGGTTGTTGTATGTGTCTGTAACACTGTATTCAGGAAATTTCGCTACTCTATAGTTAATGCATTATTTATGTTCAGTGTTTTTCTTGGCATGATTTCTAGTGCTTTAGATGATTCTTGCACATATGAGAGCTCAAGGCTAGGAATTATTGGTACACACTGTTGTGGTAGTAAGGAATGGAAGATATGAGATATTTCTTTTGAGGAGTTGGCAAGTATAATACTCTACAAAGGATCTTGTAGGCATGAGAGATAGTCATGTTGTCGTGGGCTCCTACTGTAGTCATTTTGTATTATATGGGCAATCAAATCATCTTCATCTTGATCATCCAATAAACAGTTGTGTTTTATTGTCATCAAAGTCTATAGGGAATAGTGGTCTTCCTCATCCAAAGTAGGCCAAATGGTTTGCTCAAGATCAGCATAAGGTTGAGCTGGAGGATAAAGTACCAATTTCTTGGTCACAATCCCATTTGACATTATCATATTCCTAGACCTACAACCTATGAATGCATCAATTGTAGCTAACCAATGTCTACCTAGAATGAGTGGATATCCTACAAGGTTGACCTTTGGCTATAAAAATATGAATCAGTAGGATATTCCTAAGAATCTAATGCTATAACTAAATCTGTAATGATTCCCTTAGGCTTTATTGTTGACCTATCAACCAACTGTAAAATAGCTAGTGTAGATCTAAGGTTGGCTAACTGAAGTAATTACATTGTCTCTTTAGTCATGACATTGATTACTGCCCTAAGTCTATCAAGGTGTTCTTGATAAGGGTCCCATTAATCTTAAAATCCACTATTGGACTACCAGGGTTTGTGTATTTAGGGATAGTTATATTCCCTAGCATGATATCAACAAGGTTTCCTAGGATATGAATCATCTGAGGATCCTTCCTTTTTCTCCCTGGTTTCTTAAGAAATAGGTCCTTAACTTCCTTGGTATAGATTGGAATGTCCTTAATAGCTTGGATGAGGGGAATCTTGATATTGACATCCTTAAGTTGACTTAGTAGGTCTATCTCAGCTTGGGCATGATGTTTTTGAATGGATAAACATTCAAAGAAAGGAGGCTCTGGACTTGAGGTGGTTTGGTGTACCTAATTTGACTCAGGCTCTAGAAGTAATTTGTATGGAGCTTTAGCTGCAGGTTCCTCATCCTCCATCTCAATGATTTTGGGGGGTAAAGTTCTAGCTAGTTGTTTCCTTGACCTAAGGTGGGAATCACCCACCTCTACCCCATAGGTGGGATATTACATAGCCTCATTAGTATAAGCCTATTGGATGGGATTATTGTTAGGGTTAGGTGTAGTTTGGGCAAGTAATTATGGCCCTCTTGGTGGCTAATATGTTGGATTGGATGGATTAGGCATAATGGCTTATTATTGTGGTTGAGGGAGAAGTAAAGGTTGTTGGTAATTCATGTTGTGTTGTTGCTATTACTAACCTTTTTTCCATTGTGGTTGCCAGTGGTTTTGTTGTGCTAGCCATTGAGGATTATAATTGGAACCTTGGAAAAAAAAATTGTGCAAGCATTTAGTTGCTATTGGTTCCAATTTTGTTGAGGTTGTTTCCATTGTTGAGGGTTTTTCCATTAATTTTGGTTAGTTGGCCAGGGCTGCAAATTCCAAGCAGAAAATTTTTAATTTCCAATTGGAAAAGACAAATTGAAATTAAGGGGGTCTCGTGGCATACCTTGTATTTTTTTCCATGACCTTCTTTGAGCTATGTAAAATAGTTGTCCATCCTCTCCATCAAGTGGTTGAAAATCAGGCTTCTTTGTTTTGTCTTGTTGAATACTAGCCACCCTTTTGCATTTATAGTTTGCTTTCCTTTGTTTGTAGTTGGGGCAATATTTAGTGAGCATTGCTTCGGCCTCTTCTTGCTTCTTCTTTATATGGAGAGTTTCCAACTAAGTTGTCAAGTGATTATAATTTCCTCCTTCATGTTGGATAAAAAATTACTTAACTCTATCTTTGAAACCTTAGTGGATGATTTGCCAATGGTTGATGTCCTCTCTCCTCTTGACTTCTTAGTGAAGGCCCCAGAGTAATTTCTGCAAACCCTATAGATTTCTTCAAATGGTAATTGAGAAACATCCCCTTGCCCAATAAGATTGAGGGCATCCATATAGTCCTCATTGACTCCCCTCAAAAATACTAACTTGAGGGATTCTTTAGATAACTTGTTTTGTGGGTTTTTCTTCAAAGAGAATTGAAATCTCTACACATAGTCCTCTAATGGAACATCCTCCTTCTATGAAATTTTGAAAATGTCATCTCTCCTATCAATTCCTCTACAATAGTCTTGGTACTTTTCCAAGAACAGTGTTTTCATGGTATCCTAATATGGAATAACATCCTTGCCTAATCCCATAAACCATCTTAGGGAAACATCTTTTAGAGTGGTAGGGAAGAGCTTGAGCCTATGAGCATCAGATATATAGTCATAGCTCATACATAGGACATCAAACTCAAACAAAAATGTTCTGGATCTTCAGTCACCAAACCATTAAATACTAGATCACCCATTGTTCGGTATGTCCCCTTTGTAGGTGTAGTAGATATTGGTGAAAGGTAAGTTTCTTCTTCAACCCTCGCTCTAAGTATTGGAGTCATCACTATCTTCTCTAGCTTGATTTCTTGTAGAGGGAGGAACCTTCCCAATGTGTCTCTTTGCCTCCGCATACAATAGGTAAACTTTGTATAGCAATGACTCCTGCACAATGTTAGTAGAATGTTCTAGTATGTTTGAGAAGATTAAGTCTAACAGTCCTAATGTTGAAAACAAAGTGCAAACTACATGAAATCTTGGAAAAATAATTCTATGAAAACAACACCATCCCCGACAACAAGGCCAAAAATGTAGATTCTACGCTAGTGTCTTGTAAACTTGGTGGAAATCACACAATTCAAAGGAATGAACTAGTTGAATAGTCCACTCAATATCGTAAAGACTTCATTAAATTGTCAACTAGGGCTTGTAAACTTGTGATGGCACTAGCACTATATGTGCTTTCAAAGGCCTAAAATTACCTAGGTTATCCTATTAAGGGTATTCTACTTGTTGGAGAATCACAAAAACACAGAAAAGTGAAAGAAGTAAATTGGTGCTAACGGCTATAGGTACCTACAACATAATCTGTAGCTAAATTGTTGTTAACAGATAATTATTGAAACTAACTCAAAACTGATAATTGAACCTAATCTATCCTTTGGAGTACTACAAGTCAATTGAATGCATTCATGCACATGAACAACCATTATTGATAATCATAATATGAGAATCTATTTTAACTTACATTCAATTTATGAAGTAATGACTAATACAAATAACTACCAAACAAAAATAAAACAACTATAAATGTAGTGAAGAACAACTACCTTGAGTGGCCTAATCAATTGGTTGTCTTTGCTTAAACTAAAACCAAATCTAAATCTTCAGATTCTATGCAACCATATCAATTTTAACTTAATTCATTATGTATTCCAAAGAATCACATAAAATCTTGCTCAAATATTGTATTCAACAAAACCATTTCTAAACAATCAACATGTACATAGATTACAACTGAAAACTAAGAATTAATTGATAACAAATCCACCAGTGTGAGATTAATCAACTAACTATACTAAAGACTCAACCACCATCTATACATAGGCACATGGAAGTTTATTCTAAACACAACTCTAAACTGAAATCATTAACTACAACTCCCTAGATATCAAAGTGTAATTAAGATTGAGTTATTCAATCTACAAATGGAAAGAAACATTAGTTTAAATAGAACTAAAACTCTACAAAATAGATCTGCACATGGAACACATAATTAGTTATGCAAGAATCCTATCAATAAAAGAATTCTTCTTCTTCAACACCTTATTAACTATCATAATGATGCACAACTAACTCCATTAGGTGTCTCCACATGGTAGTTATTACACTTCTGGAAATTTTGTTGTCCAAGACCACCTTTGGCTATGGGCTACAGTTTCTTCTTGGGCTGCAAAAGGTTAATCCACAAAAAACATACACAAAGCTAACTACCATGATTAAACACATAATTCTAATCACATTTCATACATATCCACATATTATTCATGCAATGCTACTATATCATAACTATATTTCCATTACTCTAATTTAGGTCCAAGGTTGTATAATAAGCATAAAAAGATAACATGGAATAGGAATATATGTCTAGAAGGATTGTCTGATAATTTCTATAAACATGCATAAAAACATCGGGAAATGGACTAATAAATGGACTCATCACTCTCATCAACATTCAAACCCTTGTTACCCCTTAAACGCTTATCATGCATTAGCAAAATGTAAATATATGAAATAGTAATGCAAACACATCCAAACACATAAGAACACTAGATTTACATGGAAAACCCAAAAAGGGAAAAACCACAATGAGGATTAGCTCACATATATATGAATTGCAACACCAAATACAATTAGACTCACTGCCCAAAAAAATAAGAAAGGCTCACTGTTGGGTAGCTCACTTCCAAGAAGAAAGAAGATAAAAGAAGAATGTTACAAAGAGATTCACTATCTCAAGGAAATAGGAGAAATCTACCACTAAAACTTTGCACCATCCGCAACCTTCAGCTCACTGCCTCCAATAACTTCAAGCATACTAAAAATGTAGACCCTTCTACTCACTACATCAAATTCATAAGCATTAAGCTCGCACTCAGATTGCCACACTTAATCAATTCACATTTTTTTCACTCCTATGGATCCACACTCATCTCCAATAATTCACCTTATATCTATGTCATCCACAACCTAAACAATCTCAATTAGGTCAGCCTTAATGAAATGTATGCACCTAAAACACACACCACCAAAATGGGTTGGCACTAGAAACCCCACTATGGAAAGAAGTGAAGGACAACCATACCAAGGGTTAACTAGGACCCAAATATACAACACCACGCTACTCAATACATCCACAATCCATGAGGTACCTCTGAAAATAGTGCTAACACACCAGGTCATCCAAATTTAAACTAACACTACAAGCAAACACATACCTGCTTCTCCAAGTCACATGAACCACACAAAAAAACTTCACAACATCCACACAACATCTTAGAATATTCCAGCATCATTAGAATATTCTGTAACTCTGCCACAACCACTTGAAACAAGGACTACCATCATTTTGTGCAACCAGACATACTTCCACATAACACAACTTACTAACCAATCTTTTGGAACACTTCAACACCTAAAACCTCAAGGGAAGTAGGTTACAGATAATATAAGCATGTTCCCAAATCCGCAAGACAAGAAACCTTACTGCGGACAAATATAGAGCAATCTCATTTCTCCCAAACAACCTTCTACACAAACCGAAAAACTGTCAAATATAACTTTCACTGTCGTATAATCCAAAAACCTTACGCTCTAGATATAGACCCTTTGAACACCTCTGATCATCATATCCAAACTGCACAAGCATAGCTTCAACCATGAAGAAATGTGGAGCATAACACCGAACACACCTCTATTAGACTATACACTCTTATATTCATTTTTTCTCAAAAGCACTTAGAGACCAAGTGAACTTACTGCAACTACAACACTTATCCATCAAGACAGCAATGACAACACTGATGACAACACCACAACACCTTCTTATCAAACCACAACACATTCATACTAGCACTATTAGTTGACAACACTAATGACAGTACCACCAACAACCAACACTAGAAATCTCCAATAATTTACATACTATTGATATCAATTGCCAACTATTGACATCAATGACAATGCCAACAACATACTTGCAACAATCTCCCCCTTTTCATTGATGGCAACACAACTCTCTTAAAAACCATCAACAATAAAAGCAACCAACAACAACTCTGCAACAAGTAGCACTCCCCCTAACTAGGGCATCTTTTACTCTTCACACTCTTTCTTCTGCTTCACCAATTTCTTCTCCCCCTACCTAAGGAGTTCTTCATTCTCCCATTATCTTGTGAACACTCTCTCCCCATATGTTATCCAGATCATATTCTTTCCTACAATAATCCTGTGCACTATGGTTTTTCAACCAACTCTCTCCCCCTTTGACATCAATGAAAAAGGGCCATAGACTCATCCAACTCTCTTTCATGCATACTTCACATTTTTCACTGATCCTTCTCTTTTCTACATTGTACTCTTTTGTTCTCCCCCTTTGACAACATTCAAATGGAAACACCTACACCTTTCATACATCATTTGCATAGAATTTTCTTTTTGGTTTTCCCTTTTGACATCTACATACACCACTTGCAACACCACTTGCAACACCAACAAGCAACTACACTCTCTTCACTACACTCACTTTTCTGCACTCTCCCCCTTATGGGTACAAAATATGCTCCATCTAACTGCACCAACCAACAACACTACTATCTAATCCTCCTAAGAGGTAGCCTTCAATATCAGTCCAAGACCAAGAATGTATCTTGAATTCTCACCTAGACAGATGCACCAACTTATGTATCTAGTTGAAAGAAGGAGGGGCAATAACCCTTAACTTCTACTAGAGATACTCAAAAGTATCTTTTGGAAGAGCCTTTGTAAATATATTTGCAATTTGATCCTTTGTAGGCACATACTCCAACTTCACCTCATTCTCTACAACTTTCTCTCTTAAAAAGTGATACCAGATAGAGAATGTTTTGTTCTTGAATGCATTATCGGGTTCTTTGAAATACCAATAGCACTTGTATTATCACATAATATAAAAAAAGGTTCATCATATGATACTCTGATATCCTTCAATGCTTGCTTCATCCACAACACCTATGTGTAGCATGATGCTACTACAATGTACTCTTACCTTTGTAGTAGATAATGACACTAAATCCTACTTCTTACTAAACCATGAAACCAATCTACTTCCAAGAAAGAAAGCACCACCACTTGTGCTTTTTTTTTCATCTATACAACTTTCTCAATCTACATTTGTATATGCACTCAAGGAGAAATCAATATCCCTGGGAATATACAAACCATTGTCTAGAGTGCCCTTCAAGTATCTAAATATCCTCTTCATTATTGCAACATGAGATTCTTTGGGATATTCTTGAAATCTTTCCACAAGACAAACTGCATGCATGGTATCTATTCTAGTAGCAATTAGATATAGCAGTCCTCCAATCATTGATCTATATTTACTCTGATCAACCTTAGAAGATCCATCATTTTTGCTCAACTTACAACCAATAACCATAGTACTACATACTAGTTTAAATCCTCCATTCCAAACTTCTTCAACATTTCCTTGACATATTTTCACTGTGAAATGAAAATGCTTTTTTTTTTATTGATTGATTTGTAATCCAAGGAAGAAATTCATCTCCTCACACATTGACATCTCGAACTCTTTTTGTATTTCCTCTAAAAAATTCTTGCACATACTTTCATTTCCTCTAAAGATAATGCCATCCACATACACTACCACAGTCAGGATTTTTCCTCCCTCAACCTTGATGTAAAGGTTGTTATTTGCAATACCTTTCCTAAATCCTTGATGCAACAAGTACTTATCTAACCTTGCATACCAATCTCTGGGAGCTTGTTTAATTCCATACAATGCCTTCTTCAACCTACATAACATATCAACATCATCTAATAACTGAAATCCTTCTGGTTGTTCAATGTATATCTCTTCTTCCAACTCACCATTCAAGAAATCAAACTTTACATCCATTTGATATACTTTGAAGTATTTATGTGTTGAAAAAGTCAAAAAAATTCTAACGGCTTCCATCCTTTCCATTAGATCAAATGTCTCCTCAAAATCTATTCCTTCTACTTGTGAGTAGCCCTTGCACACTAGTCTAGCCTTGTTTTTGATAAATTTTCCATCCTCATTCAGTTTCTTCCTGAAAACCCTCTTAGTTCTTATCACATTCTTATTTATAGGTCTTGGGACCAATTCCCAAGTCTTATTATTCTCAATCTATTCTAATTCATCTTTCATAGCCTCGATCCAATTCTCATCAAACATACCTCAATTATAGTTTTAAGTTCCACCTTTGAAATTAAATAAAAGTTTACTTGTTCCTCTATCAAAATTGCTTTCCTCCTTACCAACACACCTTTTTTTCTTATCTCCAATGATCTAATCTTTAAAATGATTCTTCTACATATACTTAGGAGTCTTAGGGATCTATTTCAGAGCTTTTTCCTCTTCAACTATCATTTTTTTCCTTTTCTTCATCCTTTTCTTCTTCACTCTGAGGGGATTCATTAGATTTATATCCTTTTATCAGTATTGAATTTTGCAGTGGTTCTTCATCCACCTTAACACTTGCACTTTCAATAATCTTCTTCAACCTTTTATTATAGCACTAGTAGGCCTTGCTTCTTGTAGATTATCCAAGGAAGATTCCTTCATTAGATCTTGCATCAAACTTTCCTAAGTTTTCTTCATCTCTTCTGATATAGTATTTGCTTCCAAAAACTCTGAAATACTTTATAGTAGGAGGTTTACCATACCATAACTCATAGGGATTCTTTCAACTATTTACTCTTGCTTGACCTCTATTAAGAATGTATACTACATTATGAATTACTTCTCTCCAATAGACATCTGGTAGATTTGCTTCCTTCATCATTGTCCTAGCTACTTCTTGAAATGTTCTATTCTTCCTCTCCTTAACTCCATTCTGCTAAGGAGTCCTAGGAGATGACAAATGCCTCTTTATTCCATGATCTTCACAAAAGTTGTTAAACTTGTTAGAGGTGAACTCACCACCTATGTCAGATCTCAAGCACTTGATTTTCACATCCATCTCATTCTCTACCATAGACTTAAATGCCTTAAACTTATCTAGAGATTTTGATTTTTCTTTGAGAAATGTCACCCAAGTCATTCTAGAATAATCATCAATCAATAACATGAAATAACTATCACCACATGAGCTTCATATTCTAGTAGGTCCACACAGGTTTGTATGCACCAATTCCAAAGGACTTGCAGTAGAATATTCTTTTGTCTTTAACCTCTTCTTTATTTTCTTTCCCACTTGAAATTCTTTGTAGATTGTATTGATTGGCTTTGTTATCCTTGACAAATATCTCACAATATTAATAGAACTAATATTTTCTAGACTGTCAAAATTGATGTGATCCATTCTTCTATGTCATAGCCAACTTTCATTAATTTGAGACATAAAGCACTTTGCACTACTACCTTGTTGATAGACATTACCTTTTGTCCTTGTTTCAGTAGCAACCAAAGTATCAAAGCTTCATTTTATGATTTCACAACCTGTTAGAAAAAGGTGTATTGTACACTTTGCATAATGTATATAATGTAATTATTTATTTATTATGTGTGTGGTGCACCTAGGTGACCTAGAGGTACGTGCATCACTAGGAGGTAATGTTCTTGGGGCTACTTTATGTTGTATGTAACATTGGGACAGAAGTTATGATTTGTAAAATGTAATTATTTCATATTGAGGAAAATAATTAAATAAAGTACCCAATATTAAATGTGGGAACATGGTTTTGTAATCTCATGACTTTAGTCACATGGTTTTATGTAATACCACTTGGTGGTTTTGTGAGAGCTTGTTTCTATAAAAGCAACCACAAGGGTAGTTGTTTAGGTTGGTCAGTTGGCAGGTTATCTCTTGTTAGCATTTGTGGAGGTTACATGCTTGTTCACATGGATTGCTTGGATAGGGCTTGATACTTTGATGGTGTTCATGGAGACTCTAAAGATGTATTGTAATCTTTATTTTTGAATAATACATGAGTGATGGATGAATTTGGAGGCTGTATTTTTCCCTTTTGAGGTTTTTCCTAGGGTATATCTTGTGTCATCTTTGATGGGTATGTTGTTTATTCTCTTGCATATGGAATTTAAGTACTTATTGACATAGATTTCTCTTTTGGGTTATGTGGAAATTGTCATTACATGGCTTCAAGTTTCCTTTCACAACCATCCTGAAACACAAGATTGTATCCTCTACTACACATTTGTCCTACACTTAAAATATTATGTTGGAGACCCTTGACATAAAGAACATGATCTATTTTATGCTTTCCATCAAAACTAATTGAACCCTTTCCACAAATCTTAATAGATGTATCATCACCAAACTTAACAGGACCACCATCATACTTTTGAAGTTTAAAAAACTTACTCGTATTACCTATCATATGATTTGAGCATCCACTATCAATTATCCAATAATTTATTTCTTCTCTTGTATGAAAATTTATCACCATAGTTCCTTCAATGTTGTGACTTGTTATCAGAGCACTTTCCTTCACACATCTTTCAAGATTATCATAATTAGTTCCAAATTTTAGATCCATGAACAATCATTCATCACTATCCTCATCAAGATAGTTATATCCTTCATCATCAGATACATCGTTGTCTTTTACAACATAATAACTCTTCTTGACAAATTTTCCTTTATGATCCTTAGGCTTGTCATTTACAACTTTGATTAGACATTTAGAAGAATAATGACCTATCTTTCCACAATTGAAACACCTGAAAGGTAACTTACCTCTATATTTTCTAGTGTCTTCATTAATCTTCTCACAAAATTTTCTTCCACCTCATCAAGATCATCCAAATCTAATCCATCATCCTTCTCTACCTTGTAGACTTTAAAAGTAGTTTCTTTCTTTGTGGCATCTTGACCAAACTCTCTCAATTCATAAGAAATTAAAGCACCAAACATCTAATATCTAGAATAATTATCCAAATTCTGAGCTTCCTCAATAGCATAAACTTTAGAACTATAATTTTTAGGAAGAGTTCTTAATACCTTTTTCACCACTTCACTTTATTCTAGCTTACCACCAAGACCATTGATGGCATTGACAAATTCATCATCTCTAAGAATGTAGGTAGTCATATCTTAATCTTCAGGCATCCTTAGGGTTTCAAATTTGGCATTGTAGTTCTACATATTTACTTTCTTGACCTTATCATCTCCTTCATAAATGCTCTCCAACTTTGTCCATACATCTTTAGTAGATTTCAAACTTATCACCTCTCCAAGTTCAGAATTAGAGAGACCACTTAGAACAGAATTACTTGCTTTACCATTGCTCTCATATTCCTTGATTTCATCATCACTTATCAGACCAACAGTAGGCATAGTGTATCCTTTTTCAACTAATTGTCAGACACCAAATCCAAGAGATAACAAAAAGGACTCCATCTTGGCTTTCCAATAAGTATAATTTGTTTTATCAAACATAGGAGCTTTGACACCCTTCCTATGTGCCATCCAAATCTACCTCAAGTGGAACTAAGCTTTCTCCAAGGAACCATAGCTCTGATACCAATTTTTAGATGCACGGGACAACTAAGAGGGGGGGTGAATCAGTTGTACATTAAAAACATTCAATCCCTCAACAATATTCAAACCCTTGTTAGCCCTTAAACCCTTATCATGCATTAGTAGAATGTAAACATATTAAATAGTAATGAAAACGCATCCAAACACATAAGAACACCAAATTTACATGGAAAACCTAAGAAGGGAAAAACCACAGTGAGGATTAGCTCACATATATATGAATTGCAACACCAAATACAATTAGGCTCACTACCCAAAAAAAAGAAGAAAGGCTGACTATTGGTTAAATCACTGTCAAGAAGAAAGACGATAGAAGAATACTGTTACAAAGAGATTCACTGTCTCAAGGCAACAGGAGAAATCCACCACTAAAACTTTGCACCATCCATAACCTTCGACTCACTACCTCTAGTAAATCCAAGCACACTAAAAATATAGACCCTTATGCTCACTGCATCAAATTCATAGGCATTAAGATCACACTCAAATCACCACACTTAATCAAATTCACATATTTCAACTCCTTCTATGGATCCACACTCATCTCCAATAATTCACCTTACATTTATATCATCCACGACCTAAACAATCTCAATTAGGCTGACCTTGATGAAGTGTATGCACCTAAAATGTGCAACACCAAAATATGTCAGCACCAAACAACTCCATGGTGGAAAGAAGTGAAGGATGAACACAATAAGGGTTAACTAGGACCCAAATATACAACACCACACTACTCAATAGATCCACAATCCACAAGGTACCTTCGTAAATCGTGCTAGCATGCCAAGTTAGCCAAACCTAAACTAACACTACAAGCGACCACATACATGCTTCTTTAGGTCATGTGGACCACACAACAACACATCACAACGTTCACACAACATCTCAAAATATTCCAACATCATTAGAATATTCTGTAACTTTTCCAAAACCACCTGGAACAAGGAATACCATCATTCTATGCACCCAAACATACTACCACAGAACACAAATTTCTAACCAACCTTGTGAAACACTTCAACACTTGAAACCAAAAGGGAAGAAGGTTATAGATAATATAAGCATGCTCCCAAATCTACAAGACAAGAAACCTTACTGCAGAGAAATCAAGAGCAATCTCATTTCTCCTAGACAACCTTCTACACGGACACAAATTGTCAAACACAAATTTTACTATCATACAATCCAGAACCTGGCACTCTAGATATAGAACCTTTGAACACCTTTGATCATCATATCCAAACTACACAGTCATATCTTCAACCATGAAGAAATGTGGAGCATAACACTAAACACACCTTTATCACACTACACACTCTTATATTCAAATTTTCTCAAAAGCACTTGGAGACCAAGTGAACTTACTGCAACTACAACACTTATCCATCAAGACATAAATGAAAACCATGATGATAGCACCACAAAAACTTCCTATCAAACCACAACACATCCATACTATCAGTGCCAATACTTGACAACACTAATGACAGTACCACCAACAACTCCAACACTAGAAATCCTCAATAATCTTCGTAATGTTGACATCAATGACCAACTATTGATGTCAATGACAACACCAACAACATACTTGCAACACTAAAATTATCCACATATTAACCACACCTAATTATATCCTCTTCTGGTCTTAATTTAATGACCAGTTATTTAATTTTAACCTCTCCAACTATCTTCCTAACAATAATTAAATAAATTTAAATCATTTATTTAATTAATTAACCCTTTATCCCTCTTTTCTTTATAGTTCATTGCTAGTTAATAAATTTATTTATATAATTAACTTCATTTCTCACATCCATATCTTCCAAAAATTAAATAACACAAACTATTTATTTAACTTCCCCTAAATTCCACCTCAATCCATTAGTTGACTAAACCAATTAGTTAACTATTTAATTCACTTGCACATTCCAAAGCATGATTACTCTGTGGTCAAAATTGGCATGCACTTCTCCCATCCATCCCACTTCAAAAATCCTCTCATCAAATCTTATCCATTTGTTTCTACAAGAAAATCCTCACCCTTCACATGTCTCAAAAATGGACTTTTTGGATTTCCAAAAATACCCTTTTGATCCTCACCCTTTATTGTTTCCCAAGACAATATTGACAACCCAAATCTATTAGAAATTAACCATCTTCAAGTGCACAAATTACAAGGTGCCACTGGGATGCTCCTTGTCTCTCCAATCCTCCCAAAAATCCTCAACCATTGATCTCTTGGATCAATCTTAACCCTTGATCAATCATCCTTTCAATATATAAATTGACCCTCCCAAGACATTTGAGGAAACCTCTTGAATGTAAATTCATGTTTATTTAAAGAGAAAACACATATCATCTCTCAAGCATAAATCTATTGGAGCACAACCATACATATCTTGTGTGTGAAACAAGGATTTGTGGGTGAGAGAATACTTATTTTCTTTTACTTTTTTATGCAATTCCCTTGCTTAATTAAAGGTACAATTAGGCATAGAATAGGATTTGATTGTATTATTTTAATTATTGCTTTCTCTTATGTATTTTATTATTCACAACTATATAACCTCTATGAGGATGTCGACTTGTTTGAATTTTAAAATTTTCCAAATGATATGTGGTGCAACCTCCACGAGATGTCACACAAGGGTTCAATAAGAGAATATTGATAAGATACAAGACAAAAAAAATCAAAGTGTGGCACTCCATATTAAAGGCTTGTACAACAACTTTTAGAAACCTAGTGTCATGTATAAAATTTCTATTCTAGAGGCTATTTACGGCCCAAAAGGTATGAAAAGGTAGCTTATATGGCATGTATATGATAAGAATGTTAGTATTCATGAATCAAAAGAAAATGACAGCAACACAAAGTTTGATCATTATGCAAGTCATGCAGATCTTCCCACAACCTAATCAAAGTGTTTTCTTAATATACAAGTATTTTGTGCATACATAGGTGATATAAAATAAGAAATGCATGAGGAAGAGGTCCAATATGGGGTATTTTAGCCAAATAAATGATACAACCTCTATAAATCTATATGAAATCTCAAATAAAATTTCTCTACTCAAATTAAACTAATAACACCACTATCTAGTGTAGGCTATAAAACATTATATTTAACCATACATTATTGTGGTATAGAGGTTGAGGATCCTTGTTAAGAAATAATGTAAAATGTTACAATTGAGTGTATTAAAATTTGAAATTTAATTTCTTGTTATTGGGTTAAAGCCTAAAACATTATATTTGGAAGCATAAATCAACAAACAAATAAAATCAGTAAACCATGAAGTGGCAACACATAAGAATGAAGTTAAATGGAGAAACCCTTTCCAGTAAAAACTTCACCAAAGAAAGAGGGAAAGTATGTGTTAATCTTCAAAAAGCAATATATACTAGCACTTGCACCCCAATGAGGTGCAATACTTATGCCAATAGGCTGAGCCCACATTATTTACAGTCCTGAAAAGCAATGGATGGCGTGAAGAAAGCAATGATTTATCTCACCTTTTCCTCTCTACCTCTCCCTCCCCCCTTCTCTCTCCCTCTTGCTCTCTCCTTCCCTCTCTATTTCTCTCTATATCACATATCCCTCTCTACCTATCCCTCCCTCCATCCCACCTATTTCTCTCTCACTCTCTTTCCCTCTCTACTTCTCTCCCTCTCTCACTTATTCCTATCTACCTCTCTCTCCTTCCCCCTCTCATTCTCTATATCTCCCCTATCCCTCTCTACTTCTCCCTCCCTCCCTCCCTCTCTCTCTCTGACTCTCTCTAGCTCTCTCTTTCCTTCTCTACTTCTTTCTATCCCACCTCTCCCTCCCTCCCTATCTCTATCTCACTTATCCCTCTCTACCTCCCTTCGTAGCTTTACCCTCCTCTCTCTCTTTCTCTATCCTTCTCTCTCTACTTCTTTTTCCTCCTCTCTCTCTCTTTCTCTATCATTCCCTCTCTACTTCCATCCTCTTTCTCTTTCTCTATCTCACCTATCCCTCTCTACCTCTCCCTCCCTCTCTCGCCCCTTCTCTATCCCTCTTGCTCTCATGTTCCCTCTCTATTTCTCTTTATATCACATATCCCTCTCTACCTATCCCTCCCTCCCTCCCACCTATTTCTCTCTCTCTCTCCTTCCCTCTCTACTTCTCTCCCTCTCTCACTTATTCCTCTCTACCTCTCTCTCCTTCCCCCTGTAATTCTCTATATCTCCCCTATCCCTCTCTACCTCTCCCTCCCCCTCTCTCTCTCTCTCACTCTCTAGCTCTCTCTTTCCTTCTCTACTTCTTTCTATCCCACCTCTCTCTCCCTCCCTATCTCTATTTCACTTATCCCTCTCTACCTCCCTCTGTCCCTTTACCCTCCTCTCTCTCTCTTTCTTTCTCTATCCTTCCCTCTCTACTTCTTTTCCCTCCTCTCTCTCTTTCTCTATCCTTCCCTCTCTTCTTTACCCTCCTCTCCAATTCATTCCAAAAACAACACTTCCTATACAACTTTAGTTATATACCTCAGTGATTATCACGCCCAACATATGTCTGTGTGTGAAGTCTCCAAGGCTCGATGAATGTTTCTTGCATTACCTTTCACATCACAGAGACAAACAGGAGTGTACAACACGCCATGTAATAGATCCTGGTGGGGTGCCTGGTGGGGTTTCCGACACTGGAGGAGATCCCAGTGGGGTTCCCCCACGTAATAGCCTATCGGCTAATTATTTTTATAGTATATATAAATTATCTTATAGTTAAATAGTTATTTTATTTATTATATAAATTTTATTTTTATTAAAAATTTATTATATTATTTTATTTAAAGAATCATTTTTATTTTATTTATTATATAAATTTGATTTGATTTATTATATAAATTATTATTTATTTTATTTATTATACAAATTATTTTATTTATTTTTATAGTATATATAAGTTATTTTGTAGTTAAATAGTTATTTTATTTATTATATAAATTTAATTTTTATTAAAAATTTATTATATTATTTTATTTATTTTATTTACAAAATCATTTTTATTTTATTTATTATATATATTATTTTATTTTATTTTAATTTATTATATAAATTATTATTTATTTTATTTATTATATAAATTATTTTATTTATTTATTTTTGTTTTTATTTATTTATTTTTATAGTATATATAAGTTATTTTGTAGTTAAATAGTTATTTTATTTATTATATAAATTATTTTATTTTATTTTGTTTATTAGTTAATTAGTTATTAATAAGTGGCTTTCAACCAATCAAAAACAATAATTTTTTTGGTTAAAAAATAAAATGTAATTTTCCAAAGTTAATTTCTAAAATATTTAATTTTAAAAATTAGAAAAAATATTTTGTATGATTAGCTAAAAAAATTTGTGTGTTATTGACCGATTTAAAGAAAAAGTGAAATGAACTATTATTTTGCCTATTTTTTAGAAAATTGAACTATTATTATACCTATAATATTTTGTCTATTGTTGAGTGCATCCAAACCATAGACTTCTCAAATATTTACTATTCAAATTTTATTACACATAGAAATCATTTGAAAGTGAAATTGCCATTTGCTGGACATTGACATGTCTTTGAACCTGAAACTACAACTCTCCGACATATTTCTTTGTTCACGCTTATTCGACTACATACATTGTCTATGGGAATTGGGATGGACTTAAGATTTGGTAGAGCTATTTACGGACGTTATGTTTTGCTGTAATTTATTTAAAGTTTTAATTATTGTTGGTTTTTATTTATTTTTAATGTAATTTTTAATTTATTATTTTTTAATATTAAATATTAAATATGCTGTAATTTATTTAAATTTTTAATTATTGTTGGTTTTTTATTTATTTTTAATGTAATTTTTTATTTTTTATTTTTTAATATTAAATATTTATATGTTTATTTTGTTGTGTTTTAAATTTTTATGTATATTTATAATATTTTGAAATGTCTATATTTAAATATCTATGGAGATAGATTTACCAATATATAATTAGATAGATGTGAAAGATAATTAGATAGATAAAAAAAATAATAATAATAATAAAACTTCTTGGTTAAAAAATAATAATAATTAAAAAAAATTAAATTTAAATCATATATTGTTATTATTACAAATAATTTAATGACAATTAATAGATTTTTTTTTTATTTCACATATTATATTTTTTTTTTAATAAAATGGGGGTAAAAACTTTATTGAAACTTACAAAGGAGCATTACAGAGAAAGCAAAGGACCGAGGTCCCAGGAACCAGCACAAGCAACATAAAAAAACAAGAGCAATCTCATCCTACACCCTGCCCATCCCTATCCTTAACAAGGATTTTCTCCAAATCACAACAGAGCGCCTGAGGAACCAAATCCCACTCTTGAATTCTCCATCCATCTAAGTGCTCTGAAGCCCATTGCGCCAAGCAATCAGAAGCCCTATTCCACTCCCTCAGAATATGAACAAAATTCACCATCTTCATCTTCGAACTAACCTGTAAAATCTGACGCACCACCATAGCCAACTGCCAACTAACATCTGTCACTTTCCGCTCAATAAGCAAATTGATCAAGACCTGAGAATCAGATTCACAAATAATCCTTCTCCAACCCAAAGCATAAGCCCTCTCCAAGGCGTGAAGAATAGCCAACCCTTCCACCAGGTTGATAGTCTGTTGCCCTTCATAGATCGAAAAGAAAAAGATTACCAAACCTGAAGAATCCCTACCAATCCCCCCAATACTTGTTGGTCCGGGATTGCCCCTTGAGGATCCATTTGTATTAATCTTCAAGACCCCAAAAGGAGGAAACTGCCATCTACCCTCCCTATTAACTTTTTGCTTCGCCTGCTGACCTCTCCTAACACGCATAGAAGCCAAAGACAACCCCTGCAATCCCAGTCTCTCCACCAACTCAGCATCCCTTTTTTCTAGGGGAAACTCCACTTCACACTTAGCTTCCACCGTCTCCTGAACCATGCCTAAAATCCTCTGCCATACTTGTTGCACCTACTTCTTCTCACCCCGAAAAATCCTCTGATTCCGCTCCAACCAAATCTGCCACAACATGAAAATAGGCCCCACATACCATACCGCCTGCAAAAAAGAAGCCATAGAAGGAGGCCTACCCAACCCTTGCCAAAATTCAATCAAGGAGGAAGCATGAACACATGGGCTCTGCCAAAAACCCCACCAAAAATGCCAAATTTGAAGAGCAAAAGGACAACGAAAAAATAAGTGAGTAGAGTCCTCCTCGGTAGCACCACACAAAATACAAACAGACGAGCCCTGGAAACCACTCTTTTGAATATTGTCCCAGGTCAAGCACTTATTCCATGCCAACATCCAAGCAAAGCAATTACATTTTGGCCAAGAGAACTTGTTCCACACCTTCTTCCACCACTGAACTTCTTCCCCATCCACCCTGTGAGACAAAAGCTTCTGATAACCAAAAGCAACAGTGTAGACACCCTTAGGATTAGGAGACCATGCAAGCACATCTTCGTCCCTAAGGTAGCTACACCGTCTACTAGAAAGGATACTTTGTAGCTCAACACAATCCTCTCGCAAACCCACATCCGGCCATTCATCAGGAGACTTCCATCTTGCCACTTCCAGTTGACCCCTAGAAGAGAAAGTATTGAAATCACTCACCTGAGACCAACCAACCTCAATAAACCTCTGACTAAGATTCAAAAGGTTAGGAAACTGACAAATGATGGGAGGAGCACCATCCCAAGAATCAGACCAAAATTGGACCTTGGTCCCCTTTTTACAAATTCAAAATAAGCCCTCCTTAATAAGCGCAACTCCTTTTTTGAGGGTGCCCCAGATCACCGAGCCCTTCCCCACAAGGGGATATCGGGGAACATCAAGCTGAGGGATCTTTGAGAGATACTTCTGAGAAAGAATCCTGGGCCAGACCTTATCTTGCTCAACACACCAATGCCAATACAACTTCGCAGCCAGAGCCTCACCAGTCCAAGCCGACTGTCGAAGGCCCAGACCACCATACTGCTTCGAGCTACAAACAACCTCCCATCTAACCAGACTCCATTTGGAAGACATCAAGCAACCAGCCCATAAAAACTGTCTTGCAATAGAATCTAATTCCTTAATGAAGCCCACTGGGGCCACCTGAAGCATGCATCGGTAAATAGGCAAAGCTTGTACCACTCACTTAATTAACTGAACTCATCTAGCAAAGGATAACCACCTGTGAGTCCAATGATTAAATTTCACTCTAAATTTGTCCAAAATATTCTGCCAAGATTCTCGAGGTATCCTCCCCACTAAGATAGGAATCCCAAGATAAGTCAACGGGAGAATCCCAATCTGAAATCTCAAAGTTTGAGCAATCCTCTGCTGAATAGGGCCTAGAGTATTGAAGAAAAAAATAGAAGACTTATCTTCATTAATCTGTTGTCATGAGGCAACCAGGTAAACATCCAACACACGACATAGATGAGAAGCATCTCTCATTGTGGCCATACCCATCAGAGCAGTGTCATCCACAAACTACAAGTGAGACTGTGGAGGCAAGTTGCATCCCTACTGCCAACCCTAGATAAGGCCTAACTCCACATTCCTTCACATCAACCTCCCCAACCCCTCAGCAAGGAGAATAAACAAGTACGAAGAAAGGGGATCCCCTTGGTGAAGCCCCCTAGAAGCACCAAATAACTCAGAATGTTCCCCGTTAATTAGCATAGAGAAGGAAACTGAAGTAACGCAGCTCATAACCCATTGTATCCATTCTTCCCCAAACCCGAAGGCACTAAGAACCTTCCAAAGGAAGGACCACCTGACCCTGTCATAGACCTTAGCCATATCCAATTTGATGAACATCGCCTTTTCTTTGGAATTGGCCATAGAATGAATAGTCTCAGTAGCAATAACAATCCCATCCAAAATTTGCCTACCAGCAACAAAACCACTATGCTCTTCGGAAATCAGGTCCTTAAGCCCCAATTTCAACCTGTCAGCAATTAATTTAGAGATAATTTTATAAACTACATTGCACAAAGAAATGGGGCGAAAAAAACTTAATCTATCCGCTCCTTCACGCTTGGGAATAAGAGCAAGAAAAGTAGAGTTTAAAGCCCTTAACATCTGCTTATTTCACTGAGATTCCTGAACAACAGCCAAAAGATCTAACTTGATAATATACCAGAATTCTTGAAAAAACTCAACCAGAAAGCCATCGGGGCCAGGAGCTTTCCCTTTCTTCATCTGGAAAACAATCCCTTCTAACTCTTCTAGCGAGATGTCACTCATAAGATACTAATTCATCTCTCTAGACACCAAAGAGGGAATACAAGAAAGCACCTGGGCTTCCTTAAGGGACCCCCCTTGCGAGTCCTCCCTAAAGAGAGAAGCAAAATAATGCACTGCCTCATTCGAGATTTTCGGAAAGGATGAGAGATGCTGACCCTTGTCATTCACCAAAACAGAGATAGAATTGCCATGCCTCCGAGCTTTCATCGAATTAAAGAAAAAAGTTGTATTTTTACCCCCTTCCTGAAGCCACTCAACCTGAGCCTTCTGTTTCCAGAACAACTCCTCCCGTAACTCCCACTCCTCTAGGGCTTTCAAAGCACTAGCCTCGTCTTGAAGCAGCCCCGCTATCACCCCATCTTCCCTAATCACTCGTGTAATGCTATCCAGATCTGCTTGAGCCATCACTTTAGCATGGAAGACATTCCCAAAGGATTGATGATTCCAACACTTGAGTTGATATTTCACAAATTGGAGCAGCTTAGCAAAGGTATACATGGTCGTGCCATAGGCGGGTCTGCCCTTCCTCCACCAGTCAGCCACACATTCAAACAAAGATGGGTTTCGTAACCACATGAGCTGGAACCTAAAGGAGGGCGTACGATGCACACTAGCTGACTCAATAGTAAGTTTGATAGGCCAATGATCAGATCCTCTCCAATCCAAGATCTCTGAGCATGAAGACCACCTCCCACCAACCCAATAACATGAAACAAGAAAATAGTCTAACCTTTCAACAATACAATTATCCCCAACACGACGATTATTCCAGGTATACCTACCATTGCTGGGCTTGATATCAACTAGATTCAAAGCATTGATGCTATCACAAAGAAGCAACGCAAAGGGCTCCAACCTCCTAGCACCACCATGCTTCTCAGCCAACTCAGAAATAGCATTAAAATCTCTAGCCAAAATCCATGGATGGAAAGGTGCCATACTGTGAACAAACCTGATATGAGACCATTGGACTTGCTTACCCCTAAATTCAATAGGAGCATAGATATTAGAGAAGAGAATAGCCTCCCCAGTTGCAAAACTCGTAGCTATCATAGATATTGAAGATTTAGAAGACATCCATCAGATAGGTCGAATCTTTTGTGGGTTCCATAAATAGGCTACACCCCCCGAAGACCCATGCGCACCAATGCACTGGCACTCCCCGATCCTCCATAACTTAGCTGCCAAACTAAACATACTCTCAACAGATAACTTAGTCTCCTGCAGAAAAAGGACATCAGGACCTTGTCTTTTAATTAAATCATGAACTGCTTTTTGTCTAGGGTCGTTGTTCAAGCCCCTCACATTCCATGATAGAACAATCATTTCAGGGGATTTGAAAAGTGAGAATCCAAGGTCTTTACTGACCCCGCCTCCACCAAAGTCTCACCTATCAACTTAATCTTCTCCACATCCTTCTTTTTGCCAGGTTTAGAAGATTTCTCCCCCCCACCTTTCTTAAAATCCTTTTGCATGAGGCCCAATTTTGGAGGAGGCTTGACATGCCTAACCGAATCCAAACCCTTGGTCCGTCCAGGATGAGAGGAATCCCCTACAGCAAATGGAGCAACAAAAGGAGGAGTCGGAACCACTGGAACCACTACCTGCTGATCAGTACCCATGTGTAGGCAATCAACACCCTGCGCACCCAAAGTATCAAGATTAATTCCCTCCTGTACTAAGCTCTCAACCCTCTTGATCAGACATTCATCCCCCTGCAGGCCTAAAGAAGCCTCAAGATTAATGCCCACCTAAGCTGGGTCCTAAACCCCCTTATCCAAGTCTATTAGACCTAGGTTCACTTCCTGCTGGTTGAGATCATCCAAAACTTCAAACCTGTTAAAAGAACCCCCATCTTGCCTTTCCTTAAAAGTCCTCTTTTGGCCTCGATTCATGTTACGAGCTTTGACCGGAATAAAACCATCAGCACCACTCACCTCGTCATGGGCAAAGCTCTTCCCCTTATCAACCCTAGGAGGGTTATGGGAAGGTTGAGAAGGTTGAGACTCCACATGCTTATATCTTGGACATCTCCACTATAGGTGACCATATTCATGACATAGACGATAGTGAAAAGGAAGAGTCTCATAGTCCAACTGTTGCACCCAAGAATAAGAGCCCGCACACATATCCACAACATCGGGCAAAGGCTTACTTAAATCAATTTCAACACAGATGCGAGCATAAGTCATTACCTTTTTACCCAAAGTTTGCGATGAATTCCCAATTGGTTTCCCAAGCAATGAGGCAAGCAAATGCAAAACATCCTCTCGACAACACTCCACTGGAAACCGGGGTAAGCGAACCCACACCGGGACCCGGTTCAGAAGCTCCTCAAAAGGATTAAAGTCGGCATGCCATGGCTTTATGAACAACCCCATCTTGTTATAAAAATAGGGGCCACCTTCAAAGACCCTATTGCGATCAGCCATGCAATTGAAAGTAACCATGAAATAATTATTGGCTAGCAACATTATCTCCATTTCTCCCTCTGGCTCCCAAGCCCTCTGAGCCCAAACTTTGAAAAACTGCAAAGAAACCCTCATCCCCAAAAACTTGCAATATAAGGAGTGATTTGAATAATATTCAATGTCTTCAGCAATCATCTCAGACAAAACAACCAGTTTTGGCCTCTCCTTGCAACGCTCAAGGCAGTCGTTGATTTTCGTGATCTGCGAACCAGAAGACAACCCCTCATTAGCACGCTCAACTTTTGGAGCAAATAAATTATTATCGAAAGTCTTCATCCCATGATTCCTAGGCATCGAGCCCATCGCTGCCCGAAAATCCATAACTGGAGACACCCCAGATGCCTCACCCCGGGATAGAAGCATCAAGCCCAAGACGAGACTGCAAAATCAACAAACAACTATGGGTGGGGGAGCCCCACACCACCCTCAGGAAATCACCTTCCACGGGCTTCAACCCCATGAGCCCTACCCCACCAGCGTCGACCAAAGAGAAACCGTGAGAAAGAATGGCCCCAAGCACCAAGTCTCCGCAGGAGCAACCACCGCAAGCCACAACCAACCCACGCCCACAACAATCGTCACTCACACAACCGCCAAGAATAGTCAAAAATGCGAAGCCAGGCAAAATGCACCCGCACTACAAACGCCACCACTCAGGACACAATGAACCACAGAACAAACTCACCCGCACCCCCTTATTTCATCAAAAACCCCACCCCCAATGTAGCCGCACACAGAAAGCACAAACGAGCTAGGGCTCAAGTGCCCTAGCTCGGCCCAAGAAGTTGCAGACGCGCGCCATCATCCTCACTTCACAATCTCACATATTATATTATACATATTGTTATTTAACAAAACTATTATATAAATTTTATATTTAAATAATTATTATTTAATTCTTTCTTATAATTATAATATATAATCATTTCATTTTATTTATTTATTTTGATTAGGTAAGTAGAAGCTTTGTATTAATATGAAAAAAAGTACAGAGTTCGAGCTCAGACAGAGCGACCATTAGTTATAGACTAAACAACACCCAGTACCCACAAAACACTTTTCTTGCAAACAAACCCAACCCAGACCCATATTACCAAACATGTTGTGCAAAGGTCCTGAACTCCCGCTTCCACTATGAATCCAAAGTCTGAGTCAACTTGAATTTCTTTTTCAAAAATTCCACCCCAGCACCCGCTAGCCTTCTATGCTCCTGCAAATCAAACCCCGTCACATCCAACAGAAAGGGATAATAAAATTATTATTTAGATTTATAATATATAATCAATTAATATTAATTAATATAATATAATAAAATTATATTATATTATACATATGTAGCATAATTATTAGATAAATTTTATATTTATATAATAATTATCATTATTTTCTTCTAATTATATTATACTATCATTTGATTTGATTTTTATTTATTTCTAATATTTAAAATTTTAATATATAATTATTTTTATATAATATAATTAAGATAAGATTAATAATTATTAATGCTAAAATTTAAATGTATGTAACTAGCTTTTATTATATAAGCATGCATTATCCTACAATTTACATTGTAATAATTAATATATTATTTATTTAATTTTAAAAATTAACATTAATGTAACATTTTAAAATAATTATATTAATACTATAATTAACAAAACTAACGTTTAATCATCTGGGCAGAAGGTTAGCTTATAGAAGAGTGTTATTTTCTTTTTCAACACTCCGACTCAAAGATAGATTAGGATTGCTAGAATTTTGTAGTGTCAAATTGGTGAACTTCCTGCTTCTTACTTGGGGCTCCCCTTATGTTCTAAGGCTCATGATTCTTTATGGAGGGGGCTGATTGACAAATTTAATTCCAAGTTGGCTGGGTGGAAGGGCGCTTTGTTGAGCCAAGCTGTTAAAGTTCAGTTGATTAAATCCACCTTTCAAAATATTCCAGTATATGCTCGTAGTCTCTTTCATATGCCAAGGAAATTTGTGGATATCTTGGAAGGAATTCAGAAAAAATTCCTATAGACGGGTGTTGAAGATAAAAAAAGAACTCATTTGGTTGCTTGGGATAATGTTTGTCGGCCTAAAAAGGTAGGTGGGCTGGGAATTCGCAAAATCAGAACATTTAACATTGCCCTTTTGGGTAAACAGATGTGGAATCTCTTGCTAGCCAAAAGTGAGTGGGAAAAAATTGCTTGGAGCAAATACTTACATGGTGTTGATGGGATTAGAGATGTTTTATCTCATGAGTTTAACCCTTCGTATGGTTCTGTGTTGTGGAATTGTATGTTGAAGGCTCGAAGGCTTGTTGCTAAGGGTCTCTTTTGGCAGATGGGTAATGGGAGGAGTATTTTGTTCTTGGATGATAATTGGCTTGGTAATGGACCACTTAAGGATGAGCCATGGGATCAACCCTTTATGGACCTTTGTGTGCGACAATTTGGCATATTTGTTGCTAACTATATTGATGGAGGTTGTTAGAGGAAGTTGCATGAGATGGACCCTAGTCTAGAAATTATTTATAAGGCTATTCCGTTGGTTCATATTCCTTCTATCCCTTCTCCTAATAGGTTTGTTTAGAAGCCTTCCTTTGTAGGTAACTTTTTTGTTGCTTCGACTTTTCGTCTCAATGAATCTTTTACTAGTTCGCCTCCTTTTTGGGCTTCTGTTTAGCCCTCTAGATTGATTCCTAAGGTTAATATTTTCTTTTGGCTCTTCTGTCAGAAAAAAAAATTCTAACTATTGATAATATGATTAAAAGAGGCTTTGTTATGCCCAATAGATGCTTTCTTTGTGAAGAGGAAGTAGAAAATACTTGTCATTTGCTAATTGGGTGCAGATATGTTGGTGTGATCTCAAATCATGTGCTCTCACTCTGGAATCTTAGTTGGGTGTTTCATGGATCTATCAAAGACTTATGGTTTCAATGGGTTAGCCCCTCATCTAATTGGGCTTTGCAGATTTTGTGATCTCTCACTTTTCCTCATTTGATTTGGGGGGTGTGGTTGGAACACAACAACAAAAATTTTAGAAATTATGTTCTTCCAGCTTTAGTTGTGGCCTATAAGATTTGTGTGGGAATTAAGGAAAACTTTCTATCTGGGATCTCCTTTCATGTTGGTCAAAATATTAATCTTTTCCCCTATGATATCTCTATTGTTCAAAAGTGGAAGTTTCCTTGTGATATATCTCTCCTGGTCTCTAAAGGGAAATCCTCAAGAGATGATGTGGCTTGGAAGGCGCCACCAAATGGTTGGGTTAAGATCAACTTTGATGGTGCAGCTAAAGGAAATCTGGGACTTGCTGGATGTGGGGGAGTGATTAGAAATTTTAATGGTAGGCTCATCTCAACTGTGGTGCTCCCTTTGGGAATCCAGACAAACCACTACGCAGAGGCGGTTGTAGCCTATCATGGACTCAAATTGGCTCAAAGCAAAGGGTATAGGAAGGTCTGGGTGGAGGGTGACTCCTTGAACATTATTAATAATTTGAAGAATACCTCTCCTTCGTCTTGAACTATTGAAGCCTTGGTCAAGGACTCTATTGAAATTATCAACTCCTTTGATAATGTTTATATCTCCCACATTTTGAGAGAGGGAAATAAGTTAGCTAATTTCTTCACTAACTTTGGTGTTAATGATAGCAAGGAGTGGGATTTGAATGATCCTATTCCTTTTGAGGCTATGGCTATAATTAATAATGAATGCTAATCTAATGTCAATCTTTTTGTACATTATGGGGTGCATGTCCTTACTCACGTGGTTGAATGTCATGAATGAGGATGTTAAAGTTATGATTTTGAGGAAAGGCTTTTACAAGGCGTAGAGTTCAAATTCATTATGGCATATTTGTCCTGTGGCTAGCTTTGCATGGATTGTGGGTGTTAGTCGCCTTAGTTTCTAGAGTCTTCTGCTAGGTATTCCTACTCAGGGTGGTGTTTGTTTTATTTCCCTGAGCTTTTTTTTGTGTGCTTGGCCTCCGTTTGTTAAGTCTTCAGCGATGGGTGGGGACAGAAACTGCGTTGAGCCTAAGTCTTGTGTTACTGCTAATCAGAGGAAGGAGGTGTGGGAGATTTTAAAGAAGGGTGGCTTAACTCCGTATATGGAGAAACTGCATGGTAACAATCCCCAGGTCATCTATTTGGTGGCTGAAGGGTGGAATGAGAGAACCCTGAATTTGGGTGGTAGGGAAATTTTTGTTGATGAAGAATTCATAGCCCAAATTACAGGCTTGGCTATTCAGGGTATGAAGGTGTTCAGAGATAAAAAAGAATCATAGGTTGTGATGTCTATTTTCTTTAAAGGGAATGAGGTTGATGACTTAAAGCCGATGAAGAGTGGTGGGTATTAGAGGAGTTCCTTGAAACCATTGTGGCGTGATGTTGTTGAAGAAATTATGAGGTATGTCACCTTAGAAGGCAGGTATACTATGATTAACACTTACCATTTCCTTTTGCTTAACCATTTTTGGCATAAGAAATGGGTATCCTTTCCCTACTATTTGTTGATGTCCCTTGACTCGAGGATTAAAGATCATAGGAAAAACCCCAAAACCCTATCTTGCATGCGGGGTTAATTCTCCTGATCTATGAACATATCAAAGCTCATGAAGTGCATAAAACTCTTGTGTCTTCAAAGGATAATACTGATAAACCCAAGGATGGTTATGAGACGAAGTCGGGAGGGGAAAGGGTTAGCAAGAAACCTAAGAAGAGGAGGCTTATTTTAAACAAAGATTCTGAGTTTGATAGGGATGATGATGTTGATTATGTCCTGAATTTGTATGCCTCTTTTGAGGAGGGTCCCATTTCCCCTATTTCAGGTAAGACTGGGAAAAGGAAGTTGGATGATAAGGCAGGCTATACGACATGTAATGATGAGGTGGTGGCGAATTTTCCTTCTAAGGGGGGTAAGGACAAAAATTAACTTTATGGGGAAGGTTCCTCTCCTCCCCCAGCGACTAGATTTGTGCAGGAGCATGAGGAGGGGAGCCGGAAGAGAAAGGTGTTGATTGCTAGCCAATTCCTGGAGAAGGGTTTCCCTCTTTCCCTGGCTAGCAGTATCTATGGCGAGGCTTTGTCAAGTGCTAACATGGGGTTGCAAAAGCAGGATAAGGAAAGAGTTGTGGGTGGCAGACATGCTGTGGGGACTAGTAAAGCGAAGGCGGAAAGGATAATGAAAAGGAAGGCTGTTGTAGAGGAAATCACCTGCTCCATTTGAAAGATGAAGACTCTTGTCCTCACTAGTAAAGGTAAGGAAATTTTTGCTGAAAAGGTTCATGTTAGTTCTTTTGATGAGGACGTTGTTGTGGGGAAACACATTGAGAACTTTGACAAGGAGGATTTGTCTGATGCGTTGGGCTCAGCCCGTGATAGTGCTAATGTGCTTTTAAAAAAATTTAAGTGGTTCTTCCATGAGATTAATAGGACCAATGTTAGAATAAGAGGTGTTGCTAGTAAGGTTGAGGATCCTTCTGTCCAAAGCCAAATTGATAATTTAATGGATTCTCTTAATACTGTGGCAGAGGAAACCATTAATCTAAAATAAAATTTGGAAGGAAGAATGTTATCCCTCGAGGATAAATTTGACAAGATGTGGAATGTTGTGATGAAGGGTGGAGATGCCTCTAGGGTCTTGGCTATTTAGACTCTGCTAAGGTGATCTCCCCTATAGCTATTGTGAAAAAGAGAAAGGAGAATGTGTATGTTGATGTTGTTGGGGGAAAGTTGATGGATGTCGATTGTGTTGGTGAGAAGGGTGCTGTGAAAGGTAGTGTTTTGAGTGGTGAGGTAAAAACTAGTGCGTTGGGGGTCAGAACTAGAAACAAAATGAAAGCTCAAGTCGGGGCCTCAGGTATTGAGGTGTCTGATATTGTGGATAAGGTACAGAAGTTGGCTGCTAGTGAAATGGAAGTTGTTGAGATTATGAACAATATGTAGTGTTGTTGACTGGTTACCTTCTTGTTGGCTACTTTTTGTCTATTGGATTGTTGTCGTTGGGCTGATTGCTGCTTAATGTTGTTTTATTTTTTTATCAGTTGCTTTATTTTGTAAAGGGTTTCGGGCCCCTTCAAAACCTATTTTTTTACCTCCAATCAAAACAAAACTAACATTTAATTTTATTCACATTAATAAAACTTATATTTATTTTTATTAAATCTAAAATTCTATACTACGTGGCACTTGTTTATTATATAAATTATTATTTATTTAATTTATTATATATATTATTTTATTTTATTTTATAGTATATATAATGAAAAACTCTAATAATGTAAAAATAATATGAAAGGAGGCTTTATTAATTGATTTGTAAACAATTATTGCACTTGCACACGAAAGAGGAGAAATTAATGCTCTGTTTCCATACCTGTTGAAACGTCACAATTATTCTTTCATCGTATTTAAAGAATTGCTCACCAAGATGCCAAAGCAATTAAAAATTCAATAACGATTACCCAATCATACTGTAAATTTTCTCAATTTTCATGTTGTTTGTATTATTCAACAATTATTATTAAATAAATTTCTTAATAATGTGTGTTTTACGACAAGTGTTTATTAATCACTGGGAATCAGATTGAATTTCTTGATAGAAGAAGAGCGAATCAAAAAATTATTTAGACAAAAATAATATCGATAAAACCTCTCCTAAGAAGATTATTTTTCCAGAATTGTCGCATAGGAAGCGACAAATCTATAAATAATACTCAAACATTGCAGCTTGTACTAATTGTCGGGCACCATCAGGGCTTTCGACGTTAGACTATTGGAAATCCCGATGGGATTCCCCCAGTATAATAGCCTATTGGCTAATTACCAATGCACTCCAATTTACACTCTAAAAACATTCTAGTGGCACATGTAAAATATGATATATAACTTATATCTCACATCTCCAATATATAAGCAAAAAGAGAGGAAAAAATGAAAATGATTTGACCAAATAAATGGATACCAAAGCCATGGTGTCATGTAAAAACCTTACTCATACCTTGGAGAACATATTCAAGAATAGTAAACATGGCCAATGACTTCACTTGGGCTCAACCAATGAATTCTCAAATAGAAAATATAACTACAAAGGCATATTTGACACATAGTTCTTTGATGACTCACATCCTCAAGTGTAATTCCCCATTTTGGAGATGATGACTTATGTGGTTCATATACATTATGACAAGATTCTTCGCTCCTCAATTATAGCACCTATACATGGGATATATAATTTAGTAATTCCAAAGACAAGTGAAACAACCACCATAGTGTGTCACCTCCTTATGAATGCATATAAAAACTTATACAAAGATTATAGGAGAATCTAAATTAGAAATAATTTCTTGAAACTCACCCTAGGCATCCATGTACACCTTCCAAGAGTGTTAAAGACAAAAAATATATATAGGATTTGTAAATTTAATGACATCGTAAAATCCTAAAATTCTCCCACTTGATATTATATATTTAAAATATCCATAGGAAACATAAAATGATTTAATTATAAGATCCAAGGACAATGGCCTTCTTACACAAGGCTAACTTACCTATAGTCACCATCTTTGTGAGGGAATATGTAACATTTTCTTGGGTGTCAAACTTTTGTAAAAATACCTTACCATTCTCTACCATATCTTGTACAAAGTGATAATGAAGATGAATGAAATGGACAAAGGACAAAAGCACAAAAGATAAATGCAAAAATGAATAATGTACTTTTTCTTAACCTTTTGCACCCCATGGATTAAGCTGAAGTAGATGTACCCATGTCTACTTGATGTGTTCCTTTTGATGTGGTAGTTGGATGGAATTTGGTTGTTTATACCAAGAGCATGATGTTCATATGGAGGATTGATAGAAGAAAATAGTAGAATAAGGATATGATGAAGGTCCCTTTTGTTCAAAATGAGAGGGAATGCCTCAATTTATAATTCTTTTATGGTGGAAATCAATGGCCAAGATGCATTGAATAAATGGAGGATCAAGATTGAATGAGATGATGGAAGCTTAGCCTTGTGACAAGTATAACAAGAGGAAAAGAGGTGTAAGAGTAAGGTGTTCTCACACACATGTGAGCACACATTGGGAAGAACATGAAGAGACATGTCTATGGCATGTATAAGAGGCAAGGTAGCTTGGGAAAGTGACATGTCTATGACATGTGTAAGAGGTAAAGTGGCATGTCTATGAAATGTGTAAGGGGTAGGGTGGCTTCACATGTGTGTGATATATGCTCACACATGTGTGATAAATGGGTAGGATAGGTAGGTTAGGACACTTGTCACATGGTGACAAGTTTAGATCTTGATCCATGTAGATGGATTCAAGGGCTAGGATTGAATAGACAAGGATTGAGGGTGAGATGGAATTAAATAATAAGAAAATGGTAATGAAGGTTAATTAGCCTAAATTAATTAAGTAATTAGCCTAAATTAATTAAGTAATTAGCCTAAATTAATTAAGTAAATAGCCTAAATTAATTAAGTAAATAGCCTAAATTAATTAAGTAATTAGCCTAAATTAATTAAGTAGGTATTAATTTATTTATTTAGTTGAAAGGTTTTGGAGATTTGGAGATAAAGATTGATTAAATAAATATTATTTATTTAATTAATCAGACAGAATAGGGTAAAGTCAAGTGTGGTTGGGTATGGACATATTTAGATGTCTACATTTTTTCCTCTTTGAAATAGCATCACGAATGTAAGGAGTGGTATTGTATAAAAGAAGAATAAAATATAGTGGGTAGAAAGGGATGAGGACTAATGGTACGATGCCCCAGTCACTAGTGAGGATGAGGAAGGATGAAGAGGAGGTAGTGGTATGCCCCCTCGAGAGGACATGTGGGTTCTAAGAACACGGATGTTCTCTTGAAATAGAGAGGACTAGAGGATGATGGATATAAAGAGGATGGAATTGAGATAAATGGATTAGAGAGAAATGATGGATAAGAATCATGCCACAGTGGTATAAGCAACATATATTTGATATTGTACTTGACATTATTCACCAAGGTATAAGGAACCAGTGTGACATTATACCAAGTATGTGATCAAAAAGGTCAAGTGCAAACATATATGCCTTATGACACCATGATGTGGAATGCCATGATTCCTTTTTGGAAACAGAGTGCATATAGCATGATAAACAAAAACAATGATAACACACACAAGAAACAAGAAATCATGCACAACAAACCAAAAAACAAACTAGGATAAAGCCCCTAGTCAAGCTAAAAACCAATTGATTGATTGATTGATTGATGATGATGAGGATAGAAAAGTTAACGATAAGAAAAATGTGTACCCCAAGGATTTTGTTGTTAAGATAAGAACAACACATGGATTTTTTGGATTAATGGATCAATGGATTCTATATGATTTGGATTAAAGTGATGTATTACTTTTGAATGATGAGCTAGATTGAAAGAAGGGATTGCATGAATTAAGATTGATTGTATTTTTATGGATTGGTTTGGGATGGTAAATGTATTGGATTAGAAGGATTGATGGAGGATAGGAATGATTAGGATAGAGGGATGGATAGGATCCAATGACAAGGGAGAACCAAGGATTAAAAGATGGAAAGATAGATGGATTGTTTGGATAAGAGATAAGGGGGATTAAGTGGATGGATGAAAGGTGGTAGGAGATAAGAGGATAGGAAGAGATGTCTCCAAGGACTATGTTGCAAAGAAAAAAGATGCCCCACACTAGAGGTAGTGAAATTATGAAGGGGATATGGTAAAATATGCATGAGATGGAAGGAAATTGGATATGAATGGAAAGGAGAGTAAGGCTTGCCTTGTCCAAAGCATACATGGATATTTTTACCCTAACTCTCTATTAAAATCAAGGCTGCAAAAGGAGGATGAAGTTGATAGGATGGGGGGATGGAGATAGGATAAGGGATATGAGGTGGTGGATATTGGAGTATGGGTAAGGTATGGACGGAGGGATAACATGGAGACTCCTTATCAAGATCAAATATGAAAAGGGGGGATGGATTTGGATAGGATGAGGGATATGGTAAAAGCTAGGTATGGTATGTGATGCTCATGAAGATCCTTAGCCTTGTCAAGATCAAAGGTGTAAAAGGGGAATGGACTTAGATAGGATGATGGATAGGGGATGAAGGATAATGAAATATGTGGATATGATGTGATATGGATTAATCTTGCCCTCAAGTGTAAAGGAAAGTGGATTGAGGATTACACATGATGCTTTTTTACCAATGTTTCATCATGGTACTTGCCCAAGGTGCCACAAGAAGTGGTTTTCACCATTGGACGAATGATTTCTCTTTACCTTTTTTCATTTTTTTATTGTATTCTTATTTTATTTATTTTTTCACTTTTTTGGATTTTTGGAATAAAAAGGATGGATAAGGATTAGGATAAGCATGCAGATAGGTGGATTTGGAAGATCATGGATGGATGATGGGGAGATGGAGGAAGGAATCAAGCATCTAGTTCCATAAATGGTATCCCTTGAAGATGTACGATGATTGACCATGGTAATTGGAGGTATGCTTATAGATGTTGGTAAAAGGATGGTAAGGGGGATAAAATGGATTTATGCAAGGAATTGTATTAAAGGAGGATTATGGGGGATGAATTTTGGATAGTAGATGGAGGGTTGGAGTACTTTTGGATGAGTGGATGGAAGTGTTGGAAAGATCAGCATTGGCACACACTTTGAAGGGTAGTGGAGTTGTAGAGAAGTGAAGTGTGAATTTTTAGATTTAGATGGAGTGAATATGGATTTTGGGACATAAGGGATTAACAAGGATTTGGAATATAGAGGATTATTAGATAAATGGATTTGGGATTTGGTAGTGGATGAAGCTATTGGGTTAGAAATTTTGGATGCTAATTTTGATTATTCTTTGTGATGCATTTCTTCTATGAGAAGTTTGGGAATCCACATATTTTTTTATTTTTGCTTCATGGGCCTTTGTGGCCTTTTTGATTTAACTTGTTGTTTTTGGATAATATTTTTCTTTGTTTTGGCATGTCATTTTTTATGGAACATGATGATCATTGCATATATATGGATTTTTGGATTGATGATTTTTAGATTTAGCATCCAATTTTCTTCCAAGAGAAATGGGATTGGTGGATGGAGAGGAATGATCTAGAGATTTTATGGATGGGTTTATATAGGTAGGATGTTGAAAAGGCTTCAAAGATTTGTGCCTTTATTGATATTGATTTTGGAATTTGACGTAATGGGTAAATAGGATAGTGGGATTATGGAATAGGAGCGATGGGTGGTGAAATATAGAGACCTAAGATGGATGAAAGGGATGAAGGAATTTGTTTTGGGACATAATGAGCCAAAATAAATAGAAGGGATTAAGGCATGGGGTTTGGAATATAAGGGCCCAAAATAGATGGAAGGGACAAAGGCTTGTGCTTTGGAACATAGGGACCTAAAATGGATTTGGAAGATGGATGATGTGAATATTTGGACTTAAGTGGAGGGATTTGTGGTTTAGGAGAACCAACGTCTTTAGCTTGATAGCTAAGGCCATGAAATTATGATTTTCTTGGATTTGGATGGGTTCTAATATGCCTTGCTCATGGAGTCCTAACCCTTTTCCTTAATAGTGCATACTTTGAAAAATATTTTTTCATATAGGATACTTGTTGTTTTAGAAACAAGATGCAAGTCTATTTGGAGGGGGTGTGATATGAAAGGAATTATAGGTTTTTGGAGAAAATCGGATTGAATGAAAGTGGAGGAACCCATTTGATAGGTGTGGGGTTCATGGGTATCTTGGATAGAGGTGATGGGATCTAGTGGAGGATTAGGATCATGACATGGAGATGAAGGGATGCTTTGATCTTGACTTGTGGTAGGATCATGGGATGGAGGAGGATCAGAAGATGGTGTGGAAAGGATGGTACCATGAGATTGGGATGAAGGGATACTTTGATCTTGACTTGGAGAGGGATTGGGAGATGGTATGGAAGGGATAAAATTATGAGATGAAGGAATGGCTTGGTCTTGAGATGGATTGAGATCATGACATGGAGCGGAAAGGAAACTTTGATATTGACTTAGGGAGGGATCATGTCGTGGATTGGATGGTATACTTGTCTCTTGATTAGGATATGGATGGATAGTGACATGGAGTGAGAGGGGTGAAGGGATCTTATGGAGAGTTAGGATCATGACATGGAGATGAAGGGTTTATTTGGTATTGATGTGGATAGGTATCATGACATGGTATAGGAGGGATACTTTGATCTTGATATATATGGGAGTATATGTTGGAATGCTTTGGATCAAGGGATTGGAATTGTTCATTTGGTATGGATGGTGTAAGAGGTGATGAAGGTTGGATAGATTCTTCAACTTGGGTAGATGGAGGGATAGGAGATTCATGAGGTTTATGGAATTGAGGTTTATCTTGATTTTGAGGGGATGGAAGTGGATGTATGACATGGGAAGATTGCACAACATTGTTTAGAGGAGGGGATTAAGGCTCCTTGACAAGTAGTCCTTTGAGGAAGTCATGGGAGACATGGTATGAGGTGGATTTGTAGGATTGGGGTGATTTTGATTGTGAGGATGTGGGATATGAGAAAATGGAATACGAAGTGGAGGTTTCCATAAATTGGTATATTGAGGATGATGATGAGGATCTTTAAAATGATTTAGAGATGGAGATTTTGGCTATGGATGGGGTTAGAGGGAAATTTTGGAAAGAGGTTTGGTTTCCCTTGTCAAAGGAAGAGGAAGGATAAGCAATAGGAGATGGATTGATATTGAATTGAGGTGGGGAGGATGGAATTTTAGCATCACTACTAAGTATCTAAGCATGGAATCTTTGTCATTGTTGAAGTAGTTGGTGAGGATGAAACTTGTGAATGGGGATAGTTCCTTTTGATCAATAAAACTCTTATTATCCTCATAAGGATCATACTTGGGTTGGTAAAAAAAACTAACCTCATCATCATTAAGGAGTGTGGGGAGGTATAGAAAGAAGACATGATGTTGGATTGGATTGGGATGGGTGAAAGGGTATTAGGATAGATTGAATGAGGATAAGTTGGATTGGATGGATGATTTATTAAAGCTCAAATTTTAGATTTGGTTAAGTTCAAATTTGGGATAAAATGGTGATTTGAGAGGTGGATTAGGATGTGGTTGATGTAAGATTAGAGGATGAGTGTTAATTATATTTGGAGGAGGATTTGGGTTTGAATGGGGATATAAATTAGGATGATGGATTAGCAATGGATTGGGGTTAGAAGAATAAGACTTAAGGATGAAGATGAAGGATGAGGTTTAGGGGTGATTATGGTTGATGAGAGTGATTAGGTATGAGATTAGGGTGATTAGGGATGAGATTATGGATGATGAAAGTGATTAAGGATGGGATTAGATACGGTTAGGATGAATAATTAGGATAGTTAAGGATGATTAAAATAAAATAGGTGGTAGCCCAAAGGGGTTTAGGAAACAAATTTTGGTAAGCTAAATGAACTTTAAGGATGACTAGGATGGTTTAGGGATGATTAGGTATGGTTTATAGATGTTTAGGGATGATTTGGAATTTTTAGGAATGTTTAGGGATGTTTAGGGATGTTTAGGGATGTTTAGGGTTTATGGATGGTTTATTGTGTAACTAGGTCTATCTAAGGTCAATAATTGATGAACCTAACCTTGCTCAATGAAGATAATCAGCTTGTGGAGTCAAATGTTTGGTTTTTGAGGTGAAACAATTGAGGTAATAAAGCATAGTGTAGGGGTGCTAAAACTAGCTTAGGCGTTGAAACATGGGACCTAAGCGCTGAACTATGATTATGAATGGGTTTTGATTAGGTGCTAAAGCAACTTTCTTAGACATTGAAATAAGGCACTTAGGCACTAAAAGGAGGTTTTGTATGGGATTTTATCAAGCATTGAGATAGCCTACTTAAGCATTGAACTAGTAGAAGTGTTTAAATAGGCTTACTTAGGTGTTGAAAGGTGAATCTTAGGTGCTAAAATAGGCTTAGGAACTGAATTGTGATCTTAGTTGTGTTTTCTAAATGTTTAGGGTTATATAGATGGACTAAGGATTGGATTGGAAGAATGGATGAAGGATTTGGAGGAAAAGACTGGATGTTAGAGTTTTGATTGAAGGTTTTTGCTTGCTTGACTAAGGGGTGGACTTGAAAACATGAAATAAACAAATTGGATTGAGAAGGATTTATATTAATAGATATCACTAGTTTTATACAAGAAGACATGCCAAGCACTTGCACAAGCCTAGAATTATTCAAGTGGGAGTGTAAACTTAATATGGTCCCACAAGACAAAGATTAGTACCTTAAAATGAATGGGTATATTTGGTATGCAAAGGTCATATACCGCATTTATACGCCTTACCTTAGAAGGAAAAGGTCCTATCAAGGGTAATATATCACCTCAACAAGAGAAATTACATGGTGAGTAACTTTGGGCATGATACTACACCATGTACTAGATAATAAGCTATGATTAAATAGCCTTGAACTAGGATTAATAAGATTGATAGGGAGTCCTCCAAACACCTCAAGAGTACATGAGGCCAAATATGTAGATGAAATAGAATAATGTCAAACAAATGGGAGGATAGGGTAACCCACTCTCCACCTTCACTTCCCGAGGGTATAAATTTCTTGGTGGCTTAGCCAAGAATGACAAGATCCTACTTCCAAGAGAGGTGTATTTTGATTCACCTCCCTCTATTTATACTCTTCCAGAACATGGGAGTTGAGGTTGCCCCTTGGGGTGATGAAATCCCCAAGAAGGTCTCCTATGATCCAAGTGTTTTTTTACCCAAGATTGTACGAAAGCATAGGAAGAGAGCATACACACATTAGGTTCCTTGGGATACAATGATGTAAAAATGAAAAAGAGACCAACTTGAGATTTTTATCTCCAAGATCACCCAAGGGTGTGAGGAGAGAGCATACACTTAAGAGGGCCTCACAAGAACAACAAACAAAGATTAATTCCCACTTGTCTACCTTAGTGTAACTAAATTAGTGATGAAAACAAACTTCTTTGACAAGCATTCCTACACCAAAATGTTAGTAGTTTCTAAATTTTTAGGTCTTGGGAAAGCATGAGACAACTGCATAACTAGTTAGTAACCAAAAATGTTAAGCAAGAAACAATAAAAATGCCAAAAAATAGCAAAAAGGCGAAGGCACCAAAATATAAAGCGGAGGTGCCAAAACATAGAGAAAAGGCACTAAAAGGTGAAATATACCTATTAAAACAAAGGTGTTGAACCAACGTAGGTGCTAAAGCAACTCACATAGGTGTTGATCCAAAATATCTACAAAAAAATGTTAAAAACTACAAAAAAACATAACCTACAACACTCAACATGCTCCAAAAAAATTAAGGGAGATAAGATATTAGCTAAAAAAATTGTTAGCAAATGCCAAAAAGCATCAACAAAAAAATGCAAGTCGATAAGGGCATTGAAACACTAAGTGCAAGTGTTGAAGCAGTGTAAGCGCTAAAGCATGCAAGCACTAAATCAGCGTAGGTGCTACAATAGGATAAAGACACTTATCCCACACACAAAGGCATTGTTCCACTATCTACAACATAAAAACTTCACAAAACTCAAATTTTTGGTTAGTTTCAAAGACATGGGTCCCATCAGGTGTGCGAAAATGAAGATGAATGAAATGGACAAAGGACAAAAACACAAAAGATAAATGCAACAATGAATAATTTACCTTGCCTTTACCTTTCTCACCTCATGGATTGAGCTAAAGTAGATGCACCCATGTTTACTTGATGTGCTCCTTTTGATGTGGTAGTTGGATGGAATCTAGTTGTTTATACTAGTAACATGATGTTGGGATGGAGGATTGATAGCATAAAATAGCAGCATAAGGATATGATGAAGGTCCCTTTTGTTAAAAATGGGAGTAAATGCCTCAATTTATAGATTTTTTGATGGGGAAATCAATGGACAAGATGTATTGACTAAATGGAGGGTTAAGATTGAATGAGATGATGGAGGATTAGCCTTGTGAAAAGTGTCACAAGAGGAAAGGAGGTGTACAAGTAAGGTGTGCTCACACATGTGTGAGCACACATTAGGAAGAACATGAAAGAGACATGTATATGACATGTGTAAGAGGTAGGGTGGCTTGGGAAAGTGACATGTATATGACATGTGTAAGAGGTAAAGTGATATGTCTATGACATGTGTAAGGGGTAGGGTGGCTTCACATGTGTGAGATATATGCTCACACATGTGTGAGAAAGGGGTGGGATAGGTGGGTCAGGAAACTTATCACACGGTGAAAAGTTTAGATCTTGATCCGTGTAGATGGATTCAAGGGCTAGGATTGGATGGACATGATTGAGGGTGAGATGGAATTAAATAATAAGAAAATAGTAATGAAGGTTAATTAGCCTAATGCAGTTAATTAAGTAGGTATTAATTTATTTGTTTAGTTGGAAGGTTTGGGAGATAAGGTTATATTTAATTAAATAAATGTAAATTTATTTAATTAGGGGTGAGATAAGGATTGATTAAATAAATAAATATTATTTGTTCAATTAATTAGATAGAATGGGGTAAAGTCAAGTGTGGTAGGGTATGGACATATTTATATGTCTATAGATACTAACCATAAACACTATTTATTATGAGCATGATACACCATATTCATAGCTAAATAAATAACACTCTAGTTGTCACAACCAATGCTAACTACCCTACAATCAAAACCAACTCCTATACAAAGCCTTTGTAACCATACTACCTCCATAGAGACATGTGTATCACCTATATATTCTACTTAATTATTAATAAAATTTACTATTGTTGTCTCTTACTCATCTAACTCACTACACCACCAAAAAATAAAACACATAGCCACTATTGGACCTTCAACTATCTAAGTCACCTACACAAGGCACATGAACAAAGGAATATATGTCTAATGAATTATTCACATCATCAATACCATGATAACACAAATAATAATCATAATTCCCTCATAAAATTTACAACTCCTCTTAACATAAGTCTAATGTTCCTTATGAGGGTTAGACATAAACCTACTTAAAAATCCCACTAATTGGGAAATGCTTGGTCTAGTAATTTAACCATTCTATACATCAAGTTACCAATAGAATTAGCATAATGAATGTTACACATAACCTCAAAGTAAGTATCTAATTTGGGACACATCTAAAGAAAGCTTAGCTCCAATATAAAATGGAATACTCACTGGTTCTTAATTGTGCATACTAAACCATTATATATAAGGGTGGCAACACACTTACTCTAACTTAACCAAATATTTTAATGTACCTAATCCTTGCTAATATACATAATAAGAATGTATTCTATATCCCCCAAATCCTTTATATTGAATGTGCCAAAAAATTAAGTTTCAAGCTCCCTAATCATCACCTTGCTACTAATGAACATGTTGGAGTAGAAAATAACGAATCCAATATTCAAAAATTACACAAAATAATAAAGCATAATAGATTAGCCAATAAACTATTATAAAATGTGTGAATGTACAGTGAACTCTTATTGTACATTAGGATAAGGAGGATGTAGGAGGGTAAAATAGAAATACTGACTAAACCTCCAAGATATATGACACATGTAGAACATTTAAGGCAATTCTTTGGGCATGTGCCAAGTATCTACATGAGATGAGACAACTAAACCACTAAGTGAACTTAAGCTAGTGTGGATGGGTATACTAGGTGTAGGAACTAGATAAAAGATAACTAGATGCATAAAGAACTTTTTAGACTAACACCTCCTCTTAAGTGATACTTCAGTAGTTAAGTCACTATAATACGAGTCCCAACATTAAGATTTGATGAGGTACTTCTGTAAAAATAAAATTCTCACAAATGGATTAAAGAAGAAAGCCCGTTGAAAAAAATATCCTATCTGAAAAAGAGGACTATATACAAAGGAAAGAGGAATCAAGATCCCCCAAGGATGAATTCCTTCACCTCAAGCAACTAGTGCAACCCAAGATAGAAAGGTGATGCTAAAGGTTTAATGAATTTGTCTACAACCTAATCCTTAATACACAAATACTCTAAGGATAGAACACTATCTTATATAAGTTATTGAATGAAGTGCATATGAATCGAGCAATGTGATTTTTTTGTTGATGCTAATCTAGGTTGCATGAAATGTGAATGTTTATCACACCAGAGTATAATAGGATGATCAAGTGGAAGATTGAAATATTTCATAAGTTTTTGAAGCCATATTACTTCCTTACTAGCAAGAACTGCTCCTCAATACTCAACCTCAATGGATGATAACATAATAGTAGTTTTTTTCTTGCAAAAATATGTAACTAGACCAAAACCAAGAGAAAAATAAGCCTAATAGTGTACTTTCATGAGTCAACATCACCTGACCAATTTGAGTCGGTGTAGCCTACTATATGTGAGTTACCTTATGTTTATTGAATGTCAAAACAATTGGTTTCTTGAAAATACCTCAAAATACACTTGGATTCCTTTCAAAGACTCTCATGAGGATCATATCAAAATTGGGAGGAAATCCCAATAGTGAAGGTGATATCAAGACAAGTGTGTGTCAAATACAAAAGGATAGTAACTAACTAGGTATACAAAGTAGCATCAACACTAGGTGTTGTGTAAGTGATAGTCAAAGTGACAACGGACTAGAATGATGTAGGTGTGGGATTACAATCACTCATGAAATCAATGAATCAAGTCAATGACATACATTTTTTGATAAATAGAGATCCCCCTAGTAGATTGAAGAACTTGAATACCAAGGAATAAATATATAAGCTTGAGATATATTATGTTAAAATGTGCCATCAAACTATGTTGAATATCTTGAAGCATGGATGGGGAACTACTAGTAAGGATCAAATCATCAACATACAATACTAGTATCACAATATCATCTTCATGTCTCTAGATGTAAACTATGTGATCCAATTGATAGTGAGTAAAACCAGATACAAGCAAGAAACCATCCATATTCTCATACCAAGCCTTAGGGGCTTGTTTAAGACCATACAAAGAACGACATAACCTAAAAATAAGTGAAGAGTCCTAGATAAATCTTGTAGGTTTCTCCTTATAGACATCCTCATGAAGGTCACAATGTATAAAGGAACTCTTCACACCCATTTGATAAATTGGCCATCTTTGAGATGCAATAATAGAAAGAACAAGGCAACTGAATCCATCTTGGCTACAGGGGAAAATGTCTTTGAGTAGTCAATACCCTCGACTTGTGAAAAAATATTAGCTAAAATACATGCTTTGTATCTCTCAATGGAACCATTAGATGCATACTTGGTCTGGTACAACCACTTGTATTGAACCAACTTTATTCCCTTAGGAAGAGAAACTAAATCCTGTATGGATCTAGAGATATAGCATGCCCCAAAATACTAGTGTCAAAAGTCTATGAACAAGTACATCAAGAGGTCATAGAATCACTAACTAAATTTAACCAACCTCCTTAATAACACCATGATCCCACTTGGGATAAACACAATTGGTAGGAGGTGAAAATGGTGGTGGAGGTGGTGAATTAGGACCATCATCTAAAGTATCCTCTAGTGTAAATGTATCCTTGTGAGATGAAGAAGGTAGAGTAGGTAGTGAGGAAGAAGAAGTAGATGAATGATCTATCTGTGTGAAATACTCATCAAACTAGATATCTTTACAAAAGTGGACATCTCTAGTGATAGGATCAAACAACATATAGGCTTTCACATCCTCACAATAACCAACAAAAAATTATTATTGATTCTTCTTCTCCATTGCCTTAATTTGACCATTTGTTATGAATGCCCAAGCCTTACTAAAAAATACCCTGAAGAAAGAAACATTAGGCTAGATTTTGGACCAAGCCTCCTCTAGAGTAAGATTTTGAACTACCTTGTGGGGAGTATGGTTCTGAATATATTTGGCACAATTCATTACTTCAGTCCAAAATGATGGGGCTACAAACCTAGACTAAAACATACAAATTTCCATCTCCCTTAATGATATTTCATTTCTTTTGGAAACACCATTTTTTTGGGGAGTTTCGGGAACCAAATACTGATGTTGAATACCATGGTCAATGCAATAGTCCATAAAGGCTTGGTTTACATATTCCCCCTATTATCTATGTGTATCCACCAAATAGAAGATCCTGACTAGTTCTCCACAAACACCTTGAAGGTCCTAAAAGTGGTGAATACATCGCTCTTGTACTTAACAAATTACACCCAAGTGCGATGAGAGAAATCATCAATGAAGATGAGTGCTTACTTGGCTCCTAAAAATGGAGTTGTAAATGACATAGGGTCACTATGAACCAACTCAAGTAAGGTAGTAGCATGATGGGTCTTACCCTTTGGAAATGGTTCTTGATGATGTTTGTCAAGTGCACAACCTCAACAAAAACCCTTTGTACAAGATACCTTAGGTAGTTCAAGTACCATTTTCTCAGTACTCAACTAATCAAGATACCTTTGATTGAGGTGTCCAAACCTCTCATGTCTAAGTATGCTCAAAGATTCAACATGGGAAATATGTGATGCTCTACAAGATGAATCAAAACCATGAAACCTTTACAATTAAGACCCTTGATATTCTCTTATTGAAGCAAAAATCCTCTCAAAATGATAAGATTTCTCTAATAACTACATCATGTAGTGAAAACTCAACTATCTTCCCATCACCAATATGAAAAATCTAGTAAACTAATAGCAGATTAGTTGAAATATCGAGGACATCCTCAATGTAACCCTTTATCAATTGTATTGTACCTAACCCTAAAATTGGAATATGTGAAGAGTTTCCCACCAAAATATGAGTAGTGATGTCATAAATAGACTCAAGAAGATCATGTGAGTGGTTCATGTGATGTGCGGCTCTTAAGTCAATTATCTAACTATTTTTGGATGTACCCAAACGTCTCATTGTAAGAGCATGTCCCTTAGTAGGTTTGAGAAGTTCAATATTTTGTTTATTCATGGCCTCTTCCAAAGTTTTAACCTTATTAAAACAAAACTTGTTGTAATCTCGTGATCCATGAAAAGTATATGGCTCTTCATATTTTTCTTTGACTTATAAGTATTCTTTTTGGACTGTGAAGATGATGTGGCTTGTGTGTCAATTTTATTATTCTTCTTAGATTATTTCTCATTTCTTAAAGTTGATTATGCCTTAGGCTTTTTTGAATACTTCTTACCCTTTCGCTTAGATTCAATTGTACAACTAATTCTTGACATTTTGAATAGGTGGTAACATCCATAAAAATTAACTTAGATTGTTCTCTTGTGATTCTATCACAAAATTGTTCAAAAGAAGGCATTAAAAATGTTGTTCCAAGAGAATACATTGTAGAGTATAAGGAAGAAGCAAAGATCTGATAAGGAAATTTTTGATTTGATAAAACAAAGAAGACACTCTTTTTCTTTTTTTTTTTACCGCAACTTTTAACTCAAGAAAGCAAAGACTCAAATTGGACCAAGAAACCTTTAATAGAAGGGAATGAATCAGGATATAATATTGTTAATTCAACATCAAATTGAAGTATTTTTAATTCATTAAATTTACCAAATAGATCATTAAACTTGTCCCAAATTTCTTAGGAGTTGTATAATTATTAATGTGAATTTGCAAGTTATCAGATACAAGGAGACCATTTTTCCCCCACTGCCTCATCTAAATTGTTTCAATAAGTAAATTATTCAAACTCCCTTGTAAACTCCATGTGTTGGCCTTTTACTATTTTCAATAATCCCTTAGATTGAATAATTTGTTTTGCTTTGAATTTCCATGTGTGGAAATTATGTGGAGTTTACAAATCTATTGTAGGATCCATGAAGCAAAGACAACAAGGCACTTGAATTGTGCCTTACAAAACCCCCCAAAATTGTATTATATTTGAATTTTGACCCCCCAAAAAAGATGCAAGACAATATTTATAAGTTTTTGTTAAGTTTGGATGTCAAATAGTCCATTTACAACTCACAAAGATTTACAAAAACTATGAAAATAGGCTATCCTTTTGACTACAAATCTACAATCCTTGTGAAATTCTTATGAATTTCAAAAAAAGTTTGTCAAATTTTATAACCACAGTGAAATTAATTCCTCATAAAAATTCACTTACAATATTGACTTCATAGGCAAAAAAATACATCCAAACAATACAATTTTTAGATTTTCTTGATACCAAAGTGTAGATGGTGGAATCAATTTCTTGTCAACTATTTACACTTGAAAATATGGATCCTTGTTTGTGAGTTATGTAAAAATAAAAAAATACCCCTTTAGGAAAGTTGAGATGATATGACAGTTTGATCATAACTGCTACTGATTAACATAAAATACAAACAGTTATAATAATTGCTAGTTGTTATAATAGTGGCGATTACAACAAATGGTAAGAAATGTTATCAACTAATGCTTCAAGTACAATAAATGTTGATATTAATGATTTTAACCACTTAAAGAAGAAAGATGTCTTTGAAAGGGGATTTGACCAAGTCTTTGGCACTTGATGGAGTTGTTGGAGACTATTGACCATGTATTTTGGGACATTAGAACTAAAATCCAATGTGTGCATGTGATGTGTTGAAATAATCGTCGTGTTCAATATTGATAACTTGGTGCCCTCTAAAATATGGTGTCTTCTCCACACCCTCCACCGATATAACAATGAGGAGTATTGATGTTCAACACAACAAAATCAATACTCTTGTTGGCATGCTAGGTGATGCACCATGATTTCATATGAAGGGAAAACTTGTAGAAAAACACAAATCAACTCTTAAAGGCTTCAAATTGCACTATAGGGCTCTAGAAATGTATAGAACCCTTAAAAATCCAAGTTGAAAACAAGGTACTTTGGAAACATAAAATCAATGAGTGAACCCATGCAAAATATCCTTTTTTGGCTTGAAAATTTTATAGTTCACAATTATGTTTGGGCGAAAGGGGCCACAATCATTATCACAACCATGGACTTCTTTCTACTTGCCAAACCATGCATTATCCTCGAGGTTTTCTTGTGAGATGTTAAGAATTTCCACCTAGGGTTTTATAATAGAGGCCATGAGGAGGACGTATGAGAGAGAGGCTACAACTAGTAATAATCAATATTTGGAAGGATTTTGATATGATTCATGCATGAATGTAATGTTGATCTATAGAAATAAAAATTGGAGGGAATGGACACCTATGGAGGGGGTGTAGTAGATAGTACGAGTCACATTAAAGCGGGTTGAGGCCGAAAATAATGGATTCTATGGGTTATGTAGTAATGTTAAGTATATTTTCTATGCGAATGCGTGAGAAAAGAAGCTAGAGTAGATCCTACAAAGAAAAAAAACCACCTAACAATGGATTTTTCCCAAACAAGGGTTTATTAGGGCCAAAATAAGCCCAAAAATAGGAAAAACCACCATTTGAAACCTACAAGAAAGGAAACCCATGATCGATATGTTGCAGCAAATAGGCCAAAATGGCCAAAATTCACCTACAAAATATGTGCAAAATTCCCTCCAAATAGGTTGATAGGCAAAATAATGCCTATACAAAAGTTAAGGGAAAAATTCATTGAAATGGGCCAATTGGGGCTAAAAGAGGTCAAAATAATATATTTATGATCAAAATGAGAAATTTGGAAGGGGTGAAACTACCTTGCATAAAAAAATTACAATTTTTACAAAAAAATGTATAATAAATAATCACATGGAATTTGTATAGTAAAATAGGGTGTTGTGCACCAAAAATGCAAAAAAATAAATTTTATCATTTTTGACAAGATGAAAAGTAATATTTTATTTCTCAAGTCATCCAGATGCAACAATAATATCCATTTGGCTCCCCAATGCTTCATTGATAGGATTAGTGCTTCATTCAATAAAAAAATGAAAGGAACTTGTGATTCAATGCTCTAATATCATTTTGGAGTAGAAAATAATGAATGCAATATTCATAACTTCCACACAAGAATCAAGTAAAAGAGACTAGCCAATAAACTATCATAAAACTTATGAATGTACAATAAACTATTTTTGTATATACAGGATATGGAGGAAGTAGGAGGGTGAAATAGAAAGATTGACTAAACCTCCAAGAGATATGAAAAATGTAGAACACTAGGGAAAAGTGTGATGGCATATTTAAAATGTCTATAAGGTGAGATAACTAAACCACTAAGTGATATTTACCTAGTGCGAATAAGACTTCTAGGTGTACATATGAACTGGATAAAAGATAACTAGATGCATAAAGACACTTTTCACACTAACACATCATGCCATCCACATGTAAGAGAATCATTAGAATATGATCATCAATTTTTTTAGCATAAATACAATGATGCTCCTCACTCCTAACAAAGACCAAACTCAATGTGAAAGAATCAAACTTATGGAACCACATCTTGAGTGACTATTTTACACCATATAATGACCATTTCACATTAAAAACCAAATGTTCCTTCTCCTTCACAAAAAAATTGTTAGGTTGTCACATGTAAATATCCTTCTCAATATCCCCATGCAATAAATAAGTCTTAGCATCTATTTTGTCAATCTCAAAATTACTAGCTATAATAATAGATAATAGGAATCTAATAGAAGTTAACTTATCAACAAGAGAATAAATAACTAAAATTGATTCCCCCTCTTTAGGAGTATCCCTTGGACACCAATATAGCCTTGTACTCCTTCAACCATCCATCTATAATTATTCTCTTCTTATACACCCACCTGCAACCAATGGTCTTCCTTCCCTTGGGAAAACTATTAAGATCCTAGGTAGCACAACTATCCAAGGCTAACATCTCCTTCTACATGGCCTACATCCAAGACTCATTATACTTTGAAGATAAAGCCTCCATAAAAGATTTATTTTCATCATCAATACTCAATAAATGAAATACACAATAAAATTCTATTGGGCCATACTTATCAAGTAGATATTTTTGTGTACCTCTGTTGTGCTCTTAGCACACACGCCCCGTTCGGAACGGGGACCCTCTTTTCTTTCGCCTTGTCGGGTCTTTCGGGGCTGCCTCATTTTGCGTGCCCCTCTTTTTTGATGTTTCGCATGGTCGATGTTGCTCAGGGTTTCATCATAAATCGATCATGCCTCCGCTTTTGGGTTTTCTGCTACCTTTTGGGGGCCTCGGGGAGTCCCTTTGACATTTTGGCCCTGACGGCTCCGGGCCCTTCCGGGCCCAGGCCTCCGAGGTTCCCTTCTCGGGCTTCCCCTTTGCGATGGCTGTCCTCTGCGGCGTTCTCCGGGCGTCTTTCCGCCCCTTAGGGCCCGCCCTGCCACCCTCCGCTTAAAATTCATTGCAAGTTTTCGGGGCGGCGCCTGCCCCTTTGGGCCCCGGGTCCCGGAAGTCCGCATCCGGACTTCTGTCCCGGCCTCGCTATCCATGACGGTGAAGCTCCCGTGGCCTCCCGCCCCTCGGGCCCCGCCTGGGTTTTTTTCCGCTGATGTTTCGTTTGCTTACCGCCAGCCGTGAGACTTTCCGGGCCCGACTGTCCGGAGTTCCATTCCCGGAACTCCGTGACAGTTCCGTTGTCCTCGACGACGGATTCCTGCCGGCTCCCCGAACTCCGGGCCCCGAACCTCTCACCACCGCCGTCGCCCGATCAACACAAAAATCACATGGTAGCCGCCATGCCAGGTCTTTCCGCCCGCTGGGTCCCGGAGTCTCCGCCGCCGCCGCCGACCTAATTCAAATCTCACCAACTTTCCCGCGGCCGTACAGGAATTTATTGCTGGTATTAATGGCGGTTGGGGTATAAAATGCCCAGTCCGTCAAAGTCATTTTCATAATCCGAATTGGAGCGAGTTAGAGCAGGAGTCTTCTGGAGCCCACCGCGATCAGCAGCGTCACGATCCTCGACGTCAACTTCACTCCTTCGACCCACGTCCTAAAATTTGCTTTTCTCCATCATAGGCCTCCTAAACATTAAGATTTGGCCAAGAAGGGTCTCCGGGAGCTTTCGGCTACGTTTTCCCTTCCAGACAGCATTCCTGCCAGGGAAGTCCGGCCCTCCGGGCCCGGATTGTCCAAACGGCCTGAAACGAAAATCGATAATGTCTAGAGATAAAATTTATGATATACTTAATTGATTATTTAGATGTTATTTTCAAAATATGGACTAACATGAACGCTTTTGATGTTTTGTTGCATTGACTTTTCCCTTGCTTGCAAAATATATGGAATCAGCTGCAGGAACTTCAAGGGCCTCCGTCGAAAAGGATAAGGGCAAGAAATCAGGAAGGACCCCTCGGGGAAAGGAAGATAAGGATCAAATGAAGTACTAGTTCCAGGGTGAACCGCTCCACTCAAAGGTCTCAACGGATTGGAAGGAGATTTCAGATACAAACATTGGCTAGGTTGACATAGACGAATTCACTCAGAGGGTCAAGGTCAACCCTACAACAAAGAACGCTAGACTAATACGGCAGAGTGGAATCGCCAAGGCTGTCGGTTTCCCTCCCTCTCTCGTGGCACCCAAACTAGTGATGGCTTGCCGATAAGCCTATCAAACTGACACCAGGACGATTGTGGATAAGGAGGGGAACATCCTCGCTGACATGTCGCCAGAAGGGATTACCAAAACATTTCACATTCCCACGTTCCCACATATAGAGGTCCCCACGTTAGAACAGTGCCAAGCGGCGTGGGATGCTAATCTGTCAGGGTGCAAGAAATCAATCAACCTCCTTTGGCTTAAGGAGAAATAGGGCAGCGCTGCGAAGGTTCCCCAAGAACTCTTCCGTAGCGATTTCCACGAGGACTATCACGACCTGGTAACTATGTTGAGCAGGGTCATGGGTCTTCCAGTAGCCGCCTACTTCCAAGAATGGATGGCCTATTACATTGAGCAGATCCTGCGGGGGAATGAGGACGTTAACACCAAGGTCTCATTCGACTGGGGAGGCATCATTAGCAACTGCTTCCATGAGCAGTTTGTCAACGTCAAGAAGAGCTCTAAGTTTTACATGACCTCCTACCTCGTCTACTCCCTGGCAGGTCAAAGACAATACAACGAGTTATTTGTGGCACCAGATCAAGGACACAAGCGAGGGCTCAAGCCGTTTGACAAATACCCTCAACTCCAATACCACAACTTCAAGAGGGAGTACTGCCGGGTCAATGACGCCTTCATTGGCCATATCATTAGATTGATCATCGGAGACTTCGAGAGGAGGGTCTCTCACAGCGCCAGGGCGCTTTTAAAAGAATATGCCTTCCTGTTCATCCAGTTCCCCAAGTTTACCTACATCCGGGCCCAGGGTTTCATGGAACGGCCAAATAAGTTGCCGCGGTACCCGAATGACAGGATTATCCTCATGGAGCTTTCTCGATAGCTCCAACACATCCAGGCAATCTTCAGCAATAAGCACGTGGCGGGGGTCCCCTACCCCATGACCCTCGGCTAGGGCCTGTATCGACTCCAGACTTCTCAATGTGCCAGTAATTCTGAGAAGGAGCTCAAGGATTACCATTTCGACTGGTACACAGCCTGCCCGCGGATGGATCCACATGGCCATGTGAGGAAGGCATTGGGGCCGGTGTATGCCCACCAATACCACATTGAAGATTTCTAGGCAGACTGCAAAGACGACAAAGAAGTCCGCGCAAGGCACTACATGCGCATGACAATATTATTCCTAAGAAGGGTGCAACCGTTCCCGGTGCCGGACCAGGCCAAGGAGGACGAGTCCACAATCATGCACCCAAGGTACCCTGCAGTGGCTAACCTGCCAATACCGTCGATTGACTGGGACGAACAAGAGTTCAATGACCTAGATACCATAACCCAGCCGATTCTAACTCGCACCAGGGAGTGGATCGATGGGCAGGTGGCGCACTTGAAGCGCCAAGGGGTATTCCTAACATATGAAGGGCTCAAGAGCGAGCCAAGCGCCATGGAGGACGTTGCTACCACCATGTCAACTGGCGGGACCTCCAAGTCTCCTCCAATCACCAAGTCCCAAAAAAAGAAAGGAACGAAGACCGCACAGTCTCCCGACCCCAAGGAGCAAGCAAAGAAAGATACGGGAGGCTCATCTCCCAAAAGGCTGAAACAAACGGTGAGTACAGAAGAACCCCGACCTCCTTTGGCTCTTCCTGATCCTCTTGTTGCACCGCCCACCTCCCTGACCGCGGTCGCCTCATCTCCGCCGGCGGTGGACATTTCTGTCCATCTTGCCCCTTCACCCCCGGCCGAGTCGATAATTAACGTTGACTCCTCTTCCGACATGACCACTCCCCCTTCCTCTTCTACTGCTATGTCGCCGATCACATCGCTCCCTCTGGCAACAATAACGTCACCTGTCCCCCTTGCCACTATGCCCGAGGCTCTTACACGACATATGCAAAGCCTCCCCCCTGAGCTCTCACAAATCTTAATGAATCCAACTCTCCAAGCGGCCCTTGCCCAAGTCCTTGCAACAGCTCAACCTTCACAACCGCCAACAGGGCTGCCAACTATGGAAGCTATAATGCAAATTTCAAAAGAGTTGGAGGAGCGAGAGCAGGAAGCCTCGAAACCTATCGAGGAGGAGGCCGCCGAGTATCACAAGCACCCCGAGTACGAGCACCAAACCATTGACAGGGTGGTCTATGAGGAAGAGGAAACAGGCTCTTCCAAGAGTGGGGACGAAGATGATGGCTCGGGTGCGAAGGAAATCGTCCAAACATTTGATGATGACCTTGAGGAGGAGTTGGCGCAACAGCCAAAGGACGTTTGGGAGGAAGCAGAAAAGCTACCACATGGTGAAGGGGGGCAGCCACCAGAAGAGTAGCCACAAAAGGATTTATCTGAAGCTAAGACCCATGCTGTAAAGAGCCCCGAGGCTGAGGTTACTGAAAAGAAGAAAGAAGAGGAGGCAGCGAAAGAAGAAGATCCCACCCGACAATTATCCACCAAGCTGCCCGTCAAACGCCTCGTATTCATTCATGACTCCGACAAAGAGGAGGAGGATGCTACTAAAGAGAAAGAGGAGCCCCAAAAGGAAAAGGAGGCGGAAGTCTTACCTCTGACTGAGAAGGGTGAGGGCAGCCATGATGTGCGCAGGGATAAATCTGTTATGCCCGATTGGTTGGAGAAACAACTTGAGAAGACGACTCCTGTTCTGAAGGACCCGAGGGCAAGATTGGAGGCCATCTTGGCTCGATCCCTGAGCACGACAAAGAAGGAGAAGAGGCCCAAGGTCCGTTCCAAAATAACAATGGACGCTTCTGGTTCCCGAGCAGCACAAATTGCAACGCCTACTATTGGCCTCGCAAGGGTGAGCTATAATATCTCCACCATTGACTTGGGGACAACAACTAGGGAACAAAAGGTTGAACACCTGGAGGAGTCGGTGGCCACAGTGGTGCACCTAATAAAGTAGGACAAGGTCTCCAAGGATAAGCTTAAAGCACAGGTTGCTGCCCTAACTGACTACATACAACAATGGTCCTCAGTGGACGACCTGCCCACCACCTCCAAGGCCGCACCGCAATTGCTCTCCAAAGAACAGATTGACAAGATGGAGAGAAGGAAGAACTTGGAGAAGACCACTGAGGATTAGTTCTGACAGGTCACATACGTCGGAAACATGGAAATCAGCAGGGCTGTGCGGACAACCAACAAGTTCTTGGACCTGATCCAATCCCTGGAGAGTACAAGGAGGCTCTGCACCAATTTCCCTGCGACGTACAACTCCACCTTCCCGAGAATTGAAGTCATCCTTCAGATGCCTGAGGACACATGGGAAGAGAAGCTAGAGCTGAAGAAAGAAGATCATTGGCTGGTGGATGTGTGGCACAGAGACCTCGACAACCGGAGGGAGAGGTTGGAGCAAATCATGAACAAGGTGGATCCAAATATTGAGTGGATCAAGGAAATCCGGGCGGAATGCGCCCAATACCTTAAGCTGATGACGGGCTATGATATGCCCATGGTACAAATGGATGTAGAAAAGATCAAGCCATACTTCCAGGAGAAGATGAAGGATGAGACAGCCAGAGAAATCACAACGAAGTTCCTGAGTTTTGCTGCCCGTGCCTTCGACCGATCAGAGCTGTTCAGAGACCAAGGCTCGAAGTATGAAGAGGATTGGAAGCGGCTGGAAGAGAACGCTAAGGAATGGAGTTACCAAGCGTTAAGATGTGAGATCCTCGAGATAGACAAGCTCCAGGCCGTCATCCTCAAGTATATAGAGCACGCAACTTCTGAGGAGCAAGAGGACAGCCCAGCCAAAGAAGAAGACCTCCCTGAAGAGTAGCTACAGCAAAGAAAACAACAATTAGCTACAGGACGAAAAAGCTATAGTGCCACCCACTGGAAGATAAAATAGGGAAATGACGAAAATGTAATTTTAAATTGTAAATCTATTTGGGGCTAGGTGAAACCCTATTTTGTAATGAATCTTGGCCACATAATAAGAATGAATCTTGGCCATTCATTTAACTTTTGGAAAACTACAAATAGAGCACTCCCCTCATTTGCAAAAATGAGAGTTGAGTTGTTGTAAAGGCATGCTGCATAAATTTATAAGAAATATCATTGACTTGGTGTATTTTCTTGATTTCTCTCATGTCATTTGATTCATTTCTCCAATATTAGATGCTTGACTTAGATCTTATGGTTGTTTAGTTAGCTGTTTTCTTTCTTTGGATAATCTTAGGAATGCTGTTGGTGATTGTGAAAATTCCTGCCTTGTTGATGATCCCTTAGTCCATACTTTTTGCTATTTGCTGAAGGTAGATAGCTGTGCAAAGTTAGCCTGGACTCGATTTGAAGCTACCCCAAACATTTATCTTTGATTCATGCATATATGTGGTGGATGAAAGATGAAATATCTGCAGCCCTTAGAAGATAGCACAATTTCCATGATACTGTGAAATCCCTGGTTAAGTGGGATATTGTTTTGAGGAATTGTCCATTGCGGGAACTCCATTGTCACTATTCATAGCAAGCTTCAGACTTAGGAACTTTTCTTCTCCTTCGCCCTTTTCCTTTTTTTTAGTAACTGACCTATGCTAAGGTTCATTGCACATTGTAAAGCCAAATTCAACAACTAAGTGGAGTTCAAGATTGCTGTTTGAACCTACAACCAACTCATAATAGCTTTTATCCTAAGAACTCCATTCCAAGATCCAACTTCTTGCTTTGTGTCCACACTTTGTATTTCTGTAAGACCGCCTTGTGATTCCAGCAAATCACATCAACTACTGAGGTATCTAAGCATTGTCATGACCTGACATCTGAGAGACCTTGGGATAGTGTTCTGCAATTCAATTGTGGGAGATTGTCTTTCAAGAGAGGTCGTGCGCCCATGCACTGCCTGTGTTGAGAAGTGCATAAAAACACCATCAACAACCTCCTCTAGGTAGGAGTAAGGGACTCTACCTATTCTTATATATGATCATCCTACACATCCTCTCTAAAATAGAAATTGAACCCTCTTCTTCCTCTTCATCATTAGATCCATAAATTTTTTTCCACGTGCACATCTTTCTACTTCTCCATCTTAGTCTCAAAATGAACTATTTTCCTTTTATCTTTTCCTCTTGATTTTTCAAACCCTATACAATTTTCAAATCCATGAAAAATCATATCTATAGAATAAATAGTTTTCTAGGTCAGTGAATCACAAAACTTAAATAACCTTTTACATTCTCACTATATTCTATGAAGATTGATTTTTTCTTTTGGATCTAATTAGATCACTTTTCTTGAGGCACATGAATAAGACTCACAACCAAATACCATTAAATATGAAATAAAAGACTTCTTACTTGTTCACACTTCATAAGGTCCTTTTTACACAAGAGCTAAACAAGTATATCTATTAATCAAGTAACAAGAAATATCTATGGCCTCTACCCCAAATCATTAATCCAATTATGTACCACTCTACGTATAGGTGGCCCTTTCCATAAGAGTTTAGTTCATTCTCTCTACAACCTCATTGTGTTGATATGTGCACTGTCATCTTCTATCAAACAATACATGCATACTTATAAAACTCATCAAACTATCTAGAGAAATATTCACCATTATTGTCATGTCTCAACACCTTTATTTTATAATCTATTTTCTTTTCAACTAAGGCATTAAATTCCTTAAACATAGTGAAAAATTTAGATTTAGCATGCCTAAAATAAATCTAGGTATAGGTATCTAAAGACATCATCAATAAATGAAATATAATATTAATATTTTTCCATAATCCAGAAGGCCAAACATATTTAAATGAATTATTTCCAATAATGTCTTTTCTCTATAACTTCCAATAGGAAATGAAGATATTTTCTATGTACCAAATATATAGTACTCACAAAAAATATTTTTAACAATAAATTAATCTTGAAAATCATCAACCAATTTTTTATTAGTAATGGTCTTAGGACTTTTTTCACTTATGTGACCCAAATTGTGGTGCCACGACATCCATGCATTTTTAGTCTTGCTAGTTACATTGGTAGAGTTACAAATTGTAGAGGCATTCAACCTAAACAAAGTTCCAATCTAAGATATTTTAGCTACCACCAAATTCCCTCTCACCAACCTGCAACTAGAATTTCCAAATGTCACATGCACACTAGAATCATTTAGCTTGAATACAAAAATTAAGTTTCTCACAAATCCTAAAAGATGAAAAATATCAATAATGGTTTCAACCCTCCCATCAATTAAACAAAACAATACATTTTCCTCACCAACAATCCACTTAGTACTATTGTCACCAAGGAAAACATCTCCATCATAATTTGTGTAAGTTGAAGACTACTCATTGTGGGGATTCATATGGTATGAGTAACTTGAATCAATGAGTCAGGCATTATCACTAAAAATAAATTAGAAAAAATAAATAAAGCATCACTATCATCATTAAAACATTTCTCTATGGAGGAATCTAAAGATTTATTTTTGTTTATGTTTATTCCTTCTCCACATACCCTCTCTTCTCATAGTTCCAACACTTAACACTACTCTTCCCTATACTTTTTACCATCCCTTTAACTTGGATATGTCACTCATTTTATTCTCTTTAGACCCACCTTTGCTCTTGGTCCTTTCTCAAATATATAAGGCATCCTTTGAGCCATAATTCATATATTTTCTTCCATCTTATCTAAAAGAAAATTAGTTATGAAACCATCCAACTCTAACTCTGCACCACCACTAGTAGTGATGACAATTAAATTTTTCTAAGTATCAAGTAAAGAGAAAAGAAACAAGATACTTAATATCCTTATTCCATTTTAAAATGTACATTTTTTTTTTAGTTCTCATAGTCAAATTAAAATAATTTAAATGATCTCCAACTAAATCACCACTTCATTTTTAAAGAATACAAATGCCTTTTGAGATACAATTTATTAATTTTAGTTTTAGTTTGATAAATATCATCTTTTTTCTCTTATAACTTATATTCAATGGTCTCTTTAGATACATTTAAGAGGTGGGAGTCCATAGGGCACATCTAAATGGTTCCTTATGCCTTCTTGTCCAACTTAACCAATCTCTAAATATTCTTGATGGATTTTTATCTTTTCAATATCTCTCCACTAATCTCTTTCTTCAAGATCTTGCATATTTAGCTTCCACATCTCTTACCCAAAGCCATTAAATTTATCGATATCCAAATGAGAGGTAGAGACCATGGTTTTTTTTTACAAATCTATAAAACCACATAAAGTAGAAGATCCTACTGCAACTAAAAAACCTTTATAATTTTCCAAAAGGTGCCCCCCTCTATATATAACCTTCATGTTAAACTACTACACTAAAATATGTTATGAAGTGCAAGAAAATCTGAAATTTAACTCCTTAATATTGGATTACCATAAAATATTATGAGTGGAACCTACTAGGTCCCAAAACTTCTACTCCACAATCCTATAAATTACTTTCACCTTCAAGGCCAAGGGGTATCATCAAGAAGATTAAAATGAGTTCATCAATAGACTAAGGACAATTAAAGGCTAATAAAAAAGAGTGGGCAACATTTCCTACACTATCGGCTTAGTTAGACCTCAGAGGGTATTCCCAAAGGTATCCTTAATAGGTTTGTACATCAAGTAAAATATAACATGACTACAAAAATTGACATCTATACCCAATGTATGCTTGAACCCTATAATTTTCACTAGGTCAAAGAATAACTACATAAAATCTCTTATATAACTAATAACACAACTTGCACATGAACCTATAGATGACAATGAAGTTATAATCCCCAAAGATGTTTTTTTATGTTTCAAACATAATGTCAAGGTACAAACATGTATGCTATTATTCACTAATGAATTAGTTGATTAGGTTCACTTGAGATTAGTCCCTAGTTTGTAATAATGAATCATGTACATCATATACATTCTAATCTACTTATAATCTGCTTCAAATTCTAATAGGGAGGGAGGTAGTTTAAATCAAAATTGATTGATACATTACCAATATGAATTGATGCCTACTCCATTGGGTAGTAGAGTCATGAATAGAAAAATGAAAGAGATAACATTAGGAAAAGTATCAACAAAATTAGATTTCATTTACATGATAGTAAAATATTACATAATATGTAATGGATATACTTAATAATCTATCTTAGAACTACACTAATCCATATTTAGCAAATAAAAGAGCATTATAAAGAATTTTTAATGCATTCAAAGTTGCCACCCTTTTGTGAAGGATGAAATTTGACTCCAATGAAATGAATACTAGATTCCTTTCAGAGTAATTTCACCAATTACACTAGGCTAAGCCAACACTTTTAAGTCTATCTCAATTTATATCAATTATCCTTTAATAAAAAGTTGATTTTAAATAGAAAGATGAAGTTGATTAACTAAAGCACTTAAATGTGTGTGTGTGTGTGTGTGTGTGTGAGAGAGAGAGAGAGAGAGAGAGAGAGAGAGAGAGAGAGAGAGAGAGAGTCTTGTGTTAGGAAAACCCCCATTTTGGTATTTCTACCTCCATGGAAAACATTTTTTTTAAATAAATATTGGAACATGTAAAATGAAATGCTTAAGCTAAAATGAAAATAACAAGGATATAAAAAATCTTAAATGTAATAATGCTAGCACTTAAGAATCATAAACACAGACAAAATGTAAATAGTAGAAGAAAGGGAACAATGTAACAAGAATAATTCCACCTTGAAGCTTTTAAAAAACACCGAGAAGACCAATGTTACTTTGCCTCAACTATTTCCATGATCTCACAAATATTTTCTTGAAAATGGAATAGTAATCACATGCAATAATGACTAGTAAAGCTATGGATTTTATTGGTTTTTTTTCTTTCAAAAGATAGAGCTATCAAAATTTCTTCCAAGCAATAGAATGAAATTTGTAATTCCAAATTGGAAACCAAAGGATGTATAGAGGTCGGATAGATATTTAGTTTTGCATGAAGAGCCATTAATTTCCTAACTATAAGTGAGACTAGGGGAAAGTAACACTCAAATGGGTACTCAATTTATGAATTTTTATGGGACGTTCATATGTCATGTGGATGTTGACACATTACACTTCTATTCGAGGAAATTTGATCTAAAAAGGATGCAAAAGGTAATTTTCACAAGATTATAAAAATATAACGTCAGAGGGCTAACTTTTACATTTAAGACAAACTATATCAAAATGCCAAAGTGGGGATAATATACAAAGTAAAATTGTAAGGGTATACAATTTTTTGACATTAAATTTTACCCCTAAGCATATAATATATACTAAATATACATGCTAAAGTAAGTGCAAGAATCATGAAATATACCCAAGGATACTGTAGAGGATGCAAATTCTTCAAATGAGTTGGATATGCCCCCAAATAAAAGACTTACAAAAAATAAAATATCATGCACAAGACATAAATGTTATGCAAGACTCTAAAAAATAAACATGTTAGCTAAATTATATACTAATAGGAAAATATACCATGTAAAAAAAAAATAGTACAAACAATCATACACAAAAACATACAATAACAAACACTCAAGAAAAGAGAGAAGAGAGAAGAGAAAAGAGCATTAGGAGATATATAAAAAGAGGATTTTTTTAGTGATGTATTGCTAGAAGGAATACCAAGTATGGCTAGCAAGATGTATTATGCTAGATTCCATACAATTTTTTGATTGATCATGGACATTACAAGTTGCATTGTGGAATGACCATGGAGATTTCTATAAGGAGGTAGGACATATGAGGATCCACAAGCTAGCAATTTGCATTATGCTAGGTGGCTCATATGTTACCAACACTATGTAGAGTGTAAATATAACCAACTCCTTGGAGGTAGATGATTTGAAGATCATAAAAGTGTGGTGTGTGCAATGAGAGCCCCCCTTAAAATAATTGTATGATGCAAATAATGCAAGTTATTTTAAGGTAAAGGAGGGGAAAAAGAGAAAGAGATGCATATAAACTTAACACTTGCAAGGATGTTTTAATCATCAAACACATGACATTCTGCTCATGGCATAACCTCATGCAATGTAGGGATATCACATACAAACAAACAACATCACTCGAACCACACACACTAAGGGATCCACAGGCTAGAGTCAATATAAATATATAAGAGTGATAATAATCATGATTACCATATAAGGAAAAGGGAATGAAATTTCATTATTCTACAAGCCTTATGGAACTACGAGTACAAAGGAGGAAGTATACATAAAAAAATAAAAAGATGGGTCAACATGGGAGAGACCTAAATGCCTCAATTCTTTACATCTTCACCAAATAAAGATTTAATGTACAAAAAATTGAAGAATATAGATACTACTCTATTTTGCTTCATAGAACAAACAATCATCCTCCCTATCTATATCATAAAAGGGAGGGAGCACAAGTGGCTAGAGGGAGAACAGTGAAAGTAGTAATAGGCATTTCACTTACAATAAGGTCTAAGGAATTAGTTGCAAGTATATAGTATTCATCAACATCCTATGAGGTAAGTGTTAATGATCATGTGAAGATTGACGACAAATACCAAGATATCCATGAATGACTCAAACAAACACTCCTCAAGAGAGGAGGTGGGTGAGTCACTATCAAGATCTGTGACAAGTGGAATATTGTTGTTGACATCCTCAACAAAAGTAGGAAGATGGTTAGAATAAGGTGGGCACTCCTTTATGAGAAGTCTTTTTCATCAATCACATCAATCACATCATCTCATGCATCAACAAATGTCAAAACCCTAATTTCATTGAGTCTTAAGTCTCAAGCCCTTACCATGATCACAATTGCATTATTGTTAGTTGTATTTGTTGCTTGCTATCTTCCAACTTTATCAAAATTATTGAACTAAACAATAAGGTTCTTGCCATAGTAAATTCCACTACTATTCTTCAAAATTAACAAGTCCTCTATGTAGATACAAACATGAGACCAAATTTTATGACACGTACCGAAGTTATGAAAATCACATAGTTAAATCTACATCAAATGTTTATAATCACACATAAACAATCAGAACTATAAATACAACCTTGACCATACACAATTTTTAAGAGCAACTTAATTTTGACTTTGCGAAGACATTTCTTCGGAGAGAAAAAAAAAAAAAACACTTAATTCTGACTTTATAAACACATTCAATCTTATACAATTTCAAACTAGGTACAATTATAATAAAAAAATCATAGACAACTATTTATAACATGAAAGTCAATTAAATTCTTTCATTCCTCTTCAAAATCTTATCATTTAACTTATATACTTATTAGATTCATTCAACCTATTTTTCATAAAAAATAATCATTTAAAATCTATACGTACATCTTTGACTGGCAAACAAAATCATTCCAACAAGTTAGAAGCCACACCAATCACATCTAGAAAAATATCTTTGACCTAGTTCAGTTCACCTTCGATAAAAATAATCTCAATAAGCATGCGAAAGTTAACAAAGCCAATGGGATAACCCCATTTACACGGAATCCATGTGGTTGTTCGCCACATCAACCTGCAGTAGAAACCCCGCAGAAGTAAATATCAGACAACCCTTAGCTACCGATTGTTGACTAATTATTACGCAACACGTACTTCCTTGCCGCTTGAACGCTTCCAAATTTGGGAATTTTATTTATATTCTTCCATAAATTAGTATTCCAATCTTCGCTGTCGGGAAACCATGATTTTTTGAGGTTTCTTGTTCTATATTGCGGTTTTTGTCTGCAATTCCTGCTGATCTGCCAACAGATTTCACAATATTAGAAGGAAGACCTTTGCTGCTGGGGAAGTAACACCGAATTGTAAGTCCCAGCTTTAACGGTGCTTGCAAAATTTGAAGCACTTTTCCTTGTAATTTGCAATTTTTATGATCAAAATGCGTTCAATTGTATTGGTTATATAGACCATTCTGCAATCTTAAATGTGTGAAACAGTACAGGATAAATCAGGTGCAGGATTGATGAAAACCTAGCCATGTCCCTGAGTTTAACGAACCCTTGATATGGGCTGGACAATGGAATTTTCGAATTATTTTAATGTTTTCCTTTTTGACTTGCGTCCGAGGAATTGAACCTTGCTAGGCTCTGTATGAATTGGTCACCTTACCAGTTGTAGTTCACCTCCTCTGGTATATCCCTAGTTTTATAATAGTCTTGACTGTCAGAAGATTTACCCGCTGAAATTTCTCCTCATAAATTGTCTTCTGCAATGTGAGCTTTTAATTAAATCTATTTCAATTTTGACCTAAGGAGGACCAGCGCTCATATGCCAACACTTGCTTACTAGGATGATGGAGATTAGGCTCAGTTGCGGAGAATTTTTTTAGCAGCAGACATAGACTTGTAGCTGGAAACAACTGATCCTGTTGACACGAGGGTTTAATCTGATTTTTACCAGGATTTCTGAACTTTTAATATGTGTGGTCCTTTTAATTTATCCTTAGTTTGCCCACCCTATCTTTGTGGGAAATTCCCATGGAAACTGTGCAATGCAAAGCAAAAATCTTACGTTTTGATAAGGATTTCCTTAAACTACAGTTTACGTCTATTGAATCAAGCAGTTTTTCTACACAGGGGAAAGCTTTTTGGGCTATTTGTTAGCAGCTATTCATTTTTTAATACAAAATTTGAAAAGTAGGTCTGTTGATTTAAAAAAAATCCGGATGAACATGGTTTTTTACTGTCAAATATTGTCGTATAGGATTTTGTTGTATCGTGATTTTTATGTTTTGTTTTTCTTTAAATTTCATCTTTTACGGCTTTACAATTTTGGTTTCCATGTATTACTTTATTGGGGATGCACTAGGTACTTGATTGTGTGCTTCCAGTTTTGTATCACTTTATTGGTGATGCACTAAATACTCCTATTGTGTACTTCCAGTTCTGTTGGCCTTTCTTAGTCACCCACCATTGGAGAATTTTGATTAGATTAAGTTAAAGTATTTTATTATAATATGAACATAAGTTTTACTGGATTCCTCAAAGCTTAAAAGCATTTATAGAATTCTGTGTTTTCTCTCAACTATTAACTTATAACATTTACATTTGTATGTTTGGTAATGTATAAATAGTAATACACTAACCATTCAGTGCTCCACGCGGACCCGTCCCCTACCTTGGTACCCCTGTCCTCATCCTGGAAACGTTTCGGGGACTTGGGGGACTTGGGGACTCCTCGTAAACTTCCCCTTGCCTTTGCATCTGATAGTGACATAAAATTGAGCTCCAATTTTGATACAGGCCCACCAGTTGCATCTGCTGATTAAGGACAGTCATATATTTTCTATGTTTTTGTCATTTTATAGTTGAAACTTTTTTTTTTTGGTCGGTAAAAAAGGTTTATTTTATTGAATTTAAAAGAAGAATACAACAGATTCTCCAGGTTCTCACCAGAGTAATAAACAAAGGAAGAGCTCCACACCAAAACAACAGACACCATAGAGTTACATTTAAAGCCATAGCTTTTGAAACAAAATCATTTAACAAAACTATATCTTTGCTCCACCACTTGGCCTTCCTTTGGTTTGAGACCGAAGGACCATAGCAAAGCTTTTCCTTCTGCAGACTTTCCTCCCCTTGACGGTTTGCCAACCATCCTCCACCCTTGCAGCCACCTTCTGCCAGTCTCTTCCCTTCATTGCAAACTCATCATTCATCATTTCAACCTCCTCGATCTGCCTATCTTCCGATGCTTCATGTCGCAGCCATGCATCGACTTCCACTGGGTGCACATTCTGCCTTTCCTCCTCTCCACTATTTACCCCTTTATCGTTATTCTTCAAAGAGCTTGATTTCTCCCTACATTCCGGGGTTTTAGCTCCATGATGAGTTACCGCTGCTATTCCTTCATAAGTTTTACCTTCATCAGCATCTTTCAAGCTGGGCGGCTCAACCAAACATGATCCGCCCCCCATACCTGTTCCTCTATTTGACTGTGGCAGAACAGATTTTCCCACAGCCTTCGGAGTCACCTTATCTTGTTGTTTCACACTACTGTCCTGCTTTTCAACAGCATAATGCTTCCTTGAGGCATCCTTCCACCAAGTAGCTGGTTTGGCCCATCTGGGTTTTGCACATTTCGCAGCTATATGGCCAGTTTGGAAACACCTCCTGCAACGGAATGGTACCCCTTTATAGGCCAAAGGCTGTACCCAACATCCTTTGGAAGTTTCAATTGAAATCTCTTCAGGAAGTGACTTTGATACTTCCATCTCCACCAAAATCCGGGCATACGTGGAATGCAAAAGGTTTGAAGAGCCTTCATCGATCATCAAAAATTCTCCTAAAGAGTTCCCAATGGCCTCCAAACAAGACTCAAACCAAAAATGGAGAGGCAAGTTTGGGAGTCTAACCCACAGAGGGACTTTATCAAAGGTCTCTATTGCAGGGTTAAAAGCCTGATGCCAGGGCTTCAAGGACAGAGCAAATTTCTCCTCCCAGCTCTAGAAGAAATCACACAAGATTTTGTTTCTATCAGCTACAATTTCAAACACCACTGTGAAAAAACCTCTGGCAGCAGGATAGATTTGGATACATCCAGCTACTATGGGTTCCCAATGTTCTGATATCCACTGATGTAAATCACATAAACTGGGCCAAAAACCCTTGAACCTTCCTATCACTCCTAAATTCGAAAAAACTTTAACATTATGAAAAATTTCCTTTTCTATCTCTTCCTGCAGAGAAATCGTGGGTTTCGGTGACTTTACCTCTGCAAAAACCATCCCTGTTGCTTGATGCTGAGTCACACCGTGCGCCTTTGCCCCTGCATTGGTTTTCCCTATTACTTGGTGCTTAGGCATATGCATCCCAGACGCTTTCCCAACCTCACCCCGCCATTTCCCTGCCTCCTCCCTGGACGACACCTCCACTCCGCAGCTCCCTCCTCCATCTCTTTCTCCTGGGCAACGTCTTTCAGACTGGGTTGGGTCCCCAGCAGCCTTCCTGCGGCTCTCAGCGAATAGAGCTGTTGCAGCCCTAATGCGCGGCTCAGACGGCTTCATCCCGCAGTTATCTAATGCTCCAAATTTTTTTTATTTTATAGTTGAAACTTGAAGCCTTTGTCCATTTTGTTATAATTCTTATTTAATATGTATGCACATTGCAAATAAAAGCATTTGAATTTTGTTAATTTGTTTGTCAATTCTCATGTGAAATCTCAATTCAAGTCTAATGTTACGTATTAATCTTCTACAATGCCTATGATGAATGCTTTATCAATGTTCTGATACGAATATTTGAAATTTCTCTATATCTTTAAAAATTTCCCTATTTTTTATAGCTGTCCCACACCGTCCCCTAAAAAATGACCCAAAAGTACCTCCATACCGGAAACACATCCCACCGTCCGCTGCTGTCCCCATCCCTGTCCCCGAAACTTGGGGGAGCATAGTTCTAAATGTGGGAAAAAAAAATCTATTCCTTAGACTTTCCTTGGTTCTAGATGATTTTATATTATTAGTTATTTATGACTTTGATTTAACAATCTCTAGGAATGGTTCTTTTATCAAGAAATATCTCAGAATATTTTCATACTTTCAGCTGATGTTAGCAGAAAATGGACAGCCAATGGCTGTTCTGGTTTTAATTAAAAAAACAAAAAATCTGCATATTTTAGGGTGTTACTGGTCTGTAATGAATGCTTGAATCAATTGGCAAAATAAGACATTTAGAAAAAAGAGAAGAAAACAATTCTGCGAACTATCTAATAATCATATCAGCATCTGTCCATAATAATTCCAACTTTTGATCTGTCATCCCAGCCCTCTGGTAAGATGGAAATCTGTTCAATAAATGTCTTGCTGGGACTTTTGATATATTTGTGCTGTATAGTTTGTAATTTAATCTCCTATTGGAGGATGCCAACTGGTGAAATTGAAATATGTGGAAAATCAATGCTGTGTTTGACAGGTTGTGTGTGAACATTCTTCGTTGTTTACTAACTCTGAATGATGAATTCAAACATGACATGTCTTTGTGTTTGTAGAAAATTAAATGATTTGTAATTTCTTTATATGACGATTAAAAATTACTAATTGTTTCATCTGTATAAAAATACTGTAAAATGTATCCTATCCCTGAAATATTAGAATATTTGTTCTTGGTTTGAGCTTGTTTCTGTTTTGTTGCCCCAGTTCTCATTCTTGGCAGTGTAGTTTTCAGCAATTATAAACTTCAAGCATTCAGCTTGTCAATCCAATCTCTATATTTTCAATTGGTTTTTGACTAACCAAGGAATTTCTTGCCAGTGCACAAAAGGACTGTTTGGAATCTGGATAACACACGATTCTAAAGATTTTGGGACATCTGGGAAGGGAAATGCTAGCCTATTTGGATGTACAATTGAAGACCTAGATTGACACTTAGAGAGACCACTTGTGCAGCTGCATGCCAATCTCCAAAGAAAGCCAATCACGAGATGCAGAGTGTAGATCTCAATCTTTGTACAATGTTAGGCAACAGAGATAATGTATCACAACATCCATTATCCATAATCACCATCAATACTATTATGTGGGCAACCATAAACACTTATACATAAGAACATAAGAATACACAAACATAGAATGAACACATGAACAACGCATAGCTCCATTAACATGACACCAAAGGAAATACACTAAGGCCACGGGCAAGGGGGCAGCTGAAAGTTGAAACACGCCAAGTCACACCCTCTTTGCCATCAGCTCCTCTCAACCTTATGGAATAAAAGGATAGATACACTAATATTATGCTTATGGGGAGAGCAACATGCTTATGTAGATTCACAACCTGTCTACTTACAATCAATGATATGGATGTAACTCACCTACCCACCACAATTATTAAGTACATGCTATACCTAAGTGCAAGTGCAAGGGTGAAGACACTAGAAGGCGACATGAGAGATTAATCATGGAAAATCAACCATGGTTGAGGCAACAAGATGAAATGGAGCAAGAACAATCTTCCACAAGAGGATTGGTAAAGGCTTTGGCAATTTTTTTTGGAATTGGTGATAATGAAGATGATTTTAAGAATAAATACTTCTTGAATGAATCTAATGTAGAAAAGGAAAAGGATGTGAGTTCATTTAGGTTGAAACAAAAATCAAGGTTAGGCCTTTTGACGGATAAATTAATGTGGAATTGCTCAATACATGGATTAAGCAATGAGAATTGTATTTCAGTGTGTGTAATATAAATGGAGTACAAAGAATTAATTTTGTATGCCTAAAGATGATAGTTCATGCTCTTGTATGGTGAGAAACTATGTTGCAAATTGTGAAAATAGAAAGAAGCCAATAGTTAATAAATGGGAAAAAATCATAGAAATAATGAGGAATTTCTATCCCACAGTACATAAGGCTGACCAAAAAATTAAGTGGATGTTTGTCCAAGTGTGTAGGATTAGATTGCAGAGTTTTATCGGCAAGCTATAGTGAATGGCGTGGATCTTGATAAGGAGGACATGATGATGAATTATCCCAATGGGCTCCATTCTCACATCCGAGGGAGAGTACTCTACCAATCCAAAGAACTTGGATGAAGCATGTGTCCAAGCATACTATTTAGAGGAGAAAAAGAGGTACAAAGGCAAGTCTTCTAAGTAGAAGGGTATATACAAATGAAACTGGAAAATGGAGAAAGCTAACACTATTTTGCAAAAGGATGATAAAAAGGACACAAAAATTCATTTTGTCATAATAAACTAGATGGGCATGTAAATTCAAAATGTTGAAAGCTTCATCCCAAACTACATTCTAAGAATAGAAATAAGGGCAAAGAAAATGAAACAAAGAATTCTGTTAACTATTCAAGAGGAAGAAATAGAGATAGAGGATGGGTTGAATGTAGATGATAAACTTAGATACATGGCCACTAAGAAAAGGAATGAATTTGATGAGATTAATGAAATTTTTGTTTTGGGAAAGTAACTTAAGAAAAATAAAGTAAATGCATTGGTATTTCCTTGTTCACAAAGTAATCTCATTTGAGAGAGCTTTGTAAAAAGGATTGGGCTAGAAATAGAGGAACATCCATATCCATACCCATTGGGATGGGTGAAAAGGAGTGTTGAAATACAAAAGTAACTAAAAGGTGCAAGGTCAAATTTAGGGTAAATGCACAATACATAGATGAAAAAGAAGCTGTTGTGATTCCCCTTGGTGCTTTCGATATTGTTCTTGTCAGCCCATATCTCTACATTAGGGATATTATTTTCATGAGAAGGGTTAATAAGTAAAGATGGGTCAAAGATGGGGTCAAATACATAATCAAAGGGCAAAGGGCACAAAAGTAGGGCTAAAGTAGCTATGGTAAGTGCTAACCAATCAATCAAATTGATTCAAGAAACCAAACAATTTCATTTACTCTTACATAAAGATAACAAAGAAAATGGGATAGGCATTTCTACAATGACTAACTCAAAATTGAAAGGCTTGGATGAAGTCTTGTCATCTTTTCATGTAGTGTTTGAAGAACCAAGGGGATTACTACCAGGAAGGGAGGTGGAGCACAAGGGTCAACTCCTGCTGAAATCTTGTCTACCCAATATTAGGTTGTACTAGCAAACACTACTAGAGAGCAATGAGATAAAGAGGTAACTTCAGGAGCTATTGGAGCAAGGGTTGGTTTGCCCTAACACTTCACCTTGTGGTAATGATGGTGCAAAATAAAGTATTTTCTTTGAGAATGTGCATAGATTATAGAGCTCTTAATAAATTACTATTAAGGATAGAAATCCTCTCTTGAGGATAAATGATTTGTTAGATCAACTTAGATATGTTAAGTATTTCACTAAGTTGGATCTTAAGTCTAGTTATCCTTGGGTGTGAATGAAACAAGAGGACAATTGGAAGATTGCTTTCAAGATGGAGCAAGGTCCTTATGAATAGTATTTCCTTTTAGATTGAGTAATGCATCTGCAACTTTCATGAGATTGATGGATCGTGTTTTAAAGGATTTCACATATTGCTTTGTGATAATCTATCTAGATGATATTCTAATATTTAGTGCTATATGGAAAGAACCATTAATCCACATCAAACATCTCTTGCAAAGGTTAAAAGAACAACTACTACTATGCAGTCTAAAGAAGTGTGAATTTGTCAAAGAATCTTTGGTAAATTAAGGGCATGTTGTAGGAGGAAAATAAAGGATCGACCCATCTAAAATTGAAACAATTTTAAATTGTCCTACACCACAGAGTAGTACAAAAACAAGAAATTTTGTAGGGGTTGCACAATTCATGAGATTTTATTCCTTCTTTTCCCTATATAGCTTTGCACCTTTACATCAGATTGCATTGAAGGGAAAGAAATTTAATTGGGAAAATGAACATGACAAGGCATTTGAGACATTGAAATATAAGATAATTCATTCCCCTGTTTTACATCTTTTTGATACACAAAAGCTGTTTAAATAGAAACAGATGCTAGTGAATATGCCATGGGTTCCTTTAGAGGTTTTTACTTCAGTAGTTAGAGGACTATCTGGTTTGTGATAAAGAGTTATATGCACTAGTGCAAGTAATTAAAAAATGGAGATGCTATTTGTTTGGTGAGGAAACTATTGTGTGTACTGACCACCAACTTCCATGATATTCGCAAGCACAAAGTAAATTACAATAGGACACTACAATTGGATGGATTTTCATCAACAATTTCATTTGATAATTATGTATAAAAAAGGCACTAATAATGTTGTGGCAGATATGTTGTCTTGGTGTTGTCTAGGCCAACTATTTCAGCAATGGCTATGGTAACTCACTTAGAGCCCTTCACAAAAGAGGCTTATGTTGAAGAATATTGTAATGTCCCTAATTGGGATTATATTATTTTTACTCTAAGTTATCAATTTCCAAGCAAATAACAGATTTAGAGAGTATCTTGGCTCAATTTAATCCCTGCAGACAAGTTAGAAATCAATTACAACAATCACCTAACAAATAGTATATCATGATTTAACATTAATAACTCTAATGTAAATTCGTTAATCTGATTGTTACTCCACCTTGAGGATGCTCAATCATGGGAGATCATGGAAGAGGGGGGAGTTTGAAGGGGTGTCTTAACCTCCTTGACCTCACGTGGCGCATGCCATTCATATGAGGTGACCCCATGTGGTGCATCCCATTCATATGGGGTGGCCCATTTAGTAAGGATTCTAATACCCTCATCGTTCCATCCCCTTCCATTTTCCTCGTGATTGGGCCCTTTATAGACTAATTGAATTCGTATTTGCAATAGTCACATTAGTAATATACAGTGAACTATGGATATGCTATCATAAGGTAATATGCATGAATCATTTTAAATGATATGTTACAATCCTTCACTAATGTATGCCTTTTCCTAACCCCACAAGACCATGGGAAAGTGTTTCTATGGATTTTGTATTAGGTTTACCTATTAGCAGAAATAGGCATGATTGCTTGTTTGTGGTAGTTGATAGATTTAGCAAAATGGGTATTTTAACAACTTGTAAAAAGACTGTCACAGGAAAAGGAGTGACTTAAATGTTCTTTAACAATGTATGGGTGCACTTTGGGCTTCTTGAGTCCAAAATATTCAACAGGGATATGTTGTTTGTTGATAAATGTTGGTCTACATTATGGAGCATGATGGACACAAATCAAAGAAAAACACAATCTTTCACCCACAAATAGGCGGTTAGATAGAAGTGGTCAACATGATCTTGTTGCAGCTCATCAAGGGGCATAATATTAAGTGTCCCACCTATTAGCAGAAATAGGCATGATTGCTTCTTTGTGGTAGTTGATAGATTTAGCAAAATGGGTATTTTAACAACTTGTAAAAAGACTGCCACAGGAAAAGGAGTGACTTAAATGTTCTTTAACAATGTATGGGTGCACTTTGGGCTTCTTGAGTCCAAAATATTCAACAGGGATATGTTGTTTGTTGGTAAATTTTGTTCTACATTATGGAGCATGATGGACACAAAATAAAAGAAAAGCACAATCTTTCACCCACAAATAGGCGGTTAGATAGAAGTGGTCAACATGATCTTGTTGCAGCTCATCAAGGGACATAATATTAAGTGTCCCATAAGATGGGATTAATCATTTCCATGCATTCAACGATCTTATAATAGAGCATTGCATTCTTCTACTGATAAGTCACAATTTGAAGCATGTTTGGGTTATTTAAAATTTTCCTTCTACTCCACTTGATGCAGCTTTTGCTAAGCAAGATGAATAAGTAAGGCAAAATAATGGGGTGACTAAAGTATCTAAATTTGTTGAGAGGATTTAACTTGAGCATGTTTTCCCACAACTACAAAAAATTGGAAACAAAAGTATCTAAATAATATGGATAGTTGGAAACAAAAGTATACCAAGTTTTGGTTCATTTTTGTTTTGTGTTGCAAGTTCAAATGGTATATGTGTCGTCTTCCTTGGACTTCCTAGCTCCCTAATTGGGGAGGTGTGATCTAAAAATGGATATGTTTTTGTATTCTTGGTCATGTTTCTAGACAATGGCCCACTTCTTCAATGCTTGAGAAGGTTTGGGATGGTATGGGATGTCTTGGAACATTCTTTAGTAGAGAAGGACATCTTTTTGGGTTTCATTTTATTCATTGTTGGCCTCGTAGACATAGTTGTGTTATAGGGGCAAGATCAGTGTGTAGATGATATCAAAAGTAGAATATGATTGCATATTTGGATTCCTCTTGAAAAGCTATGCAATTTAAAAGAAAAATGACACCTCATTACAAGTCTGCATGCATAAGTTATGGCTTCCAAAAGAGTTGGGTTAAAGAAAATAGCTGAAGTGTTAACCTTGTTGTGTTCACCTCAGCAAATTCATCGTGTGAAGTGGCAACTTTGTGTTTGCCCAACAAACTTTTTCTCTAGTAAATCGTCAAACTTGTTCTATGTGATTGTGTCTTTTGGTACTCCAGAACTCAGGGTTTTTGGCTTCCTCTTTATTGTTGATGGTTATTTCAGCTTCTAGGTGTCTTGAGGTTTGTAAATACCATGTTAGAGTGGTGTTATGGATCATTGGGAATCATTGAGTCACATAGGTCATGTATTTGGGAGCATTTGTGAGTGTTTAAGCTCATGTTTTATGACCATCATGTAGCAGAGGTCCAAAGAATTTTAGAATTAAGTTGTAAATGGCTGTAAAAGAGTGTTTACAAGCTCTGAAGTAAGTCTAGGGGTTAGTGATCAATTGTAACTCACCATTTGTGGAGTACCAAGTGAGGTTTCTCTCACTTTTGGTGGAAGTTTTTCCCACAAGGGGTTTCTCTCACTTGGTGGAATTTTTACCCATGAGGGGTTTCTCAACCTTTGTTCTCTTTGTCTCCCTTTGGTGGTAGTGTCTTTATTTTCTGATTTCATACTACATGTTCATTCTAAATAAAGAATTTAAGTAATTTATTATTCTCAAATTTTAACTCCTACATATTTTGTAAGATTGGTGGCTATGCACAATGAATATTCTCTCTAGTTTATGGATTAGTGGATCAGGGTGGATAAAATTTGAATTCAAATCTCTTGATGTGCAAAGAGTCAAGACAGCATTATTCTTAAAATTTTGTAAATGAAGCATTTCTGGATTATTGTCAAATCTTTATGGTCAAAACTTTTAATTTTAAATTTAATTTAAAAAACTAAAAAACTTTAACTCTAGTCTTAATAGTTAATTATAATGTTTATTATTAATTAATTTAATAACTAAAACTATTTATATATTAATAATATTATATATAATTATATATATTTTTGATTGATAAGCTTTGGGCATAACTAGGGACTAGCTAGTGAGACCACAAATGGGGGAATCATTCCCCCAGTTTGAAACACATCGTCCATGAAAGACCCAATTGAAGCACACTTAAGCAACACCATGTCCACCATAGGACTTGAATTTGGTACCTATCACCGAACAGGCAATAGACATACTGTTGCACCATCTGCCCCTGGGCTTAATTATATTATATATATAATAAATGAACGAGGAATAAATAATTTATTATTTATAAATTATTAACTTCATTGTGAATTAGTTTAATCATTGTTATTTTACTAAGTTACCGGTTCGGTTTTGGGTTCGGGTTTGGGTTCGGGTTCGAGAACCTGGTTCGCCGGTTAGGTAAAAAAATTTTTGGGGGTTGGGTTCGTTTTGGGTTCGGTAATACAAAAACATATAAAAATCAGAAATATATACATATTTGTAGTAGTAATTAAGTTCAGAATACACCACCGTATTAATAGTCAAATAACATAGCAAAAATACACCACCATATTAATAGTCAAATAACATAGCAAAAATAAACCATCACTTTATACTCAAATGTCATGATATAGATTCATTTGGCATATTTTATTGCTTCCTCTTCAAACATAGGATTTGAGAAGTATGTATCCGAATTTTGGATCTAAGAACGTGTTGTGCATTTGTTTTAGCTGTCAAAAGTAGGTATGCACAACTTGCCTAACCTTCATTGTAAGTCCTAGCTGTGGGTTCCTCTCTCTTTCTTGGGTCTGTTTCTTAGCTTCAATTGGCAAAAATTGGTAAGAGACATTGTTTCATGAGATTATTCCTAAGAGATCTATACTCATTTAGGTAGTCCAAATAGCTCTATCCTACATTCTTCTGTCCCTCTGACCATCTAGGTCTTCTGCTCTATCCAAAATTTAGGCATCAGGGGTCTAGTTACTGATCCTATTATTGTTTTGGTATTATTATTATTGTTGTGGTTTGCAGAGTTAATTGCATCACTGTTCATATTTTCAACATTTGTGTCAATAACTTGGTCAACTGCTGCTGTCCCTTTATAAGTGCATTTAGTTGCTGCTCTATATTAATGTCCTCATGTGAATTTCTTTTATCTTTGTTTGCCATAATTTCTTCTACTTCCAAATCTGCAAATGAAAATCCTTCTGTATTTTCCAAACATTGAAATTGTGGCCTTTTGAGTTCTATCTGATAGCACTTGTTTATTGTATCACTTGGATGCATATGGAGTGTATTTCTACATCAATCTATTAGAGACCCAACAGGCTAGTAGGAAAACTAGATTAGATACTAGTAAAATATCTCTAACTGATTTTTTTGTATTTTTGACAAATGTTTGACAAAATACTTATGAACTAAATAAATGCAAGAAATTGATTTACTTTGGTCCAACCACAATTCATGCAGCTATAAAAATGAAATATTAATGGTATTCAATCGAAATTTATCTCAACACAGCTACACACGAAGACAACACATATCTATTTCATGTGTTAGAGGCAAATATTAGGGTTCGAGGGAATAAAATAGTCTTTAAAAGTCAACAAAAGGTCAAAAAATTAATTAAAAATTGGAAAAATACGTTGAAAAAGTCTGCCTGGGCACAAATTCTACCTGGGTTTGAAAAAAACGGACCCTAGCCGAACCCACAGTCAGGTTTTCGAACCCTGGTCGAACCCACAGCGAATTTGATCGAACCGGACCCGAATTTCGAACCTGAACCGAACCCATATTGTACCCGGGCTTCCCAGGGGCGAACCCGGTAACTTAGTTATTTTATGTGTTATATATTAAATTTATTTTTAATATATTTATATTTTTTAAATTTTAATATTTTATATATATAATGAATGAACAATGAACAATTAATTTATTCTTTATACATTTATAAATTTTATTGTGAATTTTTATTCTTTTATAATATTATATATTAAATTTATTGTTAATATATTCTATATTTATTCAATTTTACTATTTTTTTATAATTAATTCATTCTTTTTATAATTATATATTATTTGCACTGCTGTGCCTCTAGTGTCCCCAAATTTGAGTCCATCTTTTCCTTTTTCAAAACCCATCTCCCAATCCCCCCTACCGCTCCATTTGTTCCAAAACCCTGTGGGGCACTGAGAATACATCATTCATTGAGCAAGGAATTAGATTTTAGCATTCCATGAGGGTTACTTGCCCCCCTTGTTGCAAAACCCTGTGGAACACTGAGAATACATCATTCGTTGAGCAAGGAATTAAATTTTAGCATTTCATGAGGGTTATTTGTGTCAGGATGCTAGCATTATCAAACTCTTGCATGCCAAGCTGTGGTTCTAAGACCTTATCAGGAGGAATTGTGGGACCTGTCTGTACAGTTAATGCATAAGTCCATTTACAGGAGTCTGCAATTGAAGTCTCAAAATATCAGTGACTATGTATTTCATCTGTGATGCACCTGCAACCTTAGCAAGTGCACTGACTCAACTAGCATGGCTCTTGACTGGGTGAAGGGAAGAGAAAGAAAATAGTACCTTTGTATTGTTGTGGTTGATTATTGGCAGGGAAATGCTTATTGATTTGTTACAGAAGTGATCAATGGGGGCACCTGCAGGCCCAAAATTTAGAATGGCACATTCAAACCCTGAAAAATGGAGGAAATATTTGTCCAAAAGACATGACGTAGTCACATATAGTTATATTGATAATTAAATACAATGGGTACATGGAAAATGTAAACCTTTATTTATAACAAAATGAGTGGCTTCCCACCCAAGCTACTTGCAAAACAATATTCACTGGATACAATGAATCTACCTATCCATGACATCTAGGGTGATTTATTTATTTGAGGGTCACCACCAGATCATTGAGGCTTACCCTTTATTATATCAGAACTAACACCCTACATAACATATGAAATTAAATACAGATTAGACCATTTACATGTATATTATTCAAATGTTGCATTTAGGTTTTCAATACTCCACTGTACACCGTTGGAATTTCTTTATTTTGGACAGTATCATATGCTGCATCACTAGATCCAGTATTGACTCTATTGAAGGCAATGGGCATCTGGCTCCAGTAGCCAGGGCAAATGATCATCAAGTGAACTTGGGACTGAACTGATACATGCTCATTGGGCAAATGATCAGCAACTTCAGGAGGGTGTTTGGGGTTTCAGACATTTTCTTGAATACAATAGATTTGATTATGGGAACCATTGTCTGGGGAAGACATGCAGTGGTAAAATATAATGTGTGAAATGGCCAAACAGAATGCCTTGGAACTCTCACGTCCCACTGCTATGACTGGGTCTGCCCCCGGATATGGAGTAGCTGTCCTTGCAAACACTAATCTTTTTTATGTTTTGTTGGAAAATAGAATATTGGAATACGTATTTTAAATTGCATGGTTATATACTTCCTGCTGGTATTTGTATGTCTGTTAGGAAGAGTGGACATCATTATGTGCATTTTGATTGGCAGTAGGTTGAATTTTTTCATTGGAATGTCTGAAAGAGTCCCTCCATTTTATAGTTCTTGAGAAAGTTGGCCTCTTGACATCTAATTATTATATAATGACTGCTGGTTCAAATGATTAGCAAGCACCTGGCACTGCATGCACAGAAGGGCTCTGGTTAGTTGTAATTACCATATTCTAATATAATGAAATGTTCTTATTTCTAATTTTAGTGACTTTACTGATAAAAAAATTGGAATACGTCATCATTCTTGCAAAATGAGAGGTCAGTTATAGGTTACAGGTTGACACATGTTTTTGAGCTCTAAAGGTTCAAACACAACCTTAAACTCTAGTATAACCTCTAAAATCCTTTTACACATCATATAGAGAGCCTCAACTGTAAAAGTGATGTTCTTTAATGTGGCATTATATTACTAAAAATAAAGATAATTACAGCCTACAGGAATTCATACAGAAAAGAGGGTGTAATGGCACCACATCCTGAATGTCAAACTGGGCACATTGCCTGAGATATTCCAAATAACTGGAAATCTGTGTGGGGTAGATATCCGCTCAAAATATCTGTCAAACAAAATAACTGAAAATCTCAAAGTGTCGTGCCCCCCAAGACAACCAAATTAAAGGTGCTAAATTTTGACATTAAAGATTGCAATTGTGTATAAAATTAAATACATAATTGTGTGTACCATGCAATTTTCATCTTCTTTGCTAATTTCTGTATAGTTTAAAAAAACACTTTTTTTAATGTATAAAAAGTTGGACTGTATGCTGAGGTTTGAGAACTCATGATTTGCTTTGTGCAACAAGTAGTTACGTTATTCTGACTACTGAATATAAATGCATTTTTTAAAGTCATTATGGGTGTATAAACTGAGGGTATTTGTTTTTTCTTTTTGAGCAATGTATTTGTCGAGGTCTAATAATTTGTTAAATTGCTATCATTGCAGAAGAGTTACTTAGGGGGAAATTTAGGCTTCTGAAGAATTGCAACAAGTTGGATTGTTGCTTGGGTGATTCTTGACACTTCATGCTGTCTTAGGAGCATGAAAGGAGATCCGAGTCTGCATGTTTTTCCTGTTCAAAAATATTTGTATATTATGGTTGTGTCTATATAGTGATTTAGGTCATTTAAACACTAGGCAACTATTCTTGAATCATTGCATATTTGCTCCATGCTACATCAACATTGTGAATTAGAAGGTTGTTTTCAACACTTGGTGATTGGTCTAGCATCTTGTATTTGCTCCACACAAGAGGAAAATACTTTGCTGCGACAAATTAGAGAACACCAATTTTATCTTTTCTAAAAACAGAGTGATTTTATCTGGCACCATCTCTGATTGGTCCATAGGAAAACAAACATTTTGCTGCTCTATCAATCAAGGAATATGAATCGAGATAAGGAGAGTTTTGGGGAAAGTTCTAGTTCAAGTTCCTTGAGCAGTCAACAAGATGTTGGAGATGACAGGGTGATTGCAGAGATACTTTCTGAAGAATACTCAAAATCAAATGGTGCAGTTGGTAGGCGCCTATCACATCTAGATTCCATTCCGGTGAGATTTTCTAATGTAATGCTGTCATTTTTGTATTGTTGAAACCATAACTTATAGTTAGATAACTATAATGCTGCGGTGTCCTATTTTATGATGTTATATATTAGTGGTTGTGGTTGGTTGGCTTCCTCACCTTTAAGTTTATGCTTGTTGCTATGTTTTATTGATTCAACCATCAAAGTACTATTGTGGTTCTATTGGCTAAGCCTAGTATTGTTTGCTACTTTCTCAATCAGTATGAGTGTTGTGGTTGATTCTATCAATTATATCTTATTATGCAATTTGTATATTCAAATTGTTGCCAGTTTGTCTGATCTGTTAATGCATGTCTTCTTCTACTCTTCTGCTAATGTCCTATGCGATTTCTGTAACATGTTCAACAATTTAACCATATCTTTACTCACTATTCTTTTCTCGACATAAGAGCTTTTGCAGTTAATTAGTTTGAGCAGACATCTCTTAGTGCAAAGAACTTCACCATATTCACTTATCGCTATTGTGATCACTGTTGTAACAGTCAAATATTCCCCTTCAATTTAATAGTGAATATTCTTCCAGATATTTACTACAACTTGCAAACCTTTGTAATTTAACTACCCTACCATTCTAGCTCTTTAAGATATCATTTTTTCATTTTAAAAATATTTACATTATAATATCATATGGATGCAAATATCTATATTATATAAAATAATGCCCTGAAAACACATAGAGAACATAACAATAGCATAAAAGAGAGAATATTTGGAAGTGTTTCTGAATGCACAGTTGCACAGTCAAGTCGAATGGTTTCCTGGATGACGGTCCTAATGAATGAGCAGCTACTCCTGCCATATTTGGCTGAGCTTGATGTTGTTATTGAGATCATCTTAGGAAATACCTACTATAATTCTACAAGAAGAGAAGTTTCATGTACATCACGTGAGCAATGCTTGAATCAGAGAATAGATATCTACATAGTGATATGTTTTCTCCTATATGAGATTCATGTAAACCAGAAGCACATCTCAGGTTTCTTCTTTTAGATGCAGAATGCATGAATTATTTCAAAAACTGATTCATTCATTTCAACTTCCTTAACTCATTGACTGTCTGTGGTATAAAGCCATACATGTTTATATTGTCTGGAGACTCTAAATAACTCCACCAGGGCAATATTTATAATGTAAAAATATGATAGCTAATGATTCATATTTTGAAACAGTCAAGTTTTGTTGATGTAATCATATTGCAAAATTTGTCAAATGTAAGTAGTAAATCGATATTTCAGATATGGTCAAGGTGTGTAATGATTCATATTCAAACCAATCAAATATGTTTGTGATGAAAACCCATTATCATAACATTTAAATGGGTGTAGTGTAAATTCATTCTAAGATTAGCCATGTGGGTGTAATTGAAATTCTCTTTTAAGTAAGGTAATCGTGTTTAAAGTTTGAGTATAAAATGCCCAAACAAGATACAGAAAACCCTGTGTTACCGGATTCGTACCCACAGGCCTCGAACCCGGTTCGGGTACGAACCCGGTACGGGTTCGCCTGTGGGTACGCGCTGGGCACGCACCCTGTGCGTACCCAGCGGGTACCAGGCCCGTGGGTACGCGGCCCAAAAGTGAATTCAATTGATTTTCTATTTTGCTACAAAACCCTAAAACGACCCAATATGAGGCATTTTAACACTAAAGCATTTCATTTTTACCTCTCATTTTGCTCTCTCCATAATTTGTGTCCATCTTAGCATTTTGAAGGGAGGTGATTGCATTTGAAGGAGATCGATTGTGGAGTGGCAAATAGCTTCTACAAAGGAGATTTAAGTGTTCAAGGTATGCATTTAAACCCTATTCTTCAATCTTTTGATGATTTTTTTTAAGTTTCTTAGTTTTTGATGAATTTTTTCAAGTTTGTGAAGAAGTTTTTCAAATATATATATTTTTTTTTCATTTTTTTTATAGATTGCAACAATGGCAAGTAGTCAAAGTTCAGTGGGTGGGGATGGAAGCCAAAAGTTTAAAATTGATAAAGGATCTCCTTTATGGAGACATACCACACGAATTTCACAAATTCCTGGAGGTGGGGGGTTTGTTTGGAAGTGTAATTTTTGCAATGCACAATATAATAGCTCCTACTACCGAGTAAAACTTCATTTTATGGGCCCTGGTGGTAAAGGGATTAACATGTGTGTGGGTCCAGATAAGAAGGGGTTATCTACTGTACAAATAGCAGGATTTATAAAAGAACAAGAAGATGCCGACAATTCAATTGCAAGAGGAAAACAAACTAGTTATAGTTCCGGAAAGAAAAAACAAACATTACCCACTCATCAGATAGTTAGGCCCTCTAGACATCCCTTCTTGTCTATACCCTCTACGGAAGAAGAAGATGAAGAACCAGAAACCACCACCCGCAAGAGAGGTCCATTAGAGAAAGCATTTAAAATGGAGGCAAGAGATATTGCTGAAGAAAAAATTGCACGTTGCCTCTATGCCAATGGTCTTCCATTCAACTTGGTGAGATCACCATATTGGAAGGACATGGTGTCAGCAATAAATAGTGCACCTCCTGATTTCACAAGTCCTGGGTATGAAAAGGTGCGTACCACCTTATTGCAAAAAGAGAGGAAATATGTAGAGGCCCAACTAAAACCAATTAGAGATTCTTGGGTTGAAACAGGTGTATCTATTGTTTCCGATGGATGGAAAGATTGCAAAAACCGTCCATTGATTAATGTTATTGCAGTGTCCCCCAAGGGGGCAATGTTTTTGAGGGCGGTTGACTGTGAAGGGCAAGTGAAAGATGCAATGTTCATTTCCAGGATTCTCATTGACTCCATAGAGATGGTGGGTAGTGAAAATGTTGTCCAAGTAGTTACGGACAATGCAAAAGTTTGCAGGGCTGCAGGTGCTTTGGTAGAGGCCAGATATGAGCACATCTTTTGGACACCGTGCACTGTACACTCCCTCAATTTGGTGATGCAAGCAATTGGCACCCAAATAGAGTGGGTGAAAGAAATATACCAAGAGTCTGAGGAGATCCAGATGTTTGTGACAAACCACCATATGTCACAAGCAATTTTCAGAACTTTTTCAACATTGGAATTGTTGAAGGTAAATTTTAAAATTTAATTTATTTAGTTTCATTTATCATTTATGTCATGTTTTACATAATTGAATAAAATAATTTTTTGCATTATTTACATATTTTAAATGTGTTATTAACTTACTATTAACATGTTCTTAGGTTGCCGAGACTCGGTTTGCATCTCACACAATTGTTCTGAGACGACTTGTGAAGGTGAAAGATGCATTGAGTCAAATGGTTATTAGCAACCAATGGAGTATATGGAAGCAATCAAATTCAGAGAGGGCCCAAAAAGTCAAGGCATTGATCTTGAATGACGATTGGTGGGATCGTGTGAATTATGTATTGGAATTCACCGAACCTATCATGTCTATGCTTCGTTTGCTGATACAGATGAACCATGCTTGGGGGATGTCTATGATAGCATGGACACAATGTTGGAAAAAATAAAAATAAAAAAAAAAAAAAAAGAGAATGATCCTGAAGACACCTTGTACAAAAGGGTGGAAGCAATTGTTCTTCATCGTTGGAACAAGATGACAACTCCATTGCACCTCCTTGCATATGCCCTATCTCCGAGGTACTATACCACTGAAGTGCTTTCTATCCCAGGGAGAATACCGCCATATAGAGATGCTGAAGTTGCTAATGGGTATAAGACGGCATTTAGTAGAATGTTCAGTGATCCAGAAGTGCATGCAAGTGTCATGAGAGAATTTGGAATGTTTGTCACAGGAAAATCAAAAAATCATACCGCTTCTGTTGCTAGAGACCAATACAAAATGGATGGTCTTACATGGTGGTACCTCCATGGTCAAGATTATATGCCTCCAACCTCTTGCAATCAAGATCCTCTCACAAGTAAGTTTTTTTTTTTGCCACTTGTATTGTAAAATTTAACACTTAACATTCTTGAATTTATCTTGCATTTTTTTATTTTATTTTTAATTTTGTTGGTTTTCTCTCCGGTTGCAAGCTCTTCTGCCGCTGAACGGAATTGGAGTACATACTCCTTTATCCACTCAGTGAAGCGTAACCGGTTGGCTGCAAAAAGGCTGAAGACTTAGTGTATATTCATTCCAATTTGCGTCTTCTGTCACGTAAGGATCCTCAATACAGGCAGGGGGCAGCGAGGCTTTGGGATGTAGCACCCGAGTCTACTGACTTGGATGCAACCATTCAGGATCTTGCTAGAGCCACTATGGATGATGTGGGTGATATTGATGACATATCACATGGTGTTGGATCCGCTTTGGGTTCAAATGATGATGATTTTGAAGTTGAAACCACTCAAAATCCAAGTCATGATGATTCTGACAATCCTTTTGATGATTGATGAGCATATGAACAATGAACATTGAATCATGTTTCAAATTTTCAATGTTTCATGAACTACATTTTGTAATTCAGTAATTTTATTTGAATATTTTTCTACTATCAATTGGCATTTAATATTTATCTTTGGCATTTGGCATTGGTCAATGATCAAGTATCATACTATGAAATGATTTAGTTTTACAATTCTCTATGTTTCTCTTATTTTTTTGTATATATAATACATATATATATATTTATAATATATTAAATTATTAATATATATATATATACACACGTACCCATACGTACCCAAACCCCTAAAAAAATTTTGCCCGTACCCACGTACCGGGTTCGCGTACCCGAACCCGTCCCCGAACCCGAACCGGTAACTTAGAGAAAACCCCTTCAAAGAAAACAATAATGGTCGCTATACCCAGTGAGCCCATTTTAAATGGATATAGCTGAAAAAATTAATCATCATTTCAGCCAAACAAAATGACCAATTTGATAAAGATCAACATAACATAAAACAAAGTTGAAGTCTAATGAAATGCTGAATCAGTCAAGATGAAACAATCACATAAACCTTTGTTTCCAGCAGAATGAAATGGCCAAATCAATAGAACAGCAATATAAGACTTTGTTTCATGCTAAATAAGATGTAAGATACTGAATCAAGAAACATAAAACAGACATGTAAAACCATCGTTTCCAGCCATATCAACATCAAATGACAGGTATAAGCAGTGAGATAAAGTATTCCTCTTTACCTCAATACAATGCTTAGAGAATCCAAAATAAAACCTAGTTGGAGAAAAGGTACAAATATCCTCACAATGCCATTCAAATCAATGTAAAGATGTGCAGAGATTTGCACTCCAAATCCCTCATGCACAACCATTTTCCATACAATCTCTCCGCAAAATCAAAGCATAACCCATGAAACTCTATACCAAAAAGAAGTCACCATCAGCATAACAAAGAATCCTTTTTTACAATGATGCATTGGCAAACATGAAGGAAAAGATCTGGGTATTCCCATGGTTTGGAATGCCAGAGACCTTTCATCTTCTTCCCTTATTCTCACCCAAATCCCTATACACAGAGTTAACAGTTAACTCTATAGATACAAAAATAGAGCGGTGTCATGGCTGTCACCACTTCCTTATTTCTTCGTTTCCAGGCATGGCAGCCACATAGCTCACTCACAGCCAGTGAAAAATGCTACAACTGATCCTTAATAAGAAACCCTACCAATGCCCACCAAGAAAAATGAAAACCAAATCCTTCCCATCTTTTTTCTATCCTTACATTTTCCTTTCACATGGGTTACAAACACTAAACTTATTCTTAATTCCCTTTCAAATATAATAATATTCCCTTATCATTTCTAATTAAAATAATCTTTTATATATCCTTTATCCTATTTAACATTCACTCATAATTTGTTTATCATTAATACTTCAAAAAATTCATAATAATTATAGATTATCCTTTTTATATTTCCATTATATTTCTTAGTAGTCATTATCAACACCAACATAGCTATGTAGGTTCTAGGGATAAATAGACATTCAATATCAATCACTTGATGGATTGAGTCAATTACTAACTTATAAGTACTGACCTATATGATTGACATCTCAAGAGTGATCAACCACTGGTCTATGCACAGATATAATTGGAAAACTGTATAACAGAAGGTTTACTTATGGTTCAGGATTGGTCAAACACATATTCTGCCATCTCTTTGTCTATGCCACTGCTACTCAGCGATAGTAATACCTGCAAAACCAAAACAAGATATAGATCAGTCCCTAAACTTAAATGAAATAAAAATATATTGATATAATAATAAATCATTTACGAAGTAATTCTAATCCAATCTGCATCTTTATATTATAAACAATTTAATTAAATCAGCAAACTATATCCACAAACAATAATGCCCCAATGTCCAACATCACCATCAACAATAATACATAAATTTTTTTATCAATTTTATTTATGAGGTGTTATATTTACATTGCAATTTCTCTAAGTGTGAAGAAAGAGCAGAGGCAGGGGAAGTGAATTGGGAGTGTTTCTGAGGTTGTTGGAGCTGATTGCATTGTGTAGAAGCTCTGTTTTGCAGGCCTAAGGGCTGCCACTGCTTGTAGTGCCAATTTGAAGTACATAATTGAGTGTTTGCTCACTTTTTATTTGGGGTCTATTTTCCTTGAAGTGGATTCCTCCAGGATACATGTGTCTTCAATTCATGGTGTTTCTCTCTATTTATGTTTCTTTTCATGCAAATTGGATTTTTAACAATTTAAGTCATGTATGCTCTTCAAAACTAAGATATAAATCCATAAGCTAATGACAATGCGTGTGGAATATTCACCCTAGTTTATGGATCACAAAATAATCTTGGTCCATGTTTTTCTTTCTTTATCTGCTGTTTGTTTGCTTTTGTATTTGCTTTCAGACTTCTTTTACAACATTTTTTAAGTTTCTAATCCATGATATATCAATTGTATTAGTCTTTCCCTGTGAACATTATCAGTTGCAAGAGGATGATGTCCTTTACATTCTCCCATCATTGTATGAAGCTCATGCTGTAAGGTTCGCTTCATGTTCTCCAGTCTCTTCTCCATATCTATCAAGCACTAGTCACTGGTTCTGGTAAACACATCCAGTATGTAGGATTTGCAGAAGAATGGGCCCCAACCTCATCATTGTCTAAGTCATCAATCGTGGAGGAAAGATATAGTAATAGAAAGTTTTTTATGTTGTTCATCTGAGAGCAAATCATCACCTTTTTGAACAATTTTTAGTTTGTGCCTCTGTGAGGATGAAGAACAAGTCCAGTTAATAATTCCCTGTCACTAGACTTCTCAACCTAGCATCAGGTTTGTCTAGGTTCATTTTAGTTTGTTCTTGGGGAGGCTTCATCACCATCTTGAGGATGTGCTACCAAATATACAAGCAAGTCTCTGGTAATATACTGCTTTGTCACTGAATATGGAGATACCCCTAATGTGGATGCCACTCCTATGTAATGGAAGATGTATGGAATATGTTTCTAACAGGATGGTCTTTAGGTTCCTTATTATTGCTATCTAATCATCTGGAAGAGCCGAATTCTTCTCACAACAGATGGGAGTCTGAACAACAGGCTGGTTCTCCTTTATCAACATCTTCAGTTATATTTGCTTATTGAACTTCTTTGGCAACAGTGACAATCCTCATTTCTTCTCCATCAGATTCCTTATCATTCATCTATTTTTCTTTTGGATAATGGATTGATGTTTAAAGATGCCTTATCTTCAACAAGTTCAGGCACTTTCAATGGATTTTAGCCTTTTCCAGATTCCTCTTCATTCATCTATTTTTCTTTTGAATAATGGTTTTATGTTTTAAGATGCCTCATCTTCAATGAGTTCAGAATCTTTCAGACTTCCAGTGGATTGTCTCTTTTTGCTTTATCAAAATGTCAAGTGTAAAACTAATATGCATGATAATCAGCAACTCCTGGTAGTGAACTTCTTCTGTTGATATTCTTCAATAACTGTAATAGCATGTGCATATGGTGGTGTCTGTTCGTCCTCACCCAGCAATGATTCTGCATTCTTTGTCTAAGAATAACTTGTTGATTTGAGTCCAATGATCTCATCCATTATATCATTGCTTAGGTTCTTGAGACCATTGAAGATGTGGTAGGTACTTGGGATCCCTGTGGATTGCAATAATGTTATCCAATCTAGATGTAATTTTGGCAAAGCCTACATATCCAAATGAAACTGATTGCGGTACAATGGAACCTAATAAAACATTTGCATATTTTTCTATCATATATCAGAATGTAACTTATTATTAGTCTTTTCATCTTATTTATGTTTATTTTATAAAAATCTGACATTTCCATAGGGCTTTTGAAGTGAAACATGGTATACTACTCTTTTAGAGGCTTGTGCCGGTAGTGGTGGAACCTTGATTATGTTCAGAACTTTTGGCTCAAACTAGAGGTTCTGCTTTTTACTTCACAAAAAGGTTACTGAAACATTCTACCATCTTGCTTGAGTTTGGGACAGGTACATGGGGATCTTGAAAGGAATGGCAGAGCAAAGATGTCCTTCACAACAGGGGCAAAATAACTGCTTTACGAAAGCTTTCTTTTCTCTTCCTTCAGTGCCTGGTCTAGTTTTAGGTTGAGGAAAATTGGTATATGGTTGGGATGATAAAGTGATTCTTAATGCCACTATCAAATCCGTTACCAATCTAATATCTAATTTAACACAGACTCTCTTTTCTGAATAACTAAATAAGATTTAATTCATAAATTAATTTGTTTCAGAATGGGGTCTAACATTTGAGTTAAATTGGTCCTCTTATTGTCAATCAAACAAACATAATTAAGTGGAATCCAGGAATTCCATTTGGAACAAACTACCTGTTGGCACTGGACTGAAAATATCTGGATGAAAATAAATCATTGTAAGTTTTATGGAGATCCCAAATTTCTGAGGAAATTTTCAATTGTGAATCTGTGTTTTTGATTTTTCTTGGAGAAGAGCTCTTTTGGTGTGGAAAGTTGATAGACAAGTACTTTTAACAGGAACGATTTTTTTAACTGCCAAGCTTTTTTTTTTTGTTTTTCATCTAAACTATTATTTATGATTTCAATTGAGAGTGTGCACGTCTTATGAAAAAGGAGAGATGCATAAACTTTCAGCGGACTGTTTAGGGGCCTTCCTGATTTCTTATGTGATGTCATGCTCAAGTCCATTGCCATTTAGACATTTGTGCAAACTGACTTGGAGGAGGATGATGATTTCTTATGTGAAGTCATGTTTAATCCCATTGCTATTTATTTTTAGATATCTATACAAATTGTTTTGGAGGAGGATGCTATGTGCCATGCTGCTGAGCAAGATACCATCTCATCCTGTTAGAAGAGCTAGTACAGGCCTTTTGAGTTGCAGATAGAGGAATATTTTGAAATGAAAGATCAATGCATTTGAAATAGTGGAGATCAGTTCCATTGGGCTTTGTTGACTGGTTGGTTAACTTTGAACAACTTTATAGGAAGTCAAAACTTTCAAAGTCATTTTTTAAATGTCATGGTTTTCTAAGTCTGGTGGTGTTTGAACCTAGGTTTTTTCTGAGAATGCTTTGGTTGTTTCCCTAGCTAGGTATTTCTGTAGTTTGATTGTCCTGTGAAGCAGTTTACTTCTTCAGGCTTTTTCCTGCCTATATTTAAATTGCTACCTTTCCTGGCTCATTTTCAGCCACCAAATATTATATTTTAGTGTTTTGTTGGGCTCTTTAGGTTCTGAGCCAGGTAGAGGCCCATGCAACATGTGGCTGTGTGCTCATAACTGGTTGAAATATAACTTTGAAGTTTGAGTTGATTTTAAATATCCTTCAACTACAAAAGCATAATTTTATTTTCTGCAAACTTTGAATATCTTTTATTGCTAAAAACTAAAAGCATGCGTTTGACATTTGTTTGGTTGCCAGCATGTTCCTCGCATTAATGGGGCTATACCTGATGAAAACGATGCAACTTTTGATCACCAACGACTATTTGACAGGTGAAATATTTTCTATCTTGCAATCAGAAGGAAGAACATTTAAGATACAGTTAATAAGTATATTTGTTTTCATATGATTAAGAAAAAATCCAGATAAATGCAAGTTTTTGTTTTAGAAGATTACAACATATCTTGAGTTGAGTTTCTTTTTGTGGATGCGTATCAAATAAATCCACCATTCTTTCTCCATTGAATGTATTTTCAAATTTTCTTTTGTTATTTAGTGCATCTATAAAACAGTACTTTTTGTGCAAAACAAAATATCAGAAAAGGATTAGGATGCAAACACAAACAATATAGCCAAAGCTTGCTTCTTACAAAATTGCTGGCAAATATTTGAGGAACTTTTTATAAAATACAGAACAGGTCAAGCACAGAAATTACACATTCATTCTGAAGGTCCATCCCTGCTAATAAGGAAAGAAAACTGAAAAGAGGTACACCTTAACTAGCATTACAAATATGCTGCATAAATAAATGAGGCCTTAGTGGGGTTATGAACTTATCTCATGATCTGTGATTCTATATAATACTGCTGAGAGTAAAATAATGCAAACCTTAATTTTTCTCAAAATTTTTTATATTTCAATTATCTGGATAATATAAGCAAAAACCGAAACCTTGTTAGAGTCTCCAACCAGCCTTGTTCCCATGGTAAGCATTCAATGCCAGAGGTGACCCAAATCAAGGGTTTGATTTTATCTAATACATTTTGTAATGCTTCTATTGGCAGCTCTGACTATTTTCAGCCTAAGCCTTGACTCCAAATATGTTTTTGTTTGTAAAACATCTTAGAAACTGCAAATTGCAATGCTTTCATTAATGGCAATGTTTCCATGAATAAAATGCTCACCTGACTTTGTCCTGAACTCCCAAAAGAAATCTTCCAGTATTCTCAGCAAAATAACTGGGGCATCAATCAATGGTCTGCATGTTCTCACATATGCAGGTAGGTCACAGTTTCATGCTTATGATCTAGGGAAT